>JAQSVV010000199.1:1200000-1543722 GCA_036375495.1 Agrotis segetum
AGAACCGTTCAAATTATTGCAGCATTTAACCGTTATCTTTGCTATCGCATGTCTAAGCATTGTTTATGCAATCACACAAGACAATAAATAATACTTACGCCTATACTTCTGAAAGGAAAGTTATTTTACACTTTTTGTGTTGTTTCAGAAGTCGAAAATTTTCACATAAACCTTGTGTATAATTATAAAAAAAAAAAAAAAACAGAATAATAATGTAAAATAAGGGTTCTGATTGATCTGTAGATAAGTTAATTTTTATTCTTGGTTCTAGGCAATCGGGCTAATCCAAGTTGTACTAAAAATGTCTGGTCTATTGGCCTTGTTTTACCGAGTTCAAAAAAAGGAGGTTATTCTGCTCCCTGCTTGATACGGAGGGAAGTAGAAGTTACGGTTTTTCTACTTCTCCACCATTCTATTCTGATTAATTTCGTTGAAGAATCCAAGGTGTTTATATTCATTTTCCGGATCTTTGTTAAACTTCATTGGCTCCGCATCTTTGATTCAGGCTTTCAAGAGATGCTTTGGTTTGGGTACTCGTATCGCATAGTCCCATAGATTCCATTTTGAGGCATACTTCTGCCTTACCTTTCGGTAATCACAGGCACGATGTTATTAATCATAACAATTCAGTTTTGGACAGTCGTGTGACATAACAAAAATGGATAAAAAATGAAATAAAACTTGTCTTTCAGCGCCATCTATCGCCGATTTCCACGAACTACGTTCATTACCAACTTGTAAACATAGATGGCGCCAGTCGTCTGCGGTCGGACGTCCCTGAGACGTTGTACGTTTTGTATGAAATATCATAACTTTGCAGGAAGACTATCGAATGGCTTGCGGTTACTTTGTTTGTGTTCTAGATCACCTGACTACTGTTTTGTTGCCATATAGCGAAGAAATTAAGGTTATTGTGGATATGCCGAGTTTGCTCTGTGGCTGCAAAAGGTGATTGCTTAGAGCCAGTGAAATTCCAGCCAGCAAACGAAATTTATATTTTCTTGTCGGGTACGCAATTTTCAGGTCGGTGTCAGGTTGTAGCTTCTTATTTATATTTATAACATAACTAGCAAACCCGGCGAACTCCGTTTCGCCACCAGGTGTTATAAACCTCACGGAGCCCGACACATTTCCAATGAATGCAAAACCGTGGAAATCGGTTCGTGCGTTCTGGAGTTATAGCGTCAGGAAGGAAACCCCGACTTATTTTTTATAAAGTAGATTATTATAAATAAGAATAATCAAAACATCGCTCTAACTTGAATTTGTGCAATATTACTTACAATTTGATTTAACCAACACTGCACTGCACTTCAAGTTACAACCTAACGACGCAAAATAATTCAAAATTTGGATTTCGTGGGATAGTACCTCTATGCAAACACCTAAAATTTGGCATATAGGCCTTGAAACGATGATTAAAAAAACTGTTGGTTTCGGACTTCCACCTGCAATTGGTAGATATTTAAAAATCGTTACAGGTAATCAAAGTCCCGCGATAGTACAATGACCTCTTAAAATGCTTCAAGCACCATCAATAGACCAACAAAGCAGTCAAATAACTTTAATTATGTAATCGTTTCCGTACGTATGAGCCATGACATGACCGCTTGACCCCTCTGACGGGTGTGTCTACTTTTGTTGTATGTCGTTCTCAGGTGTACATTTATTGATGATTATCATCCATTTACCTAATATGGCGTCCTGCATGCCCTGTCGATTGTATTATATTGATTCAATCAGAATCAATATAATACGTATGCTCTACGGTGTCCTCCGGGCGATTCTCCAATGGTAGCTTCACCCACAACGACACCAGCAGGCGTAGCATGGCGCCGTAGAAAGGGGTTTTGTCGACGGAAGAATAGACAAAATGACAGAACGTAAAAATATTTTTAGCGTTATATGCATGGCTCTTTTCTTCAATAGTGTACGAATGGTGAAACATATTTGTGCCAAAAAACAGTCGTTTTGTATAGAAATAACGATGAAATAACTTTGTCTTTTCTTGGTAAAATAGAGATAGAATCGCCATGCTACGCGTGCAGGAGTATCTTCCCACCCAATCAGACACAGGAACCTCTCGAAACAAGTGTATCCCTTGAGGACCTGTGGTCAGGTGGAATGAGAGGACAACGGCGCCTCTCCAGCCACTCCCCAAACCGCAGCGATTGTGGCGTGCCCGACCAACTTGTACCGTAGTTCTAGGGCGAATTAAATTAGATTGTCATTGACACATTAAAAAGAAAATACATTCTAACTACGAGTATGATAGAGACATTCAATCGCATCTACGCCCACGAAACGACAGATCAAAACTAAATTTATCCTCAAATATTACGCATTATATCAACAAACAGTTGGGAATCTTAAATGTAATGACGTGCACACGTAATGGTGTCCGGCGGCCATTTTGATGACGTCGTTTTGGCGGGAACCCACATTGCAAGCGTCATTTTATTTCTGTCGCTTCTATTTTTAAAATACGTGATTCTTTTAAAGAAAATGTTGGGGAAAACTTCTTGATTTATTACCCACTAGCTGTTGCCAGCGGCTTCACCCGCTACTACTCGAAAGTTATCCCACGGGAACATAAAATCGGGATAAAAACTATCCTATGTGTTAATCCAGATTATAAACTATGTGTGTACCAAATTTTAGCCAAATCCGTTCAGTGGTTTTTGCGTGAAAGAGTAACAAACATCCATACATCCATACTTACAAACTTTCGCCTTTATAATAGTAGTAGGATTGGAGTGGAAACTTGAGTTTTATTTCAAGTCTACTTCAGTGACCATACTGAGTTACGATCGGGGTGAACTATGGCGTCAGTTTCAAAATTTACTCTCCTAACTAATCGAATCACGCCACGTATTAAGCTAAGCTAGGTGTTGAAGAAATATTTCAGTCATCACAAAACCAGAAAAAGAAGAATGACCGCGCCGTAGAAACGGATTTTGTCGACGGAGGAATAGAAAACAATTGAACAACGTAGTAATTTTTCTATTAGTCGAAGCATAGCGATTTTTAAATGTCGAATTTTAAAAAATCAATTTTAAAAAATCGAATTGTATTGAAATGGCTTTGTCTATTCTTAGGTAGAAAAGAGACAAAAGTGATCATACTACGGCTGCTACGGCTACTGGGAAAGGCTCAGTCCGTGTTCTATGTCTATGGTCTATAGCCCATTTTCCCCCACCTAAATACCTCCCCTCTTTAATCTATGTCCCTTCAGGGTCATCCATTATGTCTTATCAAGCAGATAACGAGCATAAACAATATTTATTTCAACTTTAGGTTATCAATAATCGAGGTCAAAGAAAGTTATCAATCATTACTTGAGCTTATTGTGTTCATTACAAGTCTTTTATTTATATTTTACTTGGGTATTTAGTATGTAATGTTTCCACTACTTGGTTGTCCATTTCCTCTAACAGAAAGAAAGAAAGAAAAAGTTTTTTTGGGCTCACACAGGACAGAACAACAACAACATAAAATTAAAAATAAAGATGTAAAAATTAAATACTTAAAAGAAACTTAAATTAGAAATAAAATAAAATAACCAATTTTGGTCCTGTACGAGGCCAAAGGTCCCCCCCCCCCCATAGCGCTGCTTTTTAAATAGGTAATACCTACTAGTCTAGGGTAATTTAGGAACAGTCTTTTGTCCAACCAGTGCATGGCTAAAGCGCATTTCACACAGAGAGCGGGCGCGGGTCGGGCGCGTTTCGGGGCGGGAGTACGGCGGGTCTAGTACTTTGTATTTACTCGTAAATAGAAGACTTCACACTGAAAGCGTGCGCGGGTCGGGCACGGGCGGGTCGTGCGCACCCAAAAAACGCACCCGACCCGCGCCCGCTCTCTGTGTGAAATGCGCTTAAGAGGAAAGAATAGCTGCTGCCATTTCAAGAAATAGGTATTTAGAAAAACTCGTACTGTCCCTCTCACGCGTTGAAAAAACCCCGATCGTGCGATAGAGAGCGTTGCAACTCGCGACTGAATGTAAGTATTTTTTATATGAAATTTGTCTCTCGGGAGAAAACGTTTTTCACATACTAAATCACGACCAATCTCTTAGATTCTGGTGTCAATCGTTTCAGCATATTATATTCTAGGTTTGTAGGTTTGTTGTTTTTTTTCTTAAACTTCTTTGTTTTATAAATATAAAGGTTTTACTTCAATGAAGATTTTGTCATAAAAATAGCAACTTTTAGGCGCCTGTAACTTTCAAACTATTATAAATTTTGAAAAAAAGAAAACCTATAAACCTAGTTTTTTACTGTGTCAGATGCATTGTAAAAAATCATTGAGATAGGATAACATTTAGGGGGAGGAAAACGTTTTCTCTTTTTGTATGGACGAAAGCTCGGTAGACGATAAGGGGCAGGTCTTCTAAAATTCACTCGCGTCGAATTATTTGCGTAACTTTGTTTGTGATTTTTGAACAAAATAGTGCAATAGCTTGAAATATTATTATTGCACATAAATAACCATAATATAAGTAACAGCTAGTTATTTTTTAAAAGTTGATTTAAGTAGATTATATTAGGTAAATCAAGGGTTCAAATCAGCTGTTTCCTGCCCAACGTCATTTCGAGTTACGTTGGTGCACTCAATCTGAGACAATGAAGAATTAATTTAAAAATCTGATCAGCGCATAATGACCGCAATATCCTCGTCTTCAAACTGCGCTGATTAGTTTTTTAGATTTATCTTTCATTTTCTAGATTAAGATGGCAGAATATCATCAAAATTCTCGGATTTTATCTCTTAATAAATAGTTTTTTTCATAACAACTATGCATCGTAGGTATGTAATATTTAGATTATTTTGATGTCAACAGATCAATAAAGCAAATACAAAAAAATTGTACCTAAAGCGCTTTTTTTCAACAATAAAAAATATCTCAAATAACCTCTCAAAAAGTCTTTATAAACGAGAATTGCAAGAGAAATTCCTTAGTGGCCGGTGGACGGCCGGAGCGATTGGACGTGAGGTCCACGAAGAATTTTTATTGGTCCCTCTCGCTCGCACCTTCTCTCGCTCTAACGGTGATGACGCACAGTTACGCATCTCAGGTTGCTCTACTTTGTTAAATTAAAATATATTTTTTAACCGACAGAAAAAAAGGAGGATATTCTCAATTCGACATGTATGTATATATTTTTTTTTATTAATGACCATTCATTACTTTCTCTAAGGTGGTCCAATTTCAAAAAGTCTTTTTTTTTTTGTTGGACAGAGTTTATCTGAAAGTTGGTCCCATTTAAATAATATCAAAATTAAACTCGGCCTATAAGGGTAGAAAAAGAGGAATTAATTGTCAAATTTCCTACAGAATTTTCAGTTGTGAACCGATTCTGTTAAAAGATAATGGAGAAGTAACTAAACAAGTTCGAGCGAATTCCGACCTTATTGACATTTAAAATTTAGTTTGTTTTTTCTCACTTTCACGTTCGCTAACATTGCTCCTTCATTAAAATCCGGTGTTTGCATAAATGTCAGTAAGGTCGAAAATAGTTTGAACATGTTTTTTAAATTGCTTAACGATAGCAAGTTAAAAAAACAGCTTCAAGCGATTTTCGACCTTATTGACATTTAAAATTTAGTTTGTTTTTTCTCACTATCACGTTCACTAACATTGCTCCTTCATTAAAATCCGGTTTTTGCATAAATGTCAATAAGGTCGAAAATCGCTTGAAGCTGTTAAGCAATTTAAAAAACATGTTCAAACTATTTTCGACCTTATTTTAACTTGTTTTTTCTCACATTCACGTTCGCTAACATTGCTCCTTCATTAAAATCCAGCAAGGAACAAAAGCGTTGGTTTCTCTGTCTCCCGGTGGTAATCAAATGACTAAAATCCACGGTGTCCTTCAAATAGCCCTTTTTGTTCCGGGGTCACGGTAATGAGTACCGCGACGTCAGCAGGCTTTAGCCCTCCTAGAGGGGGACCCCGTCATCCTGACGCTATTTGAGGCGCCAGGCGCAAGCGGGAGAGTCCTACTGTCAGACTTGTACTGACTTAAATTCACGGCGTTCTATAATAGCCTCTTATGTTCTGGGTTTACCACTGCGGCTGGGATGTAAGGTTTACGCTGTCCTCTCTCTCACGCGTCCGGCCTCTTCCTTTGCCAACATGACTGCTGCACTGACCTTTTTTTAGGTTTAAGGTAGTTAAACACGATTGTGTTTAACAAATTAAACCTAACAGAATTTAACCTACTGAGAATATTCAAATAGTATTTAAAACACTTGTCAGCCACAAACCAAATGATACCGTATGTATTACAAAGGGTCCAAGCAGGGTTGGTACATGATTAAAACAAGCTTGTTTTAAAACACCTGTTTAAAACAGTTTGAAATTAAACAGTGTTTTTTATTACCCGTTTCAACTACTTTTTAAGGCAGATGAATGCATATAAAATGAAAACAAATTAATATTCAGGAGTCTAAATAGTTTGACATAAAACCTTTTGAGTTTAATGCCATTGTTATGTCATATTTTTAACTTTTATTGACACTGTAATGAAATAATGCTTAAAATGTTTAGAAAAAAACATCACATGTTTTTATTCCATTGATCATTTTTCGTAAAAAAATCATTACAAAGGGTGAAATTGAAAATATGTAGTCTAGAAATGAAACATAATTGATATATACGTTTAGACATCAACAAACAGGTGGAAATAATTTTAAAAAAGAACCAGAAACTAAAAAAAAAAACACTTATTTAAAACATTTTGAACTGTTACTGTTTGTTTTATACATTAAAAAAAAACTGTTTTTAACCGACTTCAAAAAAGGAGGTGGTTATCAATTCGACTGTATTTTTTTTTTTTTTTTTTTTTTATGTTTGTTACCTCATAACTTGCGACTGGGTGAACCGATTTTCATGATTCTTTTTTTATTCGAAAGCTGGTGCTTCCCGTGTGGTCCCATTGTCACCATATTAGGATCTGATGATTGGAACTTGGAGAAATCGAGGGCAACCCTCAAATTTTATTGACTGACACATAGTTTTTCGCAAATCTTATGAAGTAATTCAAGTATTTGCGTATGGAAATCATCATCTCATGTAGGTGAGCTGATGATGGAAGGTACAACTCCTCAAGTAAGAAAATTATGCTTGTGTTCGCATATCTCCGGAACTACAAGTCCGATTTAAGTAATTCTTTTTTTGTTGTACTAGGTATCGTTCAACTTAGGGAATACTGAAAATTTCATCAAAATCGGTTCAGTAGTTTTTGAGATAATAGGGAATGAATGAAAGAGATGTTAACGATGTTATTACCGGTGTTACGGATTACTAAATTCTAGTGCTAAGGTTGATTATTTAAACTAAAAAGAGTAAAATAAAAACTTTTTCAAAAAAAAATGTGACCGCCTTCAAAAACAACCACAAAAAAGGGTAAAATAACCTACAAAACTTTTCTTTCGGAAGTCGGTGGCAAAAAATACAATGAAATTAATAAAAAAGACGAAAGAAAATGAAACCCTTTTTTGTGGTTGTTTTTGAAGGCGGTCACATTTTTTTTGAAAAATAAAAGTTTCGGAAGTCGGTGGCAAAAAAGACAATGAAATTAATAAAAAAGTCACCGACTTCCGAAAGAAAAGTTTTGTAGGTTATTTTACCCTTTTTTGTGGTTGTTTTTGAAGGCGGTCACATTTTTTTTTGAAAAAGTTTTTTTTTCCAACCCTGAAACCAAGTCATATTAAAACTCCTTATTAAGCAAAAATTCTATAACTCCTTTTAAATAATCCTTAGTAGAGCAATGTTCATACCGCATCAAAATTGTTTTATAATAATTCAGTGGGCAGGATGTATGCGGGGGATTGCGGGAAGGGAGCCCGAAATTTGACGTACGATCGACTGGCCGAACGCGATTCAATTTTGTGCAAAAGAAGACGGCAGCCTTAAGGGTTGCCATAAAAAGTAGCAACACTGCCGTTGTCTTGGGTTGCCGCTTTTTTATGTATACAGGGCATTCCTCTGATACCACATTCATTGGAACCTGGCAATGACCCAAATTGACTGTGACATTATTTTATTTATTTTGATAGCAGATAAAAAAATTACAAAAGGCGAGTTAGCCCTGACATACTTTGAGGAGTTTAACTTTAATTACTCATCATTTATAATTTATGGAAAGAAATGAAATAATATTGACTGAAATAATTGTATTGTATAACGGGCTGGTATCCGCAACTCCACGTCATATTCGCGTATATTTTGCGTGCGGGTGGGAAACAAAATTATTCGGTCTATCCATTCTAACCATCCATCGATTCCATTCTATCCACTGTAATAATAATAATAGAATGTTTTGTAGAATTGTCATCCGTGACTGTTGGAGTCCTGAGTTTGAGTTCCAGCACGTGTAGCATGACCAATTCTATATCTACGAAGAATAGACAAAGTTTTTCTAATAAAGTCGTAATTTTTTGCCCGGTATGGTACGGCCTATAGACTGATATAACTATAACTGTAACATCTTTACTAGGACGTAAGAAATCTTTCTACGTCCTGTCATTTTGTCTATTCTTTCGTCGACATTAAAAATAAAAATAAAGCTTTATATAAAAATATAAATAAATATAATAAGTTAGCATTACTGTGTGTTTAAGATTCTAATGTGCTATTTGTATTGTTACAGATATTGCGAGGCAAAATACAACTGGAGATTACTGAAGAGATTACAAAACTGAGGTAAATATTGAATAATTCATATTATGTAGCTTTATAAGAACTCCAATTCTCTTGTAATCAATTAACAACTAATTGTGGGTGTGTGTAAACACAAATAACATACACAAAGTATTAAATATAACACAATTATACATGTAATTTTCACTCATTAATTAGGATGGATTATTTATCTTATCTTCAATACCTCATCATCATCATCATCATCAGCCTATTAATGTTCCCACTACTGGGACACAGGCCTCCTCTCAGTGAGAGGGGGTGGGCCATAATCCACCACGCGGGCCCAGTGCGGATTGGTGGATGTCACATGTCTTCGAATTTTTGGTTCTAGGACATGCCGATTGCCGGTTTCCTCGCGATGTTTTCCTTCACCGTTTTGAGAGCAGTGGTGATGAAATAAATTACACAAAGTAATGCGCCTGCCGGGATTCGAACCCACGACCTACAACTCGTAAGTCGGGGCCGCCACCACTGGGCCACCACTGCTCAATCAATACCTACCTACTCTTCTTCTTCAATCGGTCCCTCATTACTGAGGATCGTGGTCACTGGACCCCTTTACACGTACAATCTGCCTCCATCGACTCCGGTCCAAAGTTGCCATCACCACCTGCTGAAATTTGCTTGAGGACATAGCCTCTTTTACTTGGTCGGACCATCGCGTTGGCGACCGGCCTCGTGCTCTCTTGCCTTCGGTATTGCCAACAATGACCAGCTTTTCAAGGCTGCTATCTCCCCTTCGCATTATGTGGCCGAAATAGGTTAGAATACGCTGTAGGCAAACTGTAGACAATCGGGTCTTGATATTGAGTTGGGAAAGGATAGACACATTTGTGCGTTTGGCTGTCCATGGAATTCGGAGCATCCGCCTCCAGCACCACATTTCGAATGCGTCGATCCTTTGTCGTTCTCTTGCTCGGATTGTCCACGTCTCAACTCCATAGAGGAAAATCGGGAAAACTAGTGCTCTGACCAAGCGGGCCTTCGTTTTATAGCTTATACCACGATTCTTCCAGATGTTCTGGAGGCGTGTCATAGCATCTTTAGCCATGCCTATCCGCCGTTTTATTTCTGGGACGCAGCTACCTTCATTATTGATACTAGATCCCAGATAAACGAAACTGTCCACAGTATCAATGCCTTGGATGTTAAGGGCGCCCGAAAGCTTTCCCGCACGATCTATCACCATAAGCTTGGTCTTCTGCCTATTTATTGCAAGCCCTAATTTGCCACTTTCCACCTCCAATCTGTGTAGTATCTCCTTCATGTCGCCAAATGTTGTAGCAAGGAGAACGGTGTCGTCAGCGTACCTCAAATTGGAAATGCGCTTTCCACCAACAGCAAACCCCTTTTCCCAGCCCTCAAGAGTCTTCCGGATGATATACTCCCCATACACATTGAAAAGCAGAGGTGAGAGGATGCATCCCTGCCTAACGCCTTTCTTGATGTGGAACACATTTGAACAGTCGGTGTCTATTTTGACGAAAGAGCGATTGTTGATGTAGAGGCATCGGACTAGGTCAATAAGATGTTGAGGCGTACCCATGTCTTTTAAAACCTCCCATAGCTTGTCCCACTCCACACAATCAAAGGCTTTGGTGTAATCAATGAAACACAACAATACAGGGCTGTTAAATTCCCGACTCTTCTCAATAATTTGACGAACGTTCAGGATTTGTTCCCGCGCGCCTTTGCCTTTAACAAAACCTGCTTGTTCTTCTGGAATTTGTGGCTCGAGAAAGTGTCTAAGCCTGTTGTTTATTATGTACAGGAGTATCTTGCTGACATGTGGAATAAGTGCTAAGGTCCTGTAGTTGCTGCAGTCTTTGGTAGAGCCTTTTTTATAAAGTGGAACAAAAACGGATTCTGTCCACTCTTCAGGCCATCTCCTGGTCTTCCAGATAGAATTGCAGATGCTTAGAATCTGATTCACACCTTTGGAATCTAGGTTTTTGAGTAACTCGGCGGAATTCCATCTTTACCTGGAGATTTTCTATCCTTGAGACATCCAAGGGCATGTTTGACTTCCGACCGCAGAATTTCGGGTTCTTGCAGTGTAAAGTCTGTCTGCGTACTGCTTGTGATAGGTTGACCCGTGTCATAAAGTATTGAGCAGTACTGTTTCCAGCGTTCCAGAACCTGATTTTTTTCACTGAGGATGTTACCTGCTTCATCTGCGATTGTGCAGGTTTTCGTTTTACGAGATTTAGTCAGCTCCTTGACCTTGCGGTAAAGATCTCTGGTCTGATGTTTCGCAGAATTCTGTTCGAGCTCAGCACAGACCTTGTTGATGTGTTGGTCATAGTCTTTGCGGCAGTTTTTCTGGACCTCAGTACTGAGTTGGTCGTATGACCTTCTGTTCTCCTGTATGGTTAGACCTTTTTCCTTTAACTCCCGTCTACGAAGAATTAGGTCAGCTGTTTTCGTAGATATAAAAGGCTTCATGGTAGGTTTTGGAAGCATGTTCTCTTTGGCAGTTTGCTTAATAATTTTCTGCAAGGCTTTCCAAGCGACGTCTGGGTCAGTGGCGGTATCTATGGGACATACAGGTACTTTGTGTTCGATAGCTTTTCTGAAGGCTTGTAGGTCAACATGGCGCATATTCAGCGTGCGTTCTAGCTTGTGGAGTTTTCTCAGTCGAAGTCGGATTGTGGTAACTAAAAGTTGGTGATCAGAGCCACAGTCCGCCCCCGGGTATGTAATGGTGTTCATGACAGACGATTTCCATCGGTTTTGGATAAGAATATAGTCTATCTGGTTTCTAAAACGGTCGCCAGGAGAAATCCAAGTGTACAGTCGCCGTATATGTTGTTTAAAACAGGTGTTTGTCACGGTAAGATTTTCCTCACTACAGAACTGAAGCATACGTTCACCTCTTTCGTTTCGGTTGCCGATTCCATACTTCCCGACCACCCGTCGAAGATGTTCGTCGCTGTCCGTTTGGCCGATTTTGGCGTTAAAATCACCTAAAACTACCGTTATCTCTCTTTTGGGTATTTCTTGGAGAGATTTTGCCAAAACACTGTAAAAGTTCTCAATTTCATCCTCGCTAGATTGAGCGGTAGGCGCATAGACCTGTAAGATGTTCAATTTACAGGGAGTTGTGTTAACTTTAATGGCAATTATCCGGTCGTTTATCGGCTTACCTACCTACATTGAAATATAAAAAATCGAAGTCATGTAGGTACTTGTATATCAACCAACCCGCACTGAGCCTGCGTGATTGATTTTGCTCCAATCCCTCTCACACAGGCCTCCTCGCCTGTGTCCCAACAGTGGGAACATTTATAGGCTGAAGACGAAGCTCACATACACAAACATAGAGAAGAGCTAGTTGTAACAACTACCTCTACGATATAACAATATTTGCTCCGTACGGGAACGGAATCCGCGACACGTAGCTCGGCAACAGCTTGGCAATAATCACAAACATCGGAATCCAATTCCAAATACCTAATAACCATTCATCAAATTAACTAGACTCGTCTAGACTTCTCCTTCTAATAAGTACACAAATCTATTTTGAGCAACCATCCTTATCGGACCTGACTACAGCACCAGGCCATTATCACCCTTAAGCACAGGAAGATAGGAACGTTTATTATGTAAACAAAAACACGTGCAGTTGCACGCGAGTTTCTGGATACATTGCGATCGTTTATGTTTAGAGATAGTGGAGTGATCGTTCTGTAGACTTCGAGAAAGTTCGAGATTCATCCAGTCTTTTAGACGCTGATTCTATTCAAATCACTGTCGTCTAGGTACCTGTTGGTCTTCTGCCTCGTTGGTCTATTGGTCAAGTAATCATGCCCGACCAATAGACCAACGAGGCATCGAGGCAACCTGAGCATGAGTTTGCCCTGACAGAGCAAACTGACACTGGATTATGAAATTTCTAAGCCACCAAGGGGCGCCCAAGTCTAGATTAGTGTCCAGTTAGTGGCAAAAAGCTATAACTAATATAATTGAGGAGCTCGTGGCTAAATACAGCCGCACAGGCCGATCTTCCGGGTTAAGCCGCGCTTGCCGAGGTTGGTCTGTGTATGGGTGACCATCTGTCATAGCGAGTTTCCTCCGTGCCGCGGAAAGCACGTAAAGCCGTTGGTCCCGGCTGTCATTTGTAGATCTTTGACAGTCATTACTGTTAGTCAGAAGCTCTAAAGTCTGACAACCAGTCTATCCATGGAGTATCGTATTACCCAGTTACTGGGTTGTGGAGGTCCGATAGGCAGTCGCTCCATGTAAAATACTGATATTCAGCTGCATCTGGTTCGACTGAAAGCCGACCCCAATATAGTTGGGAAAAGGCTAGGCAGATGATAGTGGCAATAAGCTATAACATACTCTTTGATTACAATAACAGCTGATACTAATAGGCTACCTTCCTTTCCGAATTAGTGACCTATTAGTATCACCTCCGATTTAAGAATTGTGGGTTCCAACTCTGCCAGGCTTGTTACTTTGTGTAGTCTATTTCATCGCCACTGCCCTCAAAAAAGTAAAGGAAAACCGTCACGTCCTAGAATAAAAAAATCGAAGACATGAGATATGACTATATTGACTGGCCTGTTGGCCTAGTGGTTAGTGACCCTGACTGCTATGCCGGAGGTCGTGGGTTCGATTCCCACCCAGGACAAATGTTTGTGTGATGAGCACGATCATTTGTTCTGTGTCTGGGTGTAATTTATCTATAATATGTATGTATTTAGAAATATATAAGTATGTTTATCAGTTGTCTAGTACCCATAACACAAGCTCTGCTTAGCTTGGGACTAGATGGCGTTGTGTGATAGTTGTGGAATATTATTATTTATTATTATTATATGTATCTACCGACCCGCACTGGACCCGTGTTGATTATAAACCTCTCTTTAGCAAAGAGGAGGCCTCTGTCCTAGCAATGGGAACATTATTATGCTGCGATATGCAGACTAAACCTAGACAGGCGTGGTTATCTTGCTGAGCCGTACGGGTATTATTGTTCAGCCAAGAGTCCAGAGCAATACCTCATCATCTTCCTGCCCTTATCCCTTTTTTGGGGTCGTCGCAACACGTTTTATTCTTCCATTCTCCCAGACGTCACAGTATCATTTACTCAGTTTTATTTCACATCATTCCTTTGACAATCCATCCATCTTTTCTTTGGCCTTCTTCTTCCTCTCCATCCATCAACATTCATACTCATCACTCTCTTTTTCACAGTATCAAAGCATATTTAGCTATTCTGGCAATTTCGAGCGATATCAAGCGATAAAGAGCTGAAATAAACAACTTTCCGTTTAATATGATTGCAAAAACGAGGTTAAACAAGAAGTCCGTAAAAATAATAATTAAATAAACATTTGCGAGGATTATTATTGGTTTTTTTTTTTTTTTTTTTTTTTAGCGTGGTAAAATCATCAAATGAGTCCTCCAACCCCGGGCAGGGCGGGAGGGACTGTCAGACTTCTACTGACTAAAATCCACGGTGTCCTTCATAGCCTGTTACGTTCCGGGGTTACGGTAAGGGAATAATCCCGCGACCCCGGCAGGCTTTGGCCCTCTGAGAGGGGGGCCCCGTCATTATGCTGACGCTCTTTGAGGCGCGCGTGGGACACAACGCGCCGTCGACCCAGGATTATTATTGGTTAGATAACGTTATTGAAAAGAAAGTAATGTCTCTTCTTAAATTGTGTAACCTCTGTATGACAGATAAGAATAGAAAAGATGCTACTGGATTTTCAGCTTTAAGCACTGTGTTTAATGTTGCAAATCCAAAAAAGTTCATTAATTCCCTTACCTACATATTTGTAGGTATCTGACAGTCAGTCAGTTTTCTTACAAAAATATATTTGCGTTTGATAACATGAGGAAAACAAAACAAATATTGGTATTGTATCATTTTTCATGTAGGCAAAACCACTGGCTGGACATAAAAAGAGCGTCTATCCAGTGTACTTCTACCCAATAAATTACTACCAGTCGTCTTGCCAAGCGGTGCCTCGGCAATACTGTGCCCAGTATGCGTAGCATGACATAGTAGAAATGGGAGGGTTTGTCTACGGATGAATAGATATAATGAACTATTCTATTCTTCAGTCGGCTACGGGTCGCAATAATTATGATCGGCAAAGGAAATATCGAATTAGTAAAGAAAAAATTGTTTATTCTTGTTAGAACCTACCTTAACTTTTTTTATTAATCTCATAATCCAAAAGGACGCAATCGCGAGTACGGTGGCCGGAGATCGTATCGGCAGCGAGTAAAGGGCAACTCGCTGCCCGACCATGGACCATGCCCGGGTCGACGGCGCGTTGTGTTCCACGCGCGTCTCAAAGAGTGTCAGCATTATGACGGGGCCTCCCTTCAGAGGGCCAAAGCCTGCCGGGGTTGCGGGACTTATTCCATCACCGTGACCCCGGAACATAAAGGGCTATTGAAGGACACCGTGGATCCCTCCCGCCCTGCTCGGGGTGGGGCTCATTTGATGATTTTGCCACGTTAAAAAACCCATAAAGGGCTATTGAAGGACACTATTGATTTTAGTAGGTACGAGTTTGACCAACCTAGCAAACCTAGCAAATCAAACCTAAGATCCCATAGTAGACCAATCAGCAATGGTGAATGGTGGGTGACTATTTTCCCTCAATGCTATTAAGTACTTCCCCGGACCAGCTCTTCCACTAATTATCATGATGTAATTATAAACAACAATTAAAATGATCACCTGTTTACTGACCCCCGATATGTTATTTATAACTCCAATGACCCCCTGAACCTGTTTCCTCGTTGAACTAGATACATGTTGTGCAATCTACTCCACTGATGAGCGCGTGGGCACGTCGTGGCGCTTTAATGTGTGTTTGCGCATGTTTGTACTGTGGGTGTGGATTTACAAGGTAGGGGTCACATGTGTGGGGTCAGACTACATTATTTGAAAATATAGGCAGGTCTCCTGCTAGGTGCACCGCCGACATCTTTAAAGTCGCGGGCAACCGATGGATGCAAGTAGCGAAATGTCGTTCAGCGTGGTGGTCAGGGGGGAGGCTTATGTTCAGCAGTAGAGGTCTTCCGGCTGATGATAATGATGGTAGTCCTTCGAGTTCAAATCTAGTCCTTCGAGTCCGAATCTAGTCTTTCGAGTTCCTATCTAGTCCTTCGAGTTCAAATCTAGTCCTTCGAGTACAAATCTAGTCCTTCGAGTACAAATCTAGTCCTTCGAGTACAAATCTAGTCCTCCGAGTTCAAATGTAGTCCTTCGAGTACAAATGTAGTCCTTCGAGTACAAATCTAGTCCTTCGAGTACAAATCTAGTACTTCGAGTACAAATCTAGTCTTTCGAGTACAAATTTAGTAATTCGAGTACAAATCTAGTCCTTAGAGTACAAATCTAGTACTTCGAGTACAAATCTAGTCCTTAGAGTACAAATCTAGTCCTTCTAGTACAAATCTAGTCCTTCGAGTACAAATCTAGTCTTTCGAGTACAAATCTAGTCTTTCGAGTACAAATTTAGTACTTCGAGTACAAATCTAGTCCTTAGAGTACAAATCTAGTCCTTCAAGTTCAAACCTAGTCCTTCAAGTACAAATCTAGTCCTTCGAGTTCCTATCTAGTCCTTCGAGTTCCTAGCTAGTCCTTCGAGTTCCTAGCTAGTCCTTATTTATTTATTTATTTAAAACTTTATGCAACACAAAAGGTACAAAGGCGGACTTAATGCCTGAGGCATTCTCTACCAGTCAACCCAGGGTAGCAGAGAGATAACATGGCAGGTGCACAAAAATATAAAATTGAGATATCAAATAACAGAGTGGAAAAAAACAACAAAAATACAAAATCTAAATAAACAATTGGAATCTAAATACTCCTTCGATTTCCTAGTTAGTCCTTCGAGTTCCTATCTAGTCCTTCGAGTTCCTAGCTAGTCTGAGTGCGTATTCTATGACTACGAAGTTACTATCTAGTGTACCACGGTAGTTGATAACCCTTTCTCTAGTAAACAGTTTGTATTGATAACCGTTGACATTCACATTATGTTTTTTAATGCTTTAGTGATTAGATAAGCATGTTTGAGACATTCTGTTTTGCAGTGGTTAGTGTTATTAGATATCGAAAACACATGTGAAGACACGGGTAAATGCTGATGTGTGCATTTTAACTCATCGACATCTGCCTAAGCTTTTTTCCAGCCAGGCGCATTACTTTGTGTAATATTTATATTCCATCACCACTGCTCTCAAAACGGTGAATAGAATAGAATAGCATTTATTTGATTCTTGACAGATATTATGTTTGTTATACAGAGCTCTATGTTATGCCGTGCTGGGCGGCGTACAAAAATATTAATTTAGGACAAGCAAACTAAAAGTGAATTACGAAATTCAAATTACATTATTATTTAGCAGTCTTATTATTGTCTATAAATGAGGAAATATTGAGATGTCAAATTAAAACCTATAAATGTCAAAATAATTTGAAAAGTATTTCAAGACAATTAAGATAATGAAGAAAAACATTGTGAGGAAACCGGCGTGTCATAAAACCAAAAATTCGGACATCGTGTGCTGGCCACTCCCTCTGAGGAGATCTGCGATACATGAGCGATTAAAACAGACATATATGAGTGCATACGCGCAGATCGCTGCCTAATGTAGTGTCAGAATTACAGAAAGGAGGCCTGTATACCAGCTGTGGGAACATTATAGGCTGATCATGCTTATGCTATGCATAAACATTGAACAATTAGATACAAGCGTTCTGATACTCACGGTAGGTTTTCACCCCACACTAGGCTTAGCTACCTACCGCTGAAGGCACGTAGTAGTAATCTTTGACATCCACGTTAATCTTGCCACGAGAAAACAAACAAGTCTTTATCTCGATGTCAATAAGGTCTACAGTTAATAGTAATTGTCAGATTAACTAATTAGTATTTATATATCTCGTTCTCGTGATATGAATTGTAGCAGGATGAATCCAGATGAAGGATGAATTGTCCACGGCTTTGATCACGTTACATCATAAAAACATTTGAAACAATCGGGGACAATATAGGTTCCCACAAAAAAAAAAAACCGACATAGAGTGCCGAATAGTGTGGGCCTGAGAATGCTTCCTTGACGAACCCCATAGTAACATTACTTAAAATCGACTCACACAAGACTTTTTAATATTATTATCATCCTTAATGTTGTTTTCGAATCTTACGAGTATATTAGCTGAAGTGATTTACTAAAAGAAATAAAAATAACCAAACATAGGAGATACAGAGTAACATAATGGAAGGTGAATCAAAAGCTTCCGTTCATTCAAAACCTTGGAAGAATTGAGATGATAGTAAACTACTGTTAATTATTGTAAAACGAGCCACTATACATGTTGGGTGGTCTATTCTAATTATAATTCGCACTTAATAATTAATTAATGATAACTAATTACAGAATTTAGTTGTTAATTCATCAGTTTCATTGGGAAATTCCTAGTGTGGGCATCATCACCATCATCATCATCATGAGCCGGAAGACGTCCGCTGCTGAACATAGGCCTCCCCCTTAGATCGCCACACCGAACGACAATTCGCCACTTGCATTCATCGGCTCCCCGCGGTGTGTGGGCATAGTTTTTTTTTAATACAAAATTTAAAATCACCCTTGGATAATTCACTAAAGGGCAAAAATGTACTCACAATACAAGAGCAATTTAATCTACGATTAGTGTCAACGTGGGATTAAAATACGTTACGTATAATATATTTACACGTGGCATCCCATGTGTTTCAGAGATAAATTATATGTAGTAAAATATACACGTATTTGTAATAATCACTAATTAGCCGTACATTTGTACTAAGTCTTAGGTAAATATTTATGTGCCTGTAAATTATATAATATATTATCACGCTCGTAGCTAACTGGTAGCCGCACAGGTGATCTTCAAGGTTGAGCCACGCTAGCAGAGGTTGCTCTGTCGATGGGTGATCATTTATCATTGCGAGTTTCGTCTGTGGCTCGGACAGAACGTACAGCCGTTGATCACGGCTTACTGTGTTGTAAAGGTCATATAGGCAGTCGCTCCAAGTGAAATAAGAATATTCGGCTGTATCTGATTCGCCTAAATGCCGATCCCAACATTGTAGGGAAACAGCTAGGCAGATGATGATAAATTTTTTATCATTAGATCATAGAACGGGATATTTACCGTGTTTTATTTTCCACGATAACCTCAGGCAGTCGCTTCTATTTGCTATCTATCTGTGTGCGTATGAAATATGCCTTGATTTCTTAGTGTTACAGTCTGCTGAATCGGATTTTCATTTACAAAGATGCTAATTTCCCTTTTTTTTTTTTTTTTTTTTTAGCGTGGTAAAATCATCAAATGAGTCCTCCAACCCCGGGCAGGGCGGGAGGGACTGTCAGACTTGTACTGACTAAAATCCACGGTGTCCTTCAGTAGCCTGTTATGTTCCGGGGTCACGGTAAGGAAATAAACCCGCGACCCCGGCAGGCTTCTTGGCCCTCTGATCTGGGGGCCCCGTCATTATGCTGACGCTCTTTGAGGCGCGCGTGGGACACAACGCGCCGTCGACCCGGGCATGGTCCATGGTCGGGCTGCGAGTTGCCATTTTACTCGCTGCCCGCATGCCCGCGCCTACGGTGGCCGGAGATCGTCTGCTGACGTCCGACGCCGCAGGCGCCTACCACTGCGGTAATGAATGGGCGGAGGGAGGACGCTGTCCTCTCTCTCTCGCGGCCCGCCTCCTCCTTCACGAGCATTACTGCTTCGCAGAAGGAGGCGACCGCTTCCCACTCCGTCTCGCCCCGCAGCATGGCCGCAACCAATGCCGGGCGCGAGAGGTCTCCGCCTATCGCCGCCGTGAGGACACGTCGGTGCACCGCCCAAGCTGGGCAGTCCTGCACCGTATGCTCCACTGTGTCCTCCGGGCGATCTTCGCAGTGGTGGCACCCGGGCGTTTCCTCCTTCCCTATCAGACACAGGAACCTCCCGAAACATCCGTGTCCGGTGAGGACCTGCGTCATCCGATAGGTCAGGACGCCGTGACGTCTCTCCAGACACTCCTCAAAGAGAGGTCTTACAGCCGCGATTGCGGCGTGCCCGGACCTCGGTTGCGACAGTCGTCCCCTCCATACTGCCCTGAGATCGCGCCGGAGCTCTTCTCTCCGCGCCTCGACTTCTCGAGGCAGCGGGGTTACACCCCGGCGCTGCGCCTCCACGCGCCACTCATAGACGCATGCTAATTTCCCTAAGAATTATTCATTTTTTCAAAAATGGGAAATCAGTCTCCATTTTATCAATGCTGTGTTTATTCCTGTACACTTGCTAAGAACGTATACTAGTGAACATTACACAGAAGTGATGATGACACTGATGATAATGAATGTCTTCACAGGAATGACTTCACGCTATCATATTTCTTTCACAATATTATAAGAATTCTCGATAAAGGCGCAGTGACTGCATTATTTCGCTGAAAAATCGTGGTCACTGTTCACTAGCTAATCTAAAGTTATTATCACCATGATAAATATCGTGCCAGTAATCCCCGAAGGATTAAGGTGATTGCTTCGATGTAGCCCGCGAAATTCAAATTTTTTTACGTTTTTTGCAATTAATTTGCAGGTCAGTGACATGTTGTAACTTTATAAATATATGTGTTGCGGTAATAACAAGTATAATTTTAAATATAAAAATTATCAAAAAATTCGCTTCATCAGCTCTCACATAGAAAAGGTGCATCGTAGTTAGATTTTGGAGATTTTAACATGATGCACCTTTTCTATGTGAGAGCTGATGGAGCGAGTTTTTTGATAATTTTTATATTTAAAATTATACTTGTTATTACCGCAACTCATATGTTTATAAAGCTACAACATGTCACTGGCCTGCAAATTGCAAAAAACGGAAAAAAAAATGAATTTCGCGGGCTGGTTGGAGCATCCCCCTTAAGCAAAGGCAGGGCCGGATCGTGAATATATGGGGCCCTGGGCTAATGAGGGCCTAAAACGTGAAGAGCTATTAAAGGAACACCGTGGATTTTAGTCAGTAACAAGTCTCGATAGTCCCTTCCGTTCTACCCAGGAAAGGGGAGGACTCGTTTGACAATTTTATCTCGCTAAAAAAAGGGCTCTCCCAAATAACTATTTGCCATTTTATTAAATAAGAATCGTGTTAACTACGTAGATACCCGAAGGAAAAATCCCACTGTCCAGCTTTCAATTCGACTTTGGTTGTGGGCCCTTTATATCCATGGGGCCCTGAGCTCAAAAAGCCCATATATAATATAAATTGTCTCTGGGCAGAGGTGTTACTAATAATACACCTACATTTCACAAGGCGGTCCAGTCAAATCTAAAAGACTGGACCTCGCGCATATTGGACCAAATATTCTGTTGGCAGTACTAATCATCGGTGCTAACCAGATTGGAACTTTCATTAAAATATCAGAGTTCAAAATTCAATAGCGATCTCAATGATACTTGTGTTGTTGGATTTTCGAACTTTCGTTTCAGGTTTTAAAGTTACAAATTGAATAGTAATATCAATGTTTTTTCCGACATTTTCTTTCTGTCGTGGATTATCGATTCAATGGATTAATTTCTTGCTGTAGGTAATTATTAGTTATTATGTTGCTAATTACAATCGGTGTTAATTATAGAAAGTGTTTATATCATACCTCTGTAATAACTTAATTATAACTGAAAAAGTATTTCAGGTATGTAGAGTTCCTTGTAAATGGGTTTTCTATTGCTTTTTGCTGCCTTACTTACATCGTTACAGCAGCACGGGTTCCGTCGGCTCTGATGGGCCCATGGATGGGTAACCATTTATATACAACGTGTAACGACAATAGAGCAAAACCTCTCGTGGAGTAACTCAGCCCATGTTACTGAAAAATGTTTGTTCTAAGACTTATGGAAAAAAAAAACATACTGATGGGCTCGATCAATTTCTCATTTTGTATGAAAAATCATTTTATTTTTCCAAAAGTTTTAGAACAAACGTTGATCAGTAACATGGGCTGAGTTACCCCACGACGGGTTTTGCGCTATTAACGTTACACGTTGTATAACTAGCTGCTACCATACCAGAAAACCAGCGCTGTTTTTAATAAATGTCGCAGCACATGCTGAGGTAGGAGCCTTTTGGCCTCGCACAGGACTAATTGTTTTTTTTCTTTTACCTTTTGTTGTCTTTCTTTTATATAATTTTTGTTTTCCTTTGTTGTTTTTATTCATGTAATTCTGTTTGTTCTATCCTCTGTGTGTCAATAAATCTCTTTTCTTTCTTTCCTTTCTTTTCTGCTCGCCGTGGTTTCACCCGCTTTTCGGCTTCTTTCGAAAAGCTTTGGCCCGGTTATCATTTTGACCCTCTTCCATTTATCGGCCATTTGGCCATCGAGATTCCGTATTCTACTCCATTTTGGCATGGCAACAGTCGGGGACAAAATGGCGCCACTCTTTTCACCAACCATAGATAAATGATAGATGACATAAAAATTAAAATAGATAATTTATTTTAAATTACGAATAAAAAAGGCCTTGACATTCGAATTTTAAAATGAGTGTAATCCTGATAAGAAGTTCGTTGACTCCGCTTATCGTATCACGTTCATATTTCGAATTTTTAAACGTTGATAATGTCATATTCGTATGTTCCATAGATAATAAAGATTCGTTTTATTTGTGGATATAAATGTATGGAAACATTATGTGTCAGAGGTTTTTTTATCACTCACTCGCTGAATGTTTTAATTATTTGAATCAATGTTGATTTATTTTTCCTGTCGTACTGATGACGCATTTTTTTTAATACACTTTCAAATTGTGCCAATAATTGGAGCTGATTGGCTAGAACGCGCTGTTTACAATTTTATAAGCAGTTATGATAATTGTCAAAAAAAAACAGAAAAAAAGCTCGCGTTTGAACAAGTCCAAAAAAACATTTGTCATTTAATTAAATAAAAATCGTGTTAACTAGATACCTGAAGAAAAAACCCCAATATCGTTTCTAATTGGAGTTTGGTCATGGGCCCTTTATGGTCCATGGGGCCCTGAGCCCACAAAACCCTCATATAAATCCGCCCCTGGTCAGTGGTAAACCAAATAACTATTTACACTTTGAAACTAATTATAAAAAATGAATCCTCGTAGCAAGCCTTTGATTTATCAAAGTAACAAACGAAGCAGTTCAAAAAAAGTTAAAAAAAAAAACCATCTTAGCAAAAAAAAAAAAAAACAATAATCATCAAAACTTAAAAAAATATAAACATTGTAGTACGGATAACATCACACAATTTAAAAAATAAACAATCGAATTTTACTTTTATCTATGACAGACGAGCACAACCACAAATAAAAATGAATAAATTCACCAGTCGCATGTCGTGCAAAGATCACGGACAGTCGGAAGTACGGAAGTCTTACGACCTTAGGATACCGGTTTCACTCACTTGATTTAGTTTTATTATAATGATATTCATCTATTATGTACAGGAAATGTTAATGTATGAAGTCATAAATAGGAATATTGCTATCCGTGTTTAAAATCAGCCCCCCTAGACAAGTCGCAAACGATAACCGTTAACGCTCGGTTCTCCCCAATAGATTTTCAACCTTATTCCTTCGAGTCTTTAGTTGAAAATCTATTTAGGATTTCTAAGCGTTAGCGACTGGAACGAACGACAACGCCTTGTTAAAAATCTTCAATAGATTTTTAACTAAAGACTCGAAGGATACATTTTATTTAAGAAAATTGAAAAGTCTAGTTGGGGAGTAAACCGAGCGTTAACGATGTATCGTTTGCGACTTGCTGGTAGGGGGGCAGGTAGCACTTTTTTATACAGGGTGAAACTATTTATTGATGACCCCACATATTTTAAAGTGGGGCATTACTGACAATACTAATCGGGAACTCAAAAACATTATAAATGCAAGTATCTTCGCTGATGTTTGTTTATTTTTCGTTCCGCGTGCGGTGTAATGTATTTTAAATTTTGATACTTTAAGATTTTTGGGGTTTATGATTTATTTTTTATTACTTTTAGTGCTTATTTGCAATAGTAAACCGTTGCTATGCGACATACCTACTAGATTTTTAAAGGTGTTCATAATTTCACTAATAATACTTTTGATTTGCGATTTATTAGCCTTAATGCAATCAGCATCGTGGGTAGGGCCTTAGATTAAAATATTGCCCATGATTTCGATTACACCCTGTATAAAAGACAGATGTGTTACTAAAGGAGTTGATTCCGTAGCAAAAACTCATTTTTTTTTTGTATCATTTCGTCTATTCTCGCGTCGACAAAACCCGTCTCTACGGCACCATGCTATGAGTTCTGGGTGATCCTGGTCGTTTATTCCCAATTGCCCCTTTGGGCATGTTTCATGTAATTTTGACGTCCATGAAGTACTAATCCACCTTGACGTGCTTTCCGAGACACGGGGAAACTGGGTATGTTATGGGCGATACTAGACATTTATTCCCATTTGCCCCCTTTGAGTTTGACACAAAGGAAGCCTATACAAAGAAAGAAAATTGAGTATATTGATTATTGACCTTAAAACTAAACAAATTGTTTAATGCCAAAAGGCTCTCAGTTTTGCTTAATGCCAGATGGCAACACAAAGTTTGCCTTCCGACGCTGATTTTCAGTTGCAGCACAAGCTGCTATTGCCTCGAAATCCTCGCCAATTTCTTTGTGAATGTCAAAGACATTTTATGAAAAGCTCATCAGAGGTTATGATAAATGTTAATCTAGTTCAATTAATTTAAAAAGAAAATCCCCGATACCCAAACTTCAAGATAAGAATATCTACAGACAACCTTCTTTTGCGGCGTTGAAAAGTGGTATGTAACGAAATAATATAAATAAGAGGTGATAGCACGAATAAGCAGTGTGAACGTAAAGTAAATAAATTTTATTTTAAATTGAAAACCCAGCCGCCTGCTGCAAAAGTCGCCTACGGCATCGGACGTCGCGAGGCGATTTCCGGCCACCGAAGGCTTGGCACGCCGTGGCGCCTATCCAGCCACTTTTCAAAGTGGGATCTTACTGTCGCAATTGCGCCGTGTGTACGGAAGGTACATCGTTGATTTTAATCTGTACGAGTCTGACAGACACCGTCGACAAGGGCAAGTTAGACACGGACAACGACGATATAATACTAGACTCCGCATACACGATCTAAAGAACACAAACTATTCTGCCAACTTGCTGAGGTACTACGTAAGCGAGGGGGACGGGGTACTGCGTTGTGATTGGCTAACTCAAGGTCTGTGCTGTCTCAACGTATGTTTACGGCTCACAGGATTGGTCGAAATGAGACGAATATAAGACTTTTTTGCCTAATGTGTTGGCAGACATCGGTCGCCTGTTATTAGGAGTCTAGTACTATATCGTCGTTGGACACGGAAATGCACGTTTCGAGCGCGGCAGCAGCGTAGGAGGTGCGCCTCCTTGGCGCTTTGTATATTTCACCGTACAAAGCTTCAATGACATATTAGATATTTAATTTTCGATTAAGGAATCCGAGCATTTACAAGCGCCTCCGATATCAGTCCAAAATGTTAATTATGTGAAAACAAATAACTACGGAATCACCTGATATGCACCTGATTTAAAAAAAAAATATGATAAAAGGCTTAAATTGTTACTCAAAGTAAATATTATTCGACTTCCACGTCGCGACCTCTGCTTATCACCACGTGAACTATACATGATGTACCAGACGGTGATATCTTATCAGTGTGCGGGACACATGTGATTTAACAGACATTTTTGGTCTCCGCATTTGTGTGTTGTTTCATTTTATTTCTTATGGTGGTCTACAGTAGGTATTTATTTTTCTAAATTGCAGGGAAGTATAATACAACGTGTAACGTTAATAGCGCAAAACCTCTCGTGTGGTAACACAGCCCATGTTACTGAACAATGTTTGTTCTAAGACTTTTGGAAATATATATATACATATAGCATGTTTATGCATAATCAATCATCTATAATGTTCCCACTGCTGGGATACAGGCTTCATCTCTGTGAAAAACAACAGTGGCACGCCGGTTTCAGGAACAGGGTCCGAGCCATCGGTTCTTAAAAATCCTCTTAAAGTCCGCCAAACTATATATAACTCATTGGTAAAACCTCATATTGATTATCTTATAGAAGTTTGGGGTTCAGCAGCTAAAACCAACCTAGAAAAGCTACAAAGAGCGCAGAACAAAATTATCAAAATGTTATTTCACTACCACTATCTGACCCCCACACACCAAATTTACAAACAAACAAAATTATTTAACATCTCCGATATATATTTATATAACACATGTATATTAGTTCGTAAAATTCTTTCCAAAGACATACATACACAAATCACATTCACTAAAAACATACACGTACACAAACGTCTTCTGAGAAGTGCTCAAGACCTACACATACCTAGCACTAGAACCAATTATGGAAAGAAAACAATAATATATGAGGGAGCAAAACTATATAACTCACTACCAAAAGATATAAAAAATACCAAATCATTATTTCTATTCAAAAAATTATTAAAATGCCACATCTTAAAAGGTCACAACAACCAATAACTAATTTAATCGAAGTAATATTTGCACCTAGTGTAAATCAGCCCTACAAACCAAGATGAGCAATCTTTTGGAAATAAATGAATTCAAACCGTAAAAATCAAAATATTTTATTTTACATGGGCCTCAATGGGCACTTGTAAAACGTCTAGAAGAAAAAAAATGGCACGGTTCGGGTTGGTCGTTTCCATAGAGAATAACCGGCAAGAAAGTCCAAGGTACTCTTTTAGATTGCGCTCAATATCGAGGAGTACAATCTTCTGAATCAGGCCCTTGATCCAACTACTTACCTATAGCGATTTTTAAATGGTCTCCCAAAAATAATATAATAACAATTTCTTTTACTTTAAAATAAATAGATAACCCAAATCCCTCCTAATCGTACTGACACTTGAACTTCAACGATAAAACTTCCATTCAAAGATACCTAGAAATAATAGAAAATCAACAAAAACATGTGAATTGAATGATATGCTATTTTATTATCGTCCTAGGGTTAAAAGTTATCTGTGCTAAGTTTGGAGTTTTCGCCTGCTGTGGGTAAATTCCAGTGATAGGAGAAAAAGTTTCTATAAAAATGTATTTTGTTTAATTAATATGAATAAACTAGTCTGTTATATTCGCTCTGCTGGGACACAGGCCATAATGCCTGTGTCCCAGCAGAGCGAATATAAGAGACTTTGAGATTCATCACTCGGGTTCAGCGCGGGTTGATAGATGTCACATGTCTTCGAATGGAGCTTAATTAATACTGTTATTTCTCATTCATCATCATATCAGCCGTAGGACGTCCACTGCTGAACATAGGCTGGTACTATGATGACCAATAGGATCGGTTCACCATCTCGTTCCTGTGGTCTTCATCAGATTGTCTGTCCACGTTGCACACTCCGCTGGCCAGTGCGTGGTCGTCGCGTTCTTTGTTATGGCCCATAGATTTCTGCGTGCTATGTGCTCGCTGCCACTTAAACGTACTACGAGTATTTCGGTTGCTATGTTGGCAACTTTGGTTCGTCTACGTATCTCCTCATTTCTGATTCAATCACGCAGAGAGGCTCCAAGCATAGCATAGGTCAGTTATACACAGGGCTCGTACAGTGCTCTACGAGTCCAATATAATAACGCGTTCCGGGTATTGCTGTGGTTGCCGCGGTTCTGTAGCGCTTCGGGGATGTTCGCGGACGTACGCGTTCACGATTTCGGCTGGCTGCTGCGTCTGCGAATCGCATCACTGATGCGCCGGGTGCGTGACAGCCCCAACGGCCTCGTGGCTATTGTAGCCGGCAGGGTTGATAGCCCAATAAATGTGTCACTGGATAGCGGCACACAGGCCATCTGTCAGATATTATGAGCTTTAGTTAGTTCATGTAACGTGTTTTAGTTTGTAAGTTGTTTTGTTTTAGTTTTTAGTATTTCTGGATCTGTGGTCTGAAAATAAATTGTTATTATTATTAGCCCTTTCCATAGCTCGTTAGATTATCTTGAGCTTATTAATGAAGCCCACTCTCATTATTCAGGAATCATTTTATGGTGAATTCCCATTTGTCCCATCGTCCCCGCCGCGCCGTGGGGCGAATGGGAAGAGCAGTCGCTAGAATGAGAGTGTTAGATAATTATGATTATTTATCTACGAGTATCTCGTTTCCGTCCGGAAACGCCGCAAAGATAGACAGAGCTCATCAATCTATTTTAACTATCATAATTTTATTATTTTTTGTACAAACCTCAGCATTTATCGCACTAACTAATTGTAGTAGAGTTAAAAAAGTTTGAGAGATTAGGTTGTTGATGTGTAGCCGTCTGTACAAAAACTGTGATTATTATGTATGTTTATGTAGCTGCATGTAACTCAAGACTAGAGATGTTTTTTAAATAAGTAAAGCCTTGGAAAAAATGTACGTAACGCCGTTGGTCCGACTGTCATTTGTAGATCTTTGACGGTAATTACTGTTAGTCAGAAGCTCGAAATTGTCACAACGAGTCTTACCAGTCAGCAGTCACTTCATGTAAAATACTGATATTCAGCTGCATCTGGTTCGGCTGGAAGCTGACTCCAAAATATTTGTGAAAAGGCTAGGCAGTTGATAGGCCTAAAACAATAAATATTTTTTAAAAAACACGCCTGCTACTCAAAAGTCAATTAAAAAACCAAATGCTTATTATTTCTTTTATTAATTTGTTTTCAGAATTTATTATGAGATTCCATACTTTGTTAGTAAGTAATACTAATAATTATGTAAACTACGTTAGTATCTCATTATTACATAAATTACAACATTAAAATTAAATAGTTAACATTGAAGTCAAAATTTTTTCAACAAACTCTTATCAATCATCTATGAAACATTCTAACACGATTACTTAAGAATACATCATACTATTGATAATAATTATATCTGAATGTTACGCAAAAAAATGCGTGACAAAATTGACACAGACAGATTATGCCACCTTATCTATAGTCATTACTATCGATAACAATGTTGTCAATCAAATACTATAAATATATGCGAAAACGTATGTCAAATACTTACGTCACTTTGACGTTTCATATTTTGTAAATAAACCGCTTTAAAAACTGACCAAAATGACGAGTGTTGGTGTATTCTGAAAATTATTTATCATGGTATGTGTTAAATAAGTTAAAAAATTGTTTTTTGTGTGAAAATTTAAGTAGGTATGTGTCATGATTTTTTCTGAATGATTCATGATTTATTTTTATTTAAAATCGAAATTACTTAATACAAGGTGTGGCATTACTTCTTGTGCCTTGTAATTAGCTTGGAGCTCTAAAAGGCTTAAGAAGAAACATAAAATGAGTTGCGATAATATCGTGCCTCCTAGCCATTCGATAATTATCCATTTTACGAATGTTATCATTATTCACATTATCCGCTCAATCTACATATACCTATTAAAAATCAATGCCACTTTTCGTTGTAATTTTAACTCAAAAACCTATCCAAAACAAATGTTTAGGCTTTGTTCGGACTATTTAGTACTAGATGGTTTATGCGAAGTTTGCACACAATCGGTCGAGCGGTTCTTCGTTTATCACATTTTTTGTAATAAATGATGTTGTAGTACTAGTACAAGTAGCAGTAGTATTGATTCTGTAGCGCTACGAAGTTCGCGTGTACAGGGTAATGTATATTTTTTTCATATTTTATCCGGTTCGATTCCCAGGTGTGGGAGAAGAGAATTTTCTGAAAATCTTTGAATGCAGTGTCCTTTCTATTCAAAAATAAAGGAATGTTTCCTTTGAGTAAAGTTTTCTATCTGCAGTATTAAGAGTACTTTCCCACCAGGTGGCATTACAAAATTCCACCCTGTAATATGTATACGTGCGAATTTTCCGAATGTAATTATGTCACTCGACACTTGACAGGTGCAAATTTCCCGGCGTAATCATTTTCTTTTCTACATTTCGAACATCGCTGTCATTTTGTCGAGAAGAAATGTCAAAAAGTCGCAATACCGTATTATCGCAAGTCTTTCTAGAATTTTTTCTAAACTTTCCATTCAATATTGTATACAGTCGCTTATTTATTTGCTTTCTTTTTCTTTATCAGAAAGATAAAATCGATAATTGTCTTGTTCTAACTGGATTTCTTTGATAAGGATTATTTCTTGGAAACCACTCGTCATTAGCTGTTTTGACAATACTGCGAAGGATTAGTTGTTATCACCTTATTAGTTATCGTTTTAAAATAGTTCCGTTGGTGACTAAAATAAAGATTCCAAATTGGTATAATTATCTATTTACATACGCTGTTGTCAGAGGCTTCGTCCGCTACAACTCGAAAATTATCCCACGGGAACATACAATCGGGATAAAAACTATCCTGTGTCGATTCGGGTTATAAACTGTCTGTTTTCCAAATAGGTTCCGTAGTTTTTGCGTGAAAGAGAAAGAAACATCCCTCCATCCATGCTCACACACTTTCGCATTTATAATTCAATGGTCGTTCGGCGTGGTGGCACGTGATGGTGGTCTAAGGGAGGCCTGTATTCAGCAGTGGATGTCTTCCGGCTGATGATGATGATAATTACATTAGCTGACTTATAATTTTTTTTTCTAATTTAAAAGCAATTACCTCATAACTTTTCAGTCACCGCCTCAGGGCGGCGCCATGTTCAGACTTCTTTACTCGAGGTATTTAGCAAGTTGCCAAAAACATTACGCATACCATATTATTGAAGAAAATACATATAGTACTATATAAGGGTGTGTCTCATTTTTCAGTGTCGCCGCGCCGTTTGAAAAATTAGTCATGTCGATAAAAAAAGAAAAAAGGCGTGTCGGAGTCAGCGACTTTTTTGAAGGCGTGGCTCTCAACACGCACAGAACACGCGAGTGGTTCCACCAAAGTTAATACAAAATCAAAATCGAATCACTGTACCAAGCTACGCGTCGTACCAAGCTGCGCGTCGTTGTTGTTGTTTGACAAAATATGCCGTCACGTGTCTTTCACCATTGTAAAAGTTGTTCTCAAAAACAAAGAAAACATTATGGAATGTAATTCGATTTGATTTTGTATTAACTTTGGTGGAACCACTCGCGTGTTCCGAGCGTTCCATCTGCCTATTTCTTTGATCTGAGGCGTGGCTTTGCCTAGTCACGAGTATAATGTTGCTGATTGATTTCGGCATTCACTTGTAACAGAACAGCGAGCATTTGTGGTTTTTAAGAGGTTGAATGTAAGACTCAATTTCAGAAATTGTTCAACCGATTTCAAAATTTCTTTCATTGTTTGACTTACAAGTGCCATATTATGTTATATGTTTCTTGAATGCGAAGGAAGTCACGTGCAGATGATAAATTTTAAATTAGACAAATACTTACTTATTATAATAGATAATTACAGATTGCATTATAAATCATTTAGGATTATTCTAATTTAGTCAAATAAAAGCCCTCTTCCTCTCTCCTACTACTGCAGTGCCCGACAGGGTCCACAATGTTAATAACTTTACTCAAAAATGCATGTAATGTGGTCATTATTTTGACAACCTTGTTTGAGCAAAGTCGACTTTGCGGGTCTGTTTCAAGGAGCGGCCAGCAATGTTTTTGCTGGCCGCTCTAACAGGTCGGCAAAACATTGCCGGCCGCTATTCTGACGTTTCAACGTTTTAAAAAAACAAATGCAAAAAGATTTTATTTAAAACACAGCTGTTTGTATTTAAAGAGGTAGGCACAAAAAGATTGCATTCCATATTTAAAAAAAAAATTCAAAGAAGGAACAAAAGCGCGGTTCAGCGAATTTTTTATTTTTATTTAGTGACTTTTTTGCTTTATGTAAATGAAGTAATAAATGAAATGCAGTCAAACATCGCATTGAAAAATTAAATTATCGCATTATACTTCGCTTACGCCTTTTTATCTAATTAGTTTATGAATCATAAGACAAAAAAGCAAAACAAGAGAGTTAAGCGACTTTATTAAGTAATATGAAACCGGGAAAGTCGGTGTTGAATTTTAGTAACTGTATTTTTCATAATTGTTATTTTAATTAAACTAGTTAATTAATATATATTTTATTTAAATCACTTGCTGGTTTTATGTAGGAGGTACTTGCTGTACTATACAAGCCTTGGCCCACTATGTCTGCTTCGCTGGTCACGCTATGATTGCCTCCAGCTAGCCTAGCTACGCTCTAGGCCTTCCAGCTTGGCCATCATGCAGCCCTTGCTGTCCTCGCTGTAAAGGCCTCGGCCTGCGGCCTCGGCCTTTATCTCAGCTCGTCCATCAAGTGGTGCATGCTGGCCGCGCTGTGTCGGCCTGGAGCTGCGCTAGGCTGCGCTGTCGGCCATCATCAGTGCGCGACCAGCAAAGTAGCCATTATAGGCCGCGGCAGTAATGTACTATTGTAGTACACTCGTGAAGCAATAAATGTATTGAGTATTGAGTATTTATTAGATCTTATGGTTAGAGATGGTTTAAGGGCAAAAACATTTATGAACAAAATTGGCATAAACTTGACGCATATAAAAAAGTTTACGCTCTAATAAATGCCTGGTCTCTGGGTAAAAATTAAGAGAAAATTAACTGGGTAAAAACCCCAGGCAGAATGCATTTGTTCAGCGTTTATCGTGCTTTTACTCAGTGCATTCAATATAAATCTAGGACATAAATCTATCTCCAGTCATGACTTAAGCATGCCATACCAGACGCATTTCAAATATCGGTCTACCATAAACAAGATTAGATTCTCGTAATTTTTGGCGCTAATTCTGTCAATAGAGTAGGCGGGATTTTGTCCTTTTGCCAAAATTCTGGCGCACTTGTACCAAACATTGACGTAATTTAAAACAAAGAAGTCAAAGTCAAAGTCAAAGGGTTTATTTGCGAACTAAGTGTTTACATTGTTGGTGTCATCTTACAGTAGATACTTATGACTTTTTTTTTTTTTTTTTTTAGCGTGGTAAAATCATCAAATGAGTCCTCCAACCCCGGGCAGGGCGGGAGGGACTGTCAGACTTCTATTGACTCAAATCCACGGTGTCCTTCATAGCCTGTTACGTTCCGGGGTTACGGTAAGGGAATAATCCCGCGACCCCGGCAGGCTTTGGCCCTCTGAGAGGGGGGCCCCGTCATTATGCTGACGCTCTTTGAGGCGCGCGTGGGACACAACGCGCCGTCGACCCGGGTATGGTCCTTGGTCGGGCAGCGAGTTGCCCTTTACTCGCTGCCCGCATGCCCGCGCCTACGGTGGCCGGAGATCATCTAGCGACGTCCGTCGCCGTGGGCGCCTACCACTGCGGCTGGGGCGGAGGGAGGACGCTGTCCTCTCTCGCTCGCGGCCTGCCTCCTCCTTTACGAGCATTACTGCCTCGCAGAAGGAGCTGACCGCTTCCCACTCCGTCTCGCCCCGCAGCATGGCCGCAACCAATGCCGGGCGCGAGAGGTCTCCGCCTATCGCAGCCGTGAGGACACGTCGGTGCTCCGCCCAAGCTGGGCAGTCTTGCACCGTATGCTCCACCGTGTCCTCCGGGCGATCTTCGCAGTGGTGACACCCAGGCGTCTCCTCCTTTCGCATCAGACACAGGTACCTCCCGAAACTTTCGTGTCCGGTGAGGACCTGCGTCAAGCGGTAGGTCAGGACGCCATAACTTCTCTCCAGCCACTCCTCAAAGAGGGGTCTTACCGCCGCAATTGCGGCGTGCCCGGCCTTCGGTCGCGACAGTCGTTCCTTCCATACTGCCCTGAGATCGCGCCGGAGGTGATACTTATGACTTAGCAGCCTTTTACAAGCGTTGCAAACATCTGAACTTAATGTTATATCATAAAATTCATGCATTTTACATTATTATTGCATTATGGTTTTCTTATTTTGCAGTTTAATTTAAATGAATAATTTTATTAAAGTCATGTTCAATTTAAATTTAGAAATATAAGTTTAGTAAATAATATATAAATTAAGTAATTTTAAAACCAAATGTCAATAGAGATTAAAAATTAATAGGTCAATACAATATCTATTCATATTCATGTCAAATTCATAGGTACATCATTCAGAGGTTGTGAATATAAATTATAATTATTCAATCATAGAGCAGTGTTGGCCCAGTGGTCGGTACCGACTTACGAGTTGTAGGTCGTGGATGCGACCTTTTTTTTTCATAAAGTTTTAAAAAGTCTTAGAACAAACATTGTTTAGTAACATGGGCTGAGTTACCCCACGAGAGGTTTTGCGCTATTAACGTTACAAGTTGTATAAAAATAAAATAAAGAAGCAAAAACATCAAAACAACCGGATTTGACACACATAATGTTACTGGAATATAAAAGCAAATGAATGAAGGATAAATAAATAAACAATTACTTCAGGAACATCTGTGTATTTATTAAGCCATGATAATTCTACGCACGTGCGATAGATACTTTCCTACGTGATCATCCCTTTTGAAAAGGTATTAGAATTAGACCGAGATTAAATAGATAAAAACGAGTGCTAGATAAAAATGTCTGGCACGACTTCTACGCGTGAAATGTGCGTGATTTCTCACGTGTATTTATTTAGGTAACTAAACAATCCAACAAGTTCTTCGGAATCGTGGAATACGAAAATGTACTTTCGGCAGATTTTAATAATGCTGCTTTTTGGGGCTTTTTTTTTCGTGGGACAATCCAACCGCACTATTCCCTTTTATAAACCACTGCAACTTCTGAAAGTCAGAGTCATAATTGGCAAACCAGAAAAGTGATGAGACAATGAAGCTCGACGTGTCCCGGAAAATGAATTTAATTGTCTTGGTTCCTACAACGAAATTAATCAGAAAAGTGGAGGAGTGGGAAAACGCGTACTCTTAAAAAAGGTGCTCTGGAAAAATGGGAATGCATTGTTTCCACTTCCCTACATATCAAGCAGGAGACAGAACAGAACAAGATCAAAGGGAATAGCCCAGTTGACTTGCCACAACGGACAAAAAAATTGGGGCTGTGAGATTCTGGAATAATATTCGAGCAAATAAGCAAGTATGGCCCACTCCCCCCCACAGAGAGGAGGCCTGTGTCCCTGCAGTGGGAACATTAAAGGCTGATGATGATGATGATGAAAGATAAAATAATAAGTAAGGAGTTATTGTAATTTCTGATACTTGTTCCAAAAGCTAAACTTTCTTCTAAACATATTCTACTTGAAAGACTTCTCAATCAATGTATTTGTTTTCACAAAACTAGATTTTCTTGTTTCGCATTTTCGATCAGACTCGGTCATTTACCCACCCAAATAAATACACGCAAGGATCACGCACTGATCATGCAAAGAGTGTTTATTTTAGTTAATGAGGATTTTACTATTAGGGTTTTTTGCTGGTTGGTAGATGTCACATGTCTTCGAATTTTTGGTTCTAGGACATGCCATTTTCCTCACGATGTTTCCTTCACCCTTTGAGAGTAGTAGTGATGAAATAAATTACACAAAGTAATGCGGCTGACTGGGTTCGAACCCCTGACCTACAATTCATAAGTCAGGACCGATACCACTGGGCCACCACTGCCCTTCATTTTATGTTTGTCAACACTCAATTATAAAGAGGAAATATTAGTATTTTTGTGTGTATGTGTTTGTAATAAACTCAAAAACTACTGGACCGATTTCAATTTCTTTCACCAGTTGAAAGCTGCTTTAGTCCTGAATGACTTAGGCAATAAGGGGGCGAAGGAGCGAGCGAAGTGCTATTTTTATTGCAGAGTAGAGAGGTAAACACAGTTGGAAATAAGTGAAATATTTAATATATTATTATAAAAATCACACATGACATGTTTACATAGGAAAAAATAGTTGCCGAGTGACTTAAGGAACGAACACCAGCTATTACATTTGAATCCGCTGTCATGTTCTAGATGGCCAGCGTTACACTTCCAACATCGTGCTTGCAGAGTAGAGAGGTAAACACCCCCCATAGGAAAAAAACGACTTGGGCATCATGTGGCTTCATGCCACATGCCACAAGCTGACGAGTGAACACATCGTGCTTGACACAGCCCAGGGGCTTAGTGAATATATCTGCTAACATCTCATCCGTAGGGATGTATACAATTTCTACGTTAAACCTATCTATCATATCTCTAACGTAATGAAATCTTATTTCTATATGCTTGCTCCGTCTGTGATGAGTATGATTGATAGCAAGCTGTATAGCAGATTGATTGTCACAATACATTACTATTTTACAACTAGTCATCATTAGCAATTCCTTAATTAAAGCTTGTAGGAACACCGCTTCTCTACTCGCTTCGCTCAAGCTGCAATACTCCGCCTCGGTGGACGAAAGCGATATGCAGGACTGTTTGTAGGTAGCCCAAGATACCGAATTACCGCCATATTTAAACACATACCCCGTGTACGACTTACGGTCAGGATCTGCCGCCCAATCTGCGTCAGAATAACCCTCAAGAACGTGATCTACATTCGACTTCTTAAATACCAAGGCCTTTTGCTTAGTACCTTTAAGATATCGCAGTACACGCTTAGCTAGATTCCAATGGAATTCCGTATAACAATTGTTAAATTTACTTAAATATGACACGGCAAACGAAATGTCAGGTCGTGTAGTTACACATAAATACATAAGACTACCAATCAACTCTTGATACGGAAACTTCGATATAACGTTATTTGTAGCATTATTAGAACTCTCAATTACCGAACTAACATTAGTAATCATGGGAGACTTTACAGGCTTACAGTCTGTCATGCCAAAACGATCTAACATATTATCAATCCGCTTTTCTTGACTAAGTTTGATGGAAGTTGCATCACGTTCTACCTTTATACCTAACATGTTTCGTACCGGGCCTAAGTCTTTGAGTTTAAAAACATTTGACAAAGAACTTTTTAATGTCTCAGCCAGATGTTTGTCATTATAGAACACGAAAAAATCGTCGACATACAGAGCGATAAAAACAATCAACTGACCTGATCTCTTAGTGAAGATGCAGTCCTCTTGTTTACACTGTCTGTATCCCAAAGATAATAAAACATCTTTTACCTTTTGGTACCACGATCGTGATGCTTGCTTCAACCCATAAACAGCCTTTCGTAATCTATAGACTTTGTTCTCACTCCCAGGGCATATGAAACCTTCTGGTTGTTGCATAAAGATCTCCTCCTGTAAATTTCCATTCAGGAATGCTGTTTGCACGTCTAAATGATCAATCTTAGGTTCATTTCTACTGCCAGAGATAGCAACAATCGTATAGAACAATGACGAACGACCGGTGAAAAAGTTTCTTGGAAATCTTCACCATATCTTTGAGTATAGCCCTTAGCTACCAATCTTGCCTTATAACGTGTAATGTTCCCCTCCGAGTCTCGTTTAAGGGTAAAAATCCACTTATTTTTAACGATGTTCTTGTCAACCGGTTTATCAGTAAGCTCCCAAGCTCCGTGTAAGATAAAAGAATCAATTTCCTCTTTCATGGCCTTCTGCCATAACTCTTTATCTTCACATTTCAAAGCTTCTTTGACAGTACGTGGCTCTATGGGCTCTGTCACATTACACACATTAGTTATGTTACAAGTTGTCTTAGGCATACGTGGACGTAGGTTATATCGTCTACTAGTAGAGTCTTGCGCCAATTTAGGTGACGTTACCGAATCTTTACTAGCCTCGCGTTCACACTCCAACTCAACAGGATGATTTGGTGATTCTGCAGGAACTGCATCTGGCTCCGCCTCAAGTGGATAATCTGACGACTCAGGCAACAGGTACTCTGACTCCGCCTCAACCGACGTAGTCTCCAGCATCTCCCTCTCATCATCACCTCCTGTAAGATAAATAGGTTCAAACAAACGTTTTGGCCCTATTTTAGAATTTCTCCCTGGAAACACAGATTCATTGAACACCACATCACGTGATATAACGATCTTATTGTCATCAGGGTTGAACAAACGATATCCTTTGACGTTATCACAGTAACCTAAAAAAATTACCCTTCTACTTTTGGGGTCTAACTTTTTACGTTTACAGTCATCTACATGAGCAAATGCCTCGCAACCAAAGACACGCAGATTTTTAAGGCTCACTTTCTTACCACTCCACACTTCCTCTGGTAATTTACCAGAAAGTCTCGAGCTTGGCGATCTGTTGATCAGAAATGCCGCAGTGTTTACAGCCTCTGCCCACATCTTGTCATCGAGATTTGCATTATACAGTAGACATCTGACCTTATCAAGTAAAGAACGATTCACACGCTCCGCGGATCCATTCTGCTGACTAGAATAGGGTACCGTCAGCTGATGTACAATGCCTTTCTTTTTAAGAAAATCCGTCAACTCAGTATTAACGTACTCAGAGCCATTATCTGTTCTCATTACCTTGACTTTAGCACTACACTGATTTTCTACCAGTCTAATAAAATCTTTAGTGTACTTACACACTTCACTCTTCTTTGCAATGGGATAGACGAACACCTTCCTGGAGTAGTCGTCTAGAAACGTGAGGACGTAGTTCTTGCCTCCGAGAGAAGTAGTCGGCATCGGCCCCATGACGTCACTGTGAATGAGTGCCAGCCGCGCCTCGGCTACTTTTTTGTTATGATTGGTCACAAAAGGAGCACGGGATTGCTTACCCTTAAGACACACATCACAAAATTTCTTCTGCGAATTAACCTGAAAATCAATGTCATTAGCTACCTTCCTAAGTGATGCTAAGCTGTCAAAATTCAGATGAGCTAAACGTTGATGCCATAACATCATATCCTTAGACGTAGATGACGTTGTCAGATTGACTTTACCCACAGATTGAAGCATGTAAACTCTCCCAACTTTACTAGCATGTAAAACTACTTTACCAGCTTTAAGTATGTCACATCCATTTTTATCAAAAAAAAATTTATATCCCTTTTCGGCAAGAGTAGACACAGACATTAAATTAACTGTAAGTTCAGGTACTAGCAATACATCTTTTAAAGTAGTATCTATTGTATGTCCACAAGAGTTAACCGTAAAATGCACTTCACCTTTCCCATTCACAACTAACTTCTTTCCGTTAGCAACACAAACCTCCTTTGTCGTCGACTCATCAAGAGCTTGAAACCATTCTTGGCGTCCTGACATATTATCTGTCGCTCCAGAATCAATAATCCACGAACTGTTAGTGTTAAGTGCAGACAACACCATGGAAGTCGATGTTGCTCCATTACGATCCAATTGAGGACAATCCTTCTTGACATGTCCTTTAGATCGACACTTCCAACACCACAACTTGTTCGTACTTGACGAGGTACTAGCGTGTTTTGATGTACTTGAGGCATTCTTCTTCTCGCCTCGAGAGCTAGCCTTTTCATTACTACGATTCCGTGTAAATAAGCAGCCATCGCCATTATCAGTGGCGCTCCCTTTCCATCTCTTATCTTGGAGAAGTTTCGTTTTTACCATATCTGTAGTTATGTCTATCCTAGAATGCTCCAGAGCCATTATCATTGGGTCATAATCTTGAGGTAACCCTTGGAGCATAATAGTAGCCACAAACTCATCATCAAGTGGTTTCTTCATGTTATTGAGTTGTTCAGCAAGTGTCAAGATCTCGTTGACATAAATCTCCATGCTATCGAACTGTTCTAGCTTAATCGAGCATAAAGTTCGCAGACACGACAATCTCCTTTGCAACCCGGTATCATCGTAAGCCTTCTGCAAGGCATCCCATACATCCTTCGCAGTTTTCGCCTGCAGAATGTGAGAATAGCACGATTTTTCAACACTCAAACATAGCCTCGCTCGAGCTTTCTCCTCTCTACGAGCTAATTTGTCAGTCTTCTCACCTGAGGTTTCGCATTTTCCAGTAATACATTGCCACAAATCCTCGAATACTAGTATATTTTGCATTTGAAATGCCCAATCGCGATAGTTGATGGTACCTTTTAGCTTTTCCATCGTAACTTTCGAATTAGTATACTCATCCATATTTCGAGTAAAATAATAATATTTTCACAAAATATTTACACTTCACACATGTAGCACATAACCTGCTATTTTTATTGCAGAGTAGAGAGGTAAACACAGTTGGAAATAAGTGAAATATTTAATATATTATTATAAAAATCACACATGACATGTTTACATAGGAAAAAATAGTTGCCGAGTGACTTAAGGAACGAACACCAGCTATTACATTTGAATCCGCTGTCATGTTCTAGATGGCCAGCGTTACACTTCCAACACGAAGCCGCTGGCAAATGCTAGTAATATTAAAAACGCGATAGTTTGTGAGATGTTTGTGGATGTATGAATGTTTGTTACTCATTCCTGCAAAAACTACTAAACAGATTTGAATGAATTTCTAAAATTTTGTTAAACGGTCTCAAGTGGCGTCCAAAATGTGGCGATTTTCCTCTTCAATCGTAAAAAAATACTGCCAACATGTCGAAGAAGATTTACACGAACTTTTAAATGTTTTATTAGTGTATTTGGTATCAATTTCCTCTAATTCAAGAACCGAGACACCAAACTCCGTAAATCCGGTCTCAGAATAGCCGTCAGCTGCGCCATTTCTTACCGAAGCTTCTGTAATTCGTTTAAAACATTAGATACATCAGAAAAATCGGAACACTGTGTTACATCATGCCAGTACGTGATCCAACAGTTAATGGTCTTAAAGAACGCCATTTATATTTTTATTGACGCAAAAATAGTTACAAGTATTTTCCTGTTATAAAAAAGTTGAACGCAGTACAAGAGTATTTTTTTGATTGAAGGAAAAGGTCGTGAGGAAACTGGGAAAAAATAATAAATAAATAAATAATAAGAGAAAAAAAAAAAACGTTCAAATTGCTGGTAGCGAGAGCACAGTGGCGTTTTCCGGTTTTCTACTCTAATTTGCCAAGCTGTAGACTACGCTCAATCAGTCATGTCCTTTTGACGCGGCGCTTGTGTCTAAGGGACTTTACTCATGGCTCGACGCGATATCGAATTGCATCGATTGACGATATCGGTCAGATATCACACAAGCGGCCGGCCGAAGAAAATGTATGGACAGTCGCTAGTGTTTGCTAATGGAGTCCCACGTATTGACGATATCGCTCACAGATCTGCTCGATATCAAATTGCATGTACGAACTAATGACAATGCACTTGATTCTCTGATCGAAATTCGATTGCGCAACTACTCGTCTCGTGCGACATCTTTTGTCTTTGGTTTGCAGCGCCTTTATGTCGTAGCAGTAAGGTGGATTTTTGGAGTTCACGGTCGAATTGCATCGCATCGCTCCATTAGTAAATACGTGCGACTTAAATCGGCAATCGACTCGATATCGTACGAATCGCATCGCACAAGCAAATGATACAGATTATGATAGGAAGACTGTTCTGAAAATAAACTCATTTCTGCCATTCTTTATGACTCAACGAACGTCATTGACTGTTTGTTTTGTAAATAATAAACGTCTAACAAGATTTATTCAAATGTACCTATACTTGTTTGAGAGTCTGTATCAGATTAGCTAAAAATAAAACGTAGTGCATAGGAACGCCTTATTCGCTATATACTAACTCGGGACTTGGTAGTGAGGTAAGTGAGGACTGTTAAATCACCTGACTCGAATTGACTGTCCTGTCCTGGGTGGGAGGATTCATTTGATAATTTTACCACGTAAAAAAACCAAGAGCGATCCGAGGCCGAGCGCTTGTCGAGTCCACATCTCTTAAGAATGCCCCGTGGAGGAGCGAAACACGTGTCGAGTATAGGTTTGATTGCATGGCATGTTTTTCTATGCCTTGCCCTTGTGCATATGCATGTGGGCGGGAGGGTGGGTCCTTTGCTGCATGTGCATATGCATGATTGCATAGGGTGGGATTGCATCCTGCAACAAGCCTGGATTTTTGGTCGCGGAATTAAAACTTCATATTTTTCATAACATTTAACGTAAAAAAACCTCTGCATTACTGATGAAGGGTTGATGACCATAACTAAATTGCCGAGCATGTGGAATCACTTATTTCGATTCCACGCGCTGAGTACTAAATAACTAGTTAAGAATAAAAAATGTGGTACCATTTTAAAGGTATAATTGTAAACTTTAAATTGATATAAATTCATTCAAATCACGCTATTATTTAAGGAACTACGAGTATCTTAGATCAACTCCAAGAAAGTGCTTCCATAATCTGGTTAGTGCATTTTAAGTTACCAAAATACTTTCTCAAATTGTAATCAAAATCTCAAGGGTCTTATGCAACTGCGTTAGCATTCAGCTATACTTGACCTATCATAAGTGCATGTAATAGTGTGTTCATTTTGTAATGAAACAATTTGAACACACATGGCTATTAAACATTACACGAATCTAAAATTATATTTGCTTCGTCTAATCTTGGATTGTGATTTCATGTTTCATATTTGCTCTTTTATAAGAAAGAAGAGTTGTATGTTTCTCATATTAAAGCTGCACAGGATCATTTTCCGGTTTAAGCCACGCTTGCCGAGGTTGGTCTGTGGATTGGTGACCATCTGGCAAAGCGAGTTTCGTCCGTGCCTCGGAAGGGGTATATTTTTTTTCCTACTCCTCCACTATTCTTTTCTGATTAATTTCGTTGCAGGATCCAAGACAGGTAAATTCATTCTCCGGGACACGTCGAGCTTAATTGTCTCGGCACTTTTCTGGTGGTTGCCACTGCTGATTCTGGCTTTCAGGAGTTGCAGTGGTTGGAAATAGTGTGGTGGGTTTGTCCCAATTTAAAAAAAAGGGGTATATTCCTAACCTGACCCACAATCCAATCTGAGCAGTGGTGGCCCAGTGGTATCGGTCCCGACTTACGAGTTGTAGGTCGTGGGTTCGAATCCCGGCAGGCGCATTACTTTGTGTAATTTATTTCATCACCACTGCCCTCAAAACGGTGAAGGAAAACATTGTGAGGAAACAGGTATGTCCTAGAACCAAAAGTTCGAAGTCATGTGTCATCCGCACTGGGCCCGAGGATTATGGCCCACTCCCAGCTCTCACAGAGAGGAGGCCTATGTCCCAGCAGTGGGAACATTATAGGCTGATGATGATGATGATGACAATGCAATGCTAACCCGGGTGCGAGTTAGGTTAGGAAGGCCCGTAAAGCCGTTAGTCACGGCTGTCATTTGTAGATCTTAGGCAGTCGTTGCAATTAGTCAGAAGCTCTAAAAGTCTGACAACCAGCCTTACCATGGGATATCGTATTACCCGATTACTGGGTTGTGGAGGTCCGATATTAGGCAGTCTCGCCATGTAAAATACTGATATCCAGCTGCATCTGGTTTGACTGGAAACCGACCCCAATATAGTTGGGAAAGGCTAGGCAGAGAGACTTATCTATTATACGAAGTCGGTGGCAAAAAAGAATTAAAAGAAAACAAAGCTAAGAAAATTATTACCCACTTGTACATTTGTACAATTGTAGACTATTCTATGAATATTTATTCAAAAACGTATACCTATACAATCTTCTCACACACAGCTGAGCGGACATGGTAAATAAGAAATGTCATTGCAAGGTGACTTGCGCTCGAGCATCGGAATAGGTTAATAGAGTTAGACGCGTGTAGTGACGTATCGTATTGTATGTTTGATCGTGACATGTTAGTCATGTCATCATCATTATCATCAGCCTATTAATGTTCCCACTGCTGGGACTCAGGCCTCCTCTCTGTGAGAGGGGGTGGACCATAATCCACCACGCGGGCCCAGTGCGGATTGGTGGATGTCACATGTCTTCGAATTTTTGGTTCTAGGACATGCCGGTTTCCTCACGATGTTTTCCTTCACCGTTTTGAGAGCAGTGGTGATGAAATAAATTACACAAAGTAATGCGCCTGCCGGGATTCGAACCCACGACCTACAACTCGTAAGTCGAGGCCGATATTTTGTCGGGGGTTTATAGGGTTGATTTGACTGAAAAAAAAACGCAACCCATGAAACCGGTTTCAAACGGTTGCGTCATGTGCGCTCACTCATAAGAGTATGGCAGAAACTCAAATGAAACTCTAAAGGTAAGCGTCCACAGGTCGGCATCGTACGTATCGGACGCATCGCATCAAACGGTTTTCTGTATCGGCAGCGATTGGATTGCCGACGCGAGTATCAGCAATCGGATTGCCAATGCCACCTTCATCGCGTCCACTGATCGGCATTCCGTATGACGTCATCGAGCCGTCCGTACGATGCGGAACAGTGGACGAAGTTGTATGAGTTTTAATACAAGGCAAACTAAAATCCGTTACGTACGATATGTCCGATACGTGCGATGCGGACCTGTGGACGCTTACCATAAGTAACTAGAAGTTGCAGTTTCGTTGCAGTTGCGTTTCACCGTGTGCTTAGGGGCCTAATAGTCCGGTCAATTTAGACATTCGAGGTTACATAAAGTCCCAGCAAGCTGAATTCCTGTGAAGTTGTTCAAAACATAATTATAAACAATGTCTAAAAGTTCCCCATCATTCCCCTGTAAGGAAAAAAAAATATTCAAGGTCAAAGGTAAAAAAAATGAGTTTTTCGCGATTTTCAGCAAAACGGTAAGTTTTATCATACAAGTACCTCAGACAAAAATTGTAGATCATAAAATTATCTATAAAAATGTGTTAATACTTTTTTTCTTACGAGCCACCGTTTCAGAGATATAACGATTCAAAAAGTTATAAAAGTTGTTATCGTCATATGCATCTAATGAGGTAGTGTACTTAGCGCGTTTTTTTTAACGTGGTTTCCCCAGTAGGCCTACTCCACGGGTCAGTTGTGATCCTGTTTATTGTAAAACTATTGCAAATAACGGAATTTTCAAAGATTGGGAAAGATAAAAGCGTGCCTGTCCCTGTGTTCAATTTACTTGCATCCAAAATGAAGATGAAGAAAAAGCAGGAGAAGAAGATCAAGAAGAAGAACAAGAATTTGAAACTTACGAATGAGACGAATAAACTTCAACACTTTTTTTTCATTTACATCGCTTTTATCTTTCCCAATCTTTGAAAATTTCCGTTATATTGCAATAGTTTTACAATAAACAGGATCACAACTGACCCGTGGAGTAGGCCTACTGGGGAAACCACGTTAAAAAAAACGCGCTAAGTACACTACCTCATTAGATGCATATGACGATAACAACTTTTATAACTTTTTGAATCGTTATATCTCTGAAACGGTGGCTCGTAAGAAAACTCTAAAGTATTTAGCGTTTACACATTTTTATAGATAATTTTATGATCTACAATTTTTGTCTGAGGTACTTGTATGATAAAACTTACCGTTTTGCTGAAAATCGCGAAAAACTCATTTTTTTTACCTTTGACCTTGAATATTTTTTTTTCCTTACAGGGGAATGATGGGGAACTTCTAGACATTGTTTATAATTATGTTTTGAACAACTTCACAAAAAATCAGCTTGCTGGGACTTTATGTAATTTCACTCACATTTTTTTGTCTAAATTGACCGGACTATAATTGTTGCTAGCGGTTTCGCTCGCGTGTATCACGAAAATATCCCACAGAAACGTCATAGCGGGAAAAAAAACATAATTAAGAAAACAATAGGCAGAATATGATGATACAAACATTCCTTGATGCGTCAAAATATCACCCGATTTATGAATGAAAATAACATCACATATTTTCCCTATTATACATTTGACACCACAAATTATAGTAGGTAAAATACTTGGATAGTTAAGGTATTTCAGAATGTGGTGTAATTATATTCAGTTTGTGATGACAATATCTAGCAACCAAATTATTTGGAGACTTATAAGTTCTGCCAATTCTAGCCAACTAGATATTTTGCTAAACACTTTCGCCTTGTTTTTTCATTATTAAATATCTAAACATATAAAACTCAAAGGTGACTGACTGACATAGTGATCTATCAACGCACAGCCCAAACCACTAGACGGGTCGGGCTGAAATTTAGCAAGCAGGTAGATGTTATGACGTAGGCATCCGCTAAGAAAGGATTTTGATAAATTCTACTCCCCAAAGGGATAGAATAGGGGATGAAATTCAGTATGAAACTTTGTCAATTTGATATAAAATACATTTTTGAATTCCGACATCCACGCGAACGAAGTCGCAAGCACAGCTAGTCTAATAATATATAAAATTCTCGTGACGTAGTGTTAGTTACCATACTCCTCTGAAACGGCTTGACCGATTTTTATGAAATTTTGTATGCATATTCCTAAGTGATAATGATAAGGGTTATCCACTCCTAACATTTTTCTTTTTTTTTGCGGCTTTAGCCAGTAATATCTAAAAAAGTACCCAGAATGGATGTGATGGAGTTTTTTTGGGACATACCCATTTCACTATTCCCTGCACCACTGCAACTCCTGAAAGCCAGAATCACAGTGGCAACCACCAGAAAAGCGCCGAGAGAATGAAGCTCGACGTGTCCCGGAGAATGAATTTACCTGTCTTGGATGCTGCAACGAAATTAATCGGAAAAGAATAGTGAAGGAGTAGGAAAAATATTATGTTGTTTCCACTTCCCTCCATCAGGAGACAGAACAAAACAAACCCAATATGCACAAAAGGATAATATAACAACTGTGCAATTTCCGCATTTGACACATCAAATTATCTACAGTAGAAAAAGGCAAATCCATAAATGTATGGATTAATATGGTAAAAATAATCGATTAATACCAATAATTTTAATACGGTAATTTAGGTATTTCATAATATCTGGAAATAATTTACCGCGTTGTGGTTTAATTGATGTTACTCATAATAAATGCAAAATATTATGACTATGGTTTTTGAACTGTAACGCAAAAATTGAAGAATCTTTGCCTAAAACTAAGTTTAGCAGGAAACTTGCTCACTACTAATTACATATTTTGTGCTGTTACTAACAGTTTCAAACCGTTTCAACGTATTTTTCCTTATTTTTTAAACCTATTTCATAGTTTAGGCCTTTTAAGTAAATATGTTATATGTTTTTCCTGTGACGAATGTTGTTTTCAACTTAGTAATACATGAATGACATTCCTTCGTGACGCCATTCTTGGATTATGACGTATGGGAAACGGGCGACCGCAGAAAAAATATTTACTAGGCCTGCCGAACTATATAAGGAAAAATGGTAAATAACTACTGTTTTTTATTGAAAAAAAAGATTGCCCCTCCTTAGGAATTTCTCCAACATCGTGGGTGCGTTAACATACATTTAAACTGACATACACAAACACCCAGCCACCCATCCACAGGCCAACGCAGCAAGCACGGCTTAACCCGGAAGATCGGCCTGTGCAGCTGAAATTATTTAGCCACGAACTCCTAACCTTAAAACTAGATAAAAAAATGTTTCAATGCCAAAAGGGCCTCAGCCTATCTTCATTTTTACAGTCAGGAAATCCCACGGACATTAAAAATAGTAAACTATAATCAGCCCTTGGCATAACATACGCATAGGCCTTTGCCAAACTCGTGGTTGTAGTAAAAGTAACTATTCCTCGGTTACGCCATCTTGGAATTTGGCAGCCATCTTAGATACGGAATTGACAATCAGGTGATTGGATTTTCATCAGCTGATGTTATACCGTTGAAGTTGTAAACATGATTGCATGGTTGGTCTGACTGATTGCAAGGAAGACAGCCAAGTAGGCCTTACCGTCTTATGGTAAACGTCCACAGGCCCGCATCGTACATATCGGACGCATCTCATCAAACGGATTTCTGTATCGGCAGCGATTATCAGCAATCGGATTGCCGATACCACCTTCATCGCTTCTACTGATGGACATTCCGTATGACGTAATCGGTACGCATTGCCGATGAGCCGTCCGTACAATGCGGATCAGTGGACGCAGTTGTATGAGTTTTAATACAAGGCAAACTAAAATCCGTGCGATGCCGACCTGTGGACGCACACCTTTAGGTTCGTATTCAGGGTTTAACAAAAAATATTTTTTCCCATTAGAATATTTGCATTGGCCATTAAGTAGTATTTTTATAGTCAGACTAAAAAAAGTACAGAACGCCTGACGACCTTCTAATGAATCCGCCCTGGGCCTGGACTGGTGAAATGAGAAGGAAAATTGAAAAAAGCCTCGCTCGCGCTCACTTAAGCGCCATTGAAACGAGAGCTAGCGTAGCGAGCACAAAAAAAACTGCAGATATCTGGGCCAGGATCAGTTAGATTTTTACAGTTTTTTTAGTTTCTCGAGATTTAATTACGGTATTTGATTTTTCTTTAGTCGTACGTAGGTGGCACCAAAGACATAAGAAAGAAAAAATTTCAATGACTTCCTCGTTTGATTGATATGGCTCATACGTAGGTAGCTACGTCTCTGTTCTTTATGTTATGCATAGAAATATTATTAAAAAAAAAAAACAATATTATTTTTCTGATACGTTATCAATTATAAATAAAAATAATCGATTTATTTCATGCTGTCAATTGCATCTGCATAATTTATTATATCATCATCATCATCATCATCACCTTATCACACTATTATTAATCGTAACCTTTACTCTTATTATTTACATGTTGTTCATAGTGCATCATTACGTTATGGGAGTGTCTGAGTGATTGTAAACAGACTGAACCTGTAGTGTTGATATCATTGTGTGATAGTGATACTATCACATTAAGAAACATGATGATAGTTTGTACTTTGTTTATCAATGTATTAAATGATCATATGCAATTGAACATACGCCTGCGTAGAAAGGCTAGCTTTTTCCCGACTATCTCGTAATCGGCTTCCAGTCAAACCTGCCCCCCTAGACAAGTCGCAAACGATAATCGTTAACGCTCGGTTCTCCCCAATAGATTTTCAACCTTATTCCTTCGAGTCTTTAGTTGAAAATCTATTTAGGATTTCTAAGCGTTAGCGACTGGAACGAACGACAACGCCATGAAATCTTCAATAGATTTTCAACTAAAGACTCGAAGGAATAAGGTTGAAAATCTATTGGGGAGAACCAAACGTTAACGATTATCGTTTGCGACTTGTCTAGGGGGGCTGAGGCAGCTGAATATCAGTATTTTACATGGAGCGACTGACTATCGGACCTCCACAACCCAGTTAGTGAGTAATACGATACCATTTAGTAAGACTAGTTGTCAGAATTTCGAGCTTCTGACTAACAGTAACGAGTGGCAAATGACAGCCAGGACCAAATCCTTTACGTGCTTTTCTTTTCGGATCCAGTGCGGTTTGGAAAATGTCACGTGTCTTCGTCTTTATGGTTCTAGGACATGTCGGTTTCCTTTCGAAGTTTTCCTTCGTTTTGAGAGTAGCGGTGATGAAATAAATTAGGTAGGTACACAAAGGAATGCCAGGCTTTTTTATAACGTGGTAAAATCATCAAATGAGTGCACCTACCTCCTGCCCGATCCAGAGCAGGGCGGGATGGACTGTCAGGCTCGTACTGACTAAAATCCACGGTGTCCTTTAATAGCCCTTTACGTTCCAGGGTCATGGTAATTGGAAAAGTCCCGCGACTCCGGCAGGCTTTGGCCCTCTAGAGGCCCCGTCATAAGGAATGCCAGGCTTTGGTTTGAATCCACGACCTACAACTCGTAAGTTGGGGGCTGGGGCCCGTACCATTGAGCCACCTCTACTCTAGGCATTTAAAAACAATACATTTTTAATCTTTCATCACCCTACCAAACCAACAATAGTCTAACAAAAAAACCAATCCAAACTCAGTTTCATACACAATTACGTGTTTGGTTAACAAATTTAGCGATTAAATACATAAGTACATAGCCAAGCACTGAGTTAGGTAACAAATACTGGTTGCTAATCGTGCAAGCAAGATTAATTAGCATAAAACGTTTCTTTTGAGTTAGTAAGACAGCTCATGTGACGGCGAAATTACTGTAAACGGTATTATAATTTCAGGGTAATTAAAAAGAAAGTTTCAGTCATGCTAACCTGTCTATCGGAAAGATTTTCTCGTGTTTCAGACACGATGGGTGGCCTATGTACAATGACGTCATAAAGCCCGAACAGTTCCAGTGACGGATCGAGGCGGCGCTAGACTGTTTAGCTCTAACTTTTCCTCACTGAAACTTCTCTGGCTTTAAGGCACGGGCCACATAGAATAGACGTAAGAAGCAGACGGGGTGGAATAAGTGTAGATTCTGTAATCTGCACTTCCGTATCATCATCACCATGAATGTGGTGATGATGATACGTAAGACTCCAAGGCATTAAGTCGACGATGGCACTGAAAGTCTACGGGTCTAGGTAACATAATATACGATGGATGAATCAATCTGCCATTCTAAGGCCAATTATATTCTTAGTTTACATTATTTAATTCAGTAACTATTGTTGTTTATTCCTCCAGCATTTTGACTAAAATGAACGACAAAATTAGGTACCTAATTTAAAGAACCAAAGAGACTAAACTGCGTGCGTCGCCTTCGTCAAATGTGGTAATTCCGCGGGAACATTTTACCGGGATAAAAAGTCCAATGTGTTAATAATTGAAACCGTGACACTTAGTACAGCAAATGGTCTCTCAGCCACTGAGCCAAACGCGCCGAAAATTTAGCATATAACCTTGCCAAGTCGGATTTGTTTGTAAAGCTTTCAAAAGTCGTCAGCAACAATCACGCATCCGAATCTTGGCCGTGGAAACAACACTTAACCTCATATTATTTATAGATGTCAACGCTATCGTTCTGTTGAAAGGGGGCGGGTCTTTTATTTGTTTATTTAATTCATTTTTATGATTGGACTTTATCAGTTTGATTTATTATAAAAATAAATAAATGCATTTGGTTCACAAGCGATAGGCCGTTGGTCCCGGCTGTCATTTGTAGTTCTTTGACAGTCGTTACTGTTAGTCAGAAGCTCTAAACTCTGACAAACAGTCTTACCATGGGGTATCGTATAATCCAGTTACTGTGTTGTGGAGGTCCGATAGGCAGTCGCTCCATGTAAAATACTGATATTCAGCTGCATCTGGATCGATTGGAAGCCGACCCCAATATATTTGGGAAGACTGTTAGCTTCTGACTAACAGTAACGACTGTCAAAGATCTACATATGACAGCCGGGACCAACAGCTTTACGTGCTTTCCGAGTCACGGTCTCACGGAGGAAACTCGCTATAACAGATGATCATCCATCCACAGACCAACCTCGGCAAGCGCGGCTTAATCCGAAAGATCGGCTTGTGCGGCTGTAATTATTATTTATCAATATTAGTGGGAATATATGTTTTATATTATGTAAATGGGAAAGTAAGTGTGATCTCGATAAGCTATATAAAGTAACTAGCACTTTGCCCGCGACTTCGTCTGCGCGTGTTTCTTATTTCGAACTCAGTGAATTTAATTCCCGCTCAACCTCCTTATAGGATACTTTTGGAAAATCTCTAGTAGTTTCAGGGCCTATGAAATACAAACAAACAAAAAAACGCTAGAGGTTAATTTAAAAAAAAATAATTAAATGCGTATCCTTTATTCGATTGAGAGATAATTTATGCCCTGTTTAGAATTTATCGAAGCAACCAGTAGGTAAATCATTCCCTTAAAACTTAATCAACCCTTTTCAAAATTTAGGGGGTGATTTTCGAAAAACCCAAGAATGGAGGGTAGTATTGAAAAAAAAATAGTGTCCATTTTTTTATTTACTTATACTCACATTCGTACCAAGTTTCAAGTTTATAAACCCAAAGAATAAGATTTTGCATACAAAGGTTTTCACCCCTTTTCACCCCCTTAGAGGTAGATTTTCGCAAAATCCTTTCTTAATGCTTACTTACATTATAAACTGCAAGTATCATCCAAAATTCAGGTTTCTACGTTTAGTGGTTTAATATCCTCCCCTTAAAACTTGATAAATACCCTATTTCACCAACTTGGGGGGTGATTTTCGAAAAATCTAAAAACACGTGCTGATTAATTCTTATCTAGTATATAAAATACTGATTTTCAAATTCATCAGCTCACGCGTTATGAGTTTTTCCATACAAACTTTAACAACCCCTAGATTACCAATGGAGGGTAGTTTTAAAAAAAATAATGGTGCTAATCTTATTTATTTACGTGTAAAATTCTCATTCGTGGTAAGTTTCAAGTTTATAAACCCAAGGAAAAGATTTTTTCATACAAACGTTTTCACCCCTTTTCACCCCCTTAGAGGAGGATTTTCGCAAAATCCCGTCTTATTGCCAATCTACATGATAGACTGCAAATGCTGTCCAAAATTCAAGTTTCTGCGTTTAGCGGTTTCGGCTGTAGTCGTGTCAAAAGAAAAACCCCTGTTCTTTTATATATATAGATTAAAGGTTAGTAGTCTGTGCCAAAACTAAGATTTAAAAAAAAATGTCAAGAGGAAACCCGTTTTTTTTTTCCCGATCACCCATCCATCACCTGATGACCTGACCGCGGCGTTGCTTAACCTCGCATGCGCCGGCGTCGTTGTCAAGTCGTATTTAATAATAATATCGATCACGCAGTAACGACGGCGATATGTGTGAGCGAGACGTGTTATCTAGGGTGACCATGAATTGTGTTTTAAAGCGGACAGTCCTGAATTGAGATTTGTTGTTTTCTTTTTCTATAAATTAAGTTTTTTTTTAAATTATTTTCTCATTTATAATTGGTTTTTACGTTTTCAACAGTACTCTTCTTAGTCACATACGTTACTTATTTTTTAATACAAAAAAAACAGTTTTTCGAAAAAAAACTCTGAGTAAGCTCGCTTTGTTTTAAATTTCATCTTTGCTTCTGGGCTAGTTTGAGGCCAAGAATAAGCCCATTGTAATAATAAAAAATAAAAACCTATTTACCAGTTTTATGTTAATGATTAGATATAATTCTAGAAAATAATTATCTACTTGCATTATACAACACCGTTATCAACAGAGAGCAGTGGTGGTTCAGTGGTTATGAGCCCGACTTTCGAGTTGTAGATCGGGTATTCGATTGAGAGTCAGGCGCATTACTTTGTGTAATTTATTTCATTACCACTGCTCTCAATATAAATATATAATGTTTCCAGAACTTTCCAGTTTACGTATTATGTTTTTAATCTTTCTTTTTGTTTATTGCTTTGTTAAATGACTCCATCGTCATCACAAAATATCTCGTAATTAACTAAATGGCACAAGCCATTATTGTGCTAAAAACAAATAAAAGCTAATTAAATTTTACGTGCAGTAATAATTTGTGTTCATAAAGATCACTTCACGTTTCAAAACTGAGTTATACCGGTGATAAAATTAAATACAATAGATATGTATAATGAGAAATAAGATTACCAGGTCATATTATATTTGTTCGCTGTAAAATAAAATGAGTTAAGCTGGTGGAACTGTTGAATCAGCATACCGTGGCCCTGAAACATAAAAGACCACCGAAGAAACAGGTTGTATTTTTAGTCAGTCAGGAGTCTGAAAGTTTCTCCCTCCCACCCAGGGTAAAATCATCAATCGAGTCTACCCAGGCCGGGATGAAGTGGAAGGGGCTGTCAAATTCCTTCAAACTTAAAATCCACCATACCCTTTGCGTTCCAGTGTCGCGATGTCTATTGTAGACGGTCGCAGCCGCTGCCGCGGTGTAAATAGGTTTTTTTATCTACCTTTTGGGTTCAGTTAAAATTGTGTCAGTGTATATCTAATCGGCATTTTGCATTACCGATAATCTCATGTTTTTCCCTTTTTAATGGTTTTTTAGATTACTTATCTGATTAAAACGTTTTATCGATTTTTCCTTCCGATATTTTTCATAAGCTGTTTTCAATTACCTTCACTTTATCTTTTGACTAAAATTTTACATTAAGTCAAAGGCCAAAATTGAAGGTTCCATAAGCGCAAATTGTTTGTCCATTTAGTGTTTTATCAGTTATATCACACACATTTAATTTACTCAAAAATTCTGAAAGTAGATATCAGAAAACTAAGAAAGTCTCTTAAATCTCGAATAAAAATTCCACTTCACTCCCTCAAAAGAAAATAAATAAAAAACAATAATTTACGATCACTCCACTTCAAAATCATTACCGTCACTTTATTGTCACAAAAAACATTAATAGCCATAAAACAACAAAAATATCCCATACGCACACACCCACAACTACACACCCTGACCCAAAAACAGAAATAAAGTCTCCCAAAATAATCCACAACAAACATTGTCACCCTAACCGAGTGGTATCATTCGCGTGGCCGTCACATGTTCAAAACCGGCTACCGCGATAAATGTTATTCAGTTTACGACGAATTTTCGTTCAATACAGACGTGTGTTGTTTCAGAAATGTGCGCGGCAATCGACATGTTGGCTTCCGAGTCATTCTACGGGCACAGTCCCCCAGCTGGCTTTTTATCAGACTACAGTATACCACCTAGAAGACCAACGAAACTGACTACAAGAGGATTCTCAGCGCCATGTCTAACGCATTTGAAACCAGTGCAGTTAACTCTGAAGTCAGCTCCAAGATCGTGTATAAGGATATCAAATGAAAAGAAGAAAAAGAAAGTTGTGTTTGCTGATGATCGTGGCTTCGCATTAGAACATATCAAGTTTATGACTGAACCCTCACATTTACCACCTAATTGGGCGTTGAAGTTCCAAGGCAGCCCGCCTCCAGAGAGGAAGGAGCCTCCGAAACCAGTAGTAGATTTATGGGAGACGAGATTTGTGCAACCAGCTTCAAATTACTTGGAGTTCAGAAGACGAGTCACTCAAGATTGTGTGTCGTTAGAAAACGTTATCGTGAAACAAAATGAATGTGCGGTCGACGGTACTGTGAAAGTTAAAAACCTGGACTTTGCTAAAGAAGTTTTCGTCAGAACGTCTTCAGACGGTTGGCTTACAAGCGAAGATACTTTCTGCGCATTCGTCGAGTCTGGCCCTTTGAACCAAAATGGAGTATCCACCTACGATACCTTTGGCTTTAGACTGCAGTTACCAATCCACTCAAGAAGACTGGAATTCTGCGTCTGCTTCAGATGCAAAGGAGAAGAATATTGGGACAACAACGGAGGTACCAACTACTGCATCGAAAAAGCCTCAGTCAGAAGCACCCCAGCAATTTCTTGTGCCAGAATAAAATACGGGAACTCTTGGACTACTAGGTCGAAAGGAGATGGAAATGTGCCTTATTGGTGATATGATAAAGGACCTTAAATGAATTAGTGTCGAAAGCCTGAGGGCTGGTGATATGTGCCATATATGGTTCCTAGTGATTTTGAAGGTCTGTACATTTTTTTTTCTCTGTCTTTGGCAGGCGATGCTATGAATGCATAATTCCGCCCTTACGGCTTTAGAGGGTTGTGGAAATATGTTAGCTTTTCCTCATGAAAATACCAATTTTAGAGTCATGGGTATTATGCCATTATAGCTTGTATTTCCTTAAGTGTAAGTACTTACATTATGCTGAGGTTTTTAGCAATGTTGTACCCAATGCCCAATTTTTAGTCTATGGGTGAAATATACCTAGGAAATACCTCCCCTTGGTGATATTTCAGCTCTATGCCTTAATTAACGTATTTTTAAGGTTGAATGTTGAATGCCATCTAATGAATGATTTAGACTTAGATTCGAAGAGATAAAACTTGATTTCTATTTTTAAATGAGATTATAAGAAAGAGAAAACTATTAATGGGTTTAAACTCTTGAACAAGGGTTTTTCTTCTCGAATTATATATATACTATGTAGACCCCCAAGAATAAACCTTTTTGGGTGAAACTAAAAAGGGGGCCATGGGGTCGAAAACCCTAAATAATAACCCTAATAGTCCAATACGTTATGAAAAAGTGAAAAATCTTTTTGGGGTTGAAATAATTATTGTGGATTTATAAACGATTTAAAGTGAACTTTTAAAATGCGTGAAAAAGACTGATCTTCTATACATTTCAATGTTTTTACGACTTTGAAGTAGTTGCCAAGGAAAAAGTTGTTTTAAATCCATAATTTTTTCACCCCCAAAACTTAATAATCACTTTTCAATCAACACTAATGCAGTCACTAAAATCTATAAGTAATTTATTCAAAAGATTCCACTAGTTTTAATTATAAAAAGCAATTTGCATAATTAAATAATGAAACAGCTGAGTATGTCTGTCACTACGCGGTTTCGTGATTTTTATGGTTGGTTTTCTGGCTGTTTCTACCTACAACATATTTTGTACCGTTTTGACAAAACACTGGCTTGAATATCAATTAGTATTCATAGGTGTAATTGGTTGATTTCTCGTCAAGAAACGTTTTGGGTTCAAATGGTGCTCAAAAAAGGATTTCACGACTTTTGAGTACTGAAAAATGGGGTCAATAAATGGGGTCTTGAGATTGAATTGAGACTAAACATTGAAAGCAATTTATATATTGATGCAATAGATTTTTATGCCTTCATTTAATTATAATTTAGCAATTTATGAGTCTTTGTTGGCAATGAAATATGATGATTTTGTTTCCGTGTTTTGTACTAATTCAATTCTGCATAACTATTTGCCCTATTTTTCTAGCAAACACACAGTAACATTTCACGTTATTTCTTGTAGTATACAGAATTTATTACTATAGATTTTAGTGACTGCAAAATAATGTTCCTAACAAAGAGATTTAAAAGAACCTATAGAGCGGGCATTGGGAAAATTTATGTTGATGCCGTGCGTATAGATAGCACTTCTAAGCGTTGCAAAGCAACGCGACTAAACTGAACTTTTTACCTATTGGTAAAAACTAATGATCACAAATTTCGTCGTGATGTCCCGTCTACTGCTCGTACATAGTTTAATGTCTTTGGTTTAATAAAGTGTAATATCAAAACAAGTGTGGTCAAAATAAAAGTGCCAAAAATTTTGACATCTGTCAAAATAATACTCGGACTCGACTTTGTGAAGTTTGATTGTGAATAATGTTTATTGTTATTGAATCGATTACCATCGTTGTTGTCATACAGAAATGTAATTAATTATATTTTAATCACACAAAACTGTATAAGTTTACAAACACACTCTTGTAATCTTGTTTTGTCTACGTTTTCCGCCATCTTGAATTCCATATTGATAAACACATTCATACTTTGTTTAACCCCTTACCGCATACGAAACCATAAATGGACGACTAATTTCATATTTTTTTTATAAGCTGGTGATATACCCTATCTTAAAAAATCAACTGACATCAGAACCCGAATTTCATCGTAAAACAGGACGTAAATAATTTGTTCACATTAAATGCCATCTGTCAAATATTTTAAAGATTATATTGAGCGCATGCGACGGCCCAGGCACAACAAATAAAGTCCTATTTTGTTATTTAAAAATAAATACTAAAACTGTAAGTGCCCGATTTGAAAAAAATAGAACTACATTCTCTAAACTTTCTTTAATACGGTAAATTTTTGATTTTTGCTTTGTATTACATATTTTGTAGTTTAATTTCAATTTTTCAAACTTGCCATATTTGGCTTCGTATGCATTCTTCTCAAAAGTTTTCCTGTCATATTCGGCTTGATGTGCATTTAAGGTTTCTTTCACTCATATTCCTGAAATGGATAATCTCAGCATCAAAACTACAAAATTTGTTTTGATAACTGGTTCAATAGCTCAAATTAATCTTCAAATGTACCTTTACAAAAAAGGTTTACTTCCATAGCAGTAGATTTACTTGATTCCATGCTGGGTTGGTTGACAGACGACCTTATAAAGGTAGCCGGAAGACACTGGATGCAGGTCGCTTCCAACCGGTATATGTGGAGATCTAAAGGGGAGGTCTATGTTCAGCAGTGGACGTCCTATGGCTGAGATGATGATGATGATGATGATGCTGGGTTATTACAGAATCCATTTGCGGTATCATCAATGGTATAAGAGATTTTTTTTTCGCATGATAGACATGTCCCTTGTTAATGCTCGGCGTCGTTGTTATGGCGTCGAATCAATGCAAACTCTTACATGTCTTTATATGATTTCAAACTGGCCGTTTCTGAGCATATACGAAAGGCAGGAAAAGCTGTTATGATCAAGAAACGTGGTCGTCCATCCAGCATTCTTGGAACTCCAATATCCAGCCGAAGCAGCACTCCCTCTCGTTTACCTGAATCTCCAGTACCCACAAAAACGACAAAAAAAGCGCCAGCAGGCATCAAGATATCCCTCTGGAGTCGGTACGTACTGATGGGATTAGCCATTTTCCGATTTTATTCCAAATCGGAAAATGGCTAATCCCATCAGTAATTATTAGTAGAAGGCCCGACTAATATGCCAAAATTGTTCAAAATTTTGGTCTATCACACTATGTGAAAATTGTAGTGCCTTTTTGTGCTATAATGACAAACGCAATTGCTCTATAAAATTTCACGAGACATAAAATAGTTTTCTCCTAAATGCATACGAAGCCATATTTGATTGAAAATTATTTTGGTGGAATGCATACGAAGCCATTTATGGCGTCATTCAATAACTTTTAATATATAAGATAATAATTTTTTCTCTTACTTTGATCTCGCTATTTAAGCAAAAATAAACAGGTTTTCGCTAAAAAAATTTTTTTATTTCATCTCTTTCATAATTCATGCGGTAAGGGGTTAACAACAAAAACATTATCTAATCGGTTCATTATTATTATTTTTTGTTTATTATTGTTATTTATAAATTGCAATCAAACTTTTATTTTTAAATCTTATTTCTTGAAAGATCATTTTGATATACCTACTAACGTCAGAATGACATCTGTCACTTTTGACAGATATAATGGCGGCTTAGTTGTCAAGTCATTTTACAAGTTATTAGTCTAGTGAAATCAAAAAATTTCATCACGCTTTTTTTATTTGAAAGAAACTGAACACTTTGATGAATTATGGTTCTCAATAATATGTGGTTGATCTGAAGTTTGCGATTTTTAGATTTTATTGATTCTCCTTTTTTAGCAATTTTCAAAGGAAAGAAAAAGTTGTTTTTGTCTACTAACATCAAAGAAACATTTTCCAATAGATTTTCCAAAAAATATGAATTATATGGAGTTGAAAAGTTTTTCTGAAACTTAACGCTCAATAATTTACCTCTGCTTTCTCCGTTAAAGGACTGAGGCGTGATGGTTTATTGTTTTTTTTTTGTATTAAATTTATTTATTTACTGCAACTGATATACTGATATTTTTTATTTCTTTATGGACAGAAAATAGAAAACCTCGACATAAAAGAATAATAGAAAGGCTAGAATATCAGTTGCTTTTTAACCGGGGCAAGGAAGTCGGTTGGAGAAACTTTCTTTTGTGTTTTTGACCGCGAAAAGTTTTCAAAATGGCGGAATGTCATTTTGACAGTTCAATGTTTTTTGGGATCTTAAAAAAATTAAAAATGTGTTTCGTTTTTTGGTTAGAATACAAACAGATTGTTAAATTGAGATGTAGTTTTTATGATAATTTAATATGGCTTTAGTTGTCATTATAATAAAAGTCTAAAAAGCTGATTTCTGCAGAGTCAGCGACGGCTGACTATGCTATGATGATATTTGAGACGTCAAATATAAAGTCAAAACAAGAAGAACTCTATTTCCGACTTTTAAACACGTTCAAAATGTCATCTTGGTGACAAATAACGTCAAAAGAATGCCAAAAAAAGATCAAATTGGCTCTTTTTGACAAATTGAAAATATGTGAAGTTTTTAAAAACCAGTGAATTTGAAAAATCTACGAGTTTGAATGAATAAACATCAGATAGGTATTCCACAATTTTGAGAACCACTATTAAGCACAGAAATAAAACCATTTTAATTAATTAGTAAATAACAATAAAATTACACGATTTTTCATTCATTAGTTTTTTAATGAATTTTGTAGAAGCGTGTTCTGTGTTATTATAAGTACTATTCTTTTTGTAAAATGACTTTGACATTTCTAAATCAAGGTATTGAGAATATTTGCTCAATTTTCCAGTCTTACCATGGGGTATTGTTTTACCCAGTAACTGGGTGGAGGTCAGATTGGCTCCGCTCCACGTAAATACTGGTATCTGGTATTGTGCTACATATGATTAGACTGGAAGTCTACTTGAAAAGTGTGCATATTATGATGAAGCATTTGCTTAAGATTGTGATGCATTTGCATAAAAATGATGAATTTACTGGATTTGAAATGAGTTTTAAAACACTGGTTTTATCTAAAGTAATAAAATAAAATTGTTTACTAAAGGCGGTTTTAAATACCGCTAATAACGGTTGGCTGAAAACTTTGATAAAACTAGGTTTTAAAAACCACTATTTCGATCTCGAACAAGAAAATGTTTTCGTAAATGTGAAAGGTGTTGAAAAGGCAGCTTAAATGAGATAAATAAACTAGCTGATTAAAATGTTTATTTCGATAAAAAGTACATTATATTATTATAGATTTTAGTACATAATTGCATACAACGATTTTTGAATTTATTTTGTTTTAAACAAAAATCGTATGTTTGTATTACTGTAGGTGTAGTCTCGACAGCCGTATCAGTTTTGCTGGTGGCAGAAAAATGAGAAACAGAAAAATGACAGTTTTTTTTTTGTTTTTTTTTCTTATTCAATGTGCTGTTTATAAAGGTCTGCTGTTCATTGTAAATATATTTTTAATTTATAATTAATATATTACTGATTAAATTTTATTTTTAAGAATTCTTTTTTTAGATCTTTCTGCGCTGGAATTTTTATTATTGCCGCCTGCAAATCTGTAATTATGATCATACGACGTTTTATTCAGAATTATTATTAGTTTTAAGTTAGATATGATGAATGTAAGTAATTTATTTTGAATGATAAATAAATGTTTAATAAATAAATAATATTTTTCTATTTTTTATAATCAAATAGTTACTAAAATAGGGTTGTACGAATTTTTAATGAAAGAACTGATTATTTTGTAATAAATGTTTAAATTAAGAGTTTATTGAATTTTATTGTTTTTGTATAAAATTGTATAAAACTCAGAATTAAGCATGGATGACAGAATATATTTTTTTTCTTAATAAAATAGATAAGATTGATTATTACATTTTTGTTTTATTTTATTTTTCCTTTTGATATTTAAAAGCCAAGGCCCAATTAATCCTGGATAGATAGAAGTTTTTGCAGACAGGAGATGGAATGGAGTTAAAAATGTAGATTTATTAATCCAGTGAAGCCTGTTTACCAATATCAATAAAAACAGTTCTTTCAAAGCAATTTTTTTATTCTTTTTCATTGTGAAATCATCAAATGAGTCTTATAGAATTACTATCCAAACTTACATTACTTACTGCTTACTCTTTTGAAATATGCCACCGAAATGCTATTAATAGCACTTAAATCAGCGCCATCTAGGTTGCTATATAAAAACGAAAGTTTCGTAACTCGTCATCTACTACACAGATGGCGTTGTTTTTATAAGTTGAAACATCACGCTAACGATTCCCGATTCCCCAATGGGTTAGCAGTTTATTTTGACACTTGAAATGGGCGCAGCGGGTACGGCTGCGGGTTTGATACCCGCACATTACAACATAATAATGTGTGTGTATTATTTGTATGCAGATTTATTTTTCTCGATAACTGGGATTTTTTAGTACAGCAGCCTGTGTAAGTATGACAACTAAAAATAATTAATTTCATCATCAGCCTAAAATGTTCCCACTGCTGGACACAGCCACAGGCCTCTTCTCTGTGAGAGGGAGTGGGCCTAAATACTCCACGCGGGCCCAGTGCTGGTTGGTAGATGTCACATGTCTTCGAATTTGATGTTTCTAGGACATGCCGGTGCCCTTACGATGTTTTCCTTCACCGTTTTGAGAGCAGTGATGATGAAATAAATTACACAAAGTATTTCACCAGGCGGTGTTCGAACCCACGACCTACAGCACGCGTAGCATGGCGATTCTATCTCTATTCTACCAAGAAACGACAAAGTTATTTATCGTTATTTCTATAAAAATCGACTGTTTTTTTGCACAAATATGACACCATTCGTACACTATTGAAGAAAAGAATGTTTATTTTCCATATTTTTTACATTACCATGCTTAAAACTATAAAAATATTTTTACGTTCTGTTATTTTGTCTATTCTTCCGTCGACAAAACCCCTTTCTACGGCGCCATGCTACGCCCGCTGCTCGTAAATCAGGGCCGATACCACTGGGCTAACACTGGGCCTTGAAAACAATTCATTATCACTCACTCTGTAATTGGTCTGATAACAGTTACCATAATTATTGCAAATGGCGATCCCCTTTGGAAGAAATTAAGAAATAAAACAAAAAAATACGCATAAATAAACCTGTATTTGTTTTAGTAAAATATAAACATTGTTTAAAAACATTCTGTTCAACTAAATATAAAATATACACATCGTTTCATGATATTTTTTTTATTTTTTTAATATTGTGAGTCTTAAAACATTAATATTTTGACTAGGCATATTTTTAAAACATTTTTTTTCAACATGTATGTAAGTATCTTAGATTTTTATGAAATTTAGGGATGTCAACAAATCTGCAATGATATACAACTGTAAAAACTAAAAAAAAACTTACAGAAAAGTCGGTTGCTCGTCGTTGAATACGCAACGATCGTTCGAGCAAACGTCGAGTAATGGTAAGTGTCCACAGGTCCACATCGTACGTGTCGGACGCATCGCATCAAACGGATTAATTAGACTGCGTGCACAGTATCGGCAGCGATCGGATTGTCTTTTGGATTTTTTTAGTGATCGTACGTTCGAAAAGTGTTTGTGAGAAAGGAAGAAAGCGATACAGAAGTTGTTATTGCTTGTTTATTAGTAGAAGAGGAATGCAAGAAAGACGCTATTGTATGAGTTTTAATACGAGGCAAACTAAAATCCGTTATGTGCGAAACGTTTGATACGTGCGATACGGACCTGTGGACACTCACCTTTAATCTTAGTGCGATGAAAATGTTCGTCTATCAGGCTTCCACCAAAGCGGTGAGGAGATAATAATATATGTATGTGCTTTGAAGCGGACAGGTAATTGAGGGACAGGACAGGAGTTGTGAGATGTACCTACGTAATCGAAATCAGTCAAGTGGTGTCTGATCCAGCTTTCTGTCGTGCCCTTCTTCTTCCATTCGCGACATAAAATTCCATATAAAAATGAGATATCTACCCTCCTCTCCGCTTGATATATTCCCACAGAAGCTAAGCAGAGATGAAATGTGGAAATAACGAAATATTATTTATTCGATACACATCTCCTCTCCTTTCCGCTTTAGTGGACGCTGATTATACTCTTCTCGCGCGATGACTTGCGAGCTTTAATTAAGATAGGTACTATAAAGAAATGAGTGTTTTTAAATTCGTCGTGTGGCGATGAAAACATCGTTCGCTCGTACAATCGTAACCAATTAGGACGACGGTTTTTTATTTGCTATGCAACAAGCAATGTAACATGTGGCCCTAGTAGTTACACGTAACGTGTCTCTAAAATGTATGGAAAATGTTACACTACGTTGTTGTGTTGCAAATTAATTTATACCCGCATTAGAATAGTTAAGAATTTCTAAATATTCGTGCTGAAATTAAAATTGGTTTAATAAATGGTGGTTGACTAAGTTGGCACCAAATCTCATTGTTGTTAATGTAAATAATAATTTTAAAAATTCTATAATTTTTTGTCTTTACATAAAACGCTGCCAAAACAAATTATGAAAAAAAACCCTGATCTTTTACGAATCGGACTTTTGCTTTCCGGCTTTGTGAGTAAGTTGTTGTTTCACTCCAGCGTTTTACCAACGTATGCGCAACGCAGAAGCCGATAACAAGACGCATACGTCGCGTTGACACGGCGTTTCTGCTGCAGTTAAAATAAATACTGCGAAGACGTCACACAATTTCGTTTAGGCATAGGATTATATGGGACCGTAGGAAGACTGTGCGCGCGTTGCAACCGCGGCGTTCACGGAGCGTGGGTCATGTTCCCCAAAAAACGCGGCATGCGTCTACACTTCGCATACGTTCATAGAACGCCAAAGCTGCACAATGGCTGGCGTGAAGGGGCGTATTACTTCAAAACCGAAAGTGCGTTAATAATCGTGTTTATCAACCACCTCTTTCTGGCTTCCTAAAATACAAATTTATTTTTGAACTGGCTATAGATTACAAAAGCACATAACAAAATGTAAGGTAGCTACAACATTTATTTAGATGTGTTTCGTAAACTTTTTATTCTCTAGTTATATACTATTGAAAATATATTGTTTTTTGAATAAAAACTTCTGTAAGTTTCTCAACAGTAACCGGTTTATAGAGCCACGGTGTAATAGATATAGTGTTGCAGTAAGGAAAGGCCAAAAGTTTTTATTTTATGCTGTATTTGATTTGAGTTTTGACCAATTCTGTCTCACTCCCGTTACATTTCACAAAAAACTTTCTCGGAAGTTATTGGAAAGATGTTATACAATAAAAATTGAACACAATATCATAAGCCTTCCAGATTGCAACACTTTCTAATCACTGCAGCTTGATAAGTATTTAAATAACTTATACTTACATTATTCGTATTAAAAATAAGTTAGATCATACTTTTATACATCAAGGGTTTAAATCTTTCTTTGATCGTAAGTTAGACTAATTCCTTCCACTTTTTAGAGTCATTTACTGGCAAATAGTAAACTCTATAGAAGTGTGGTTTCATCTAATTCCGAATAACAATAAATCAAAGTCACTCCGCGTACAATGGAGACAGCAATCCTAGAGGTTTCTATAGTGGATAGAATGCACAACTAAGTCATTCGCCAGAGAACTAAATTCACCGACATTGTCATTAGAATTAGCATGCTGAAGTAGAAGTGGGCCGGCCATATTTGCAGGCAGACAGACGGTCGATAGAGCAGACAATACAGTCATGTTTTAGACTGGAGACCGCAGCGTGGAACGTCCTGCGACAAGATGATACGATAATTTGAAGAAGTTGACTGGCAGAAGTTTGCTGATGATGGAAATGGTGAAACAGATTGATTAAGTCACGACTCACGTGAAGACTGGAAGGAAGATTTCAGATTCCAGAGAAGAAGGAGTGACATTAGGCGTTTTCTCAGAAGTGGTACCGAACAAGCAAAGATAACGTTGCTCTTTCGAAGGTCGTAAGACTGACAAGATGTAACAGGCAGCATTACCAAATAAGGAAGAATTTTATAGTAGCTCGTACATAAAACCAGTAGTGAGTTAGTGACTCTGCGGTCTATCGTATACTTTAGCGGGCATCGGAAAGTGTAAGTTTTCAAATGCTAAAAGTGGATCTTTATGGTGATGATTTTCAACAGTGTTATGTTCTATAAACTCTGCCTTGTGACAGTGGGGCCACACAGCGCTTACGCCACGCTGGGACTAAAGTTAGACACTTTTTGAGTCTTTAAAATCTTAAATTGTCCTAAATCTTTCAATGGCTCAACGATAATTTCACCAGTTACTATTTAAGAATAAAGTCTAACTTACGACATAAGAAGGTAAGTACAGTGGTATAAAATTCTATAATATTTATTTTTTATAATATAAATTCAACTTTTGATATACACAGTAATTTTAATGTAACACTTTATATTAGTTAGAGCTGTTTTAGAAATGCTATAGAAGTGACAACTTTATATCCAAACTGTAGGCTAACAGGAGTTGATTGCTGGGAGTAAACATACTGTGTTGACCCCAAAACATAAGATAGGTATTATGATTTGATAAAAATTCTTAGTTTTGCAATATCTATCGACATTTAAAAAGCCTTATAATCATTCGATTAAAAAATTGCATGTCTCCTTTGAGAAAAGCTTTATTATAAACTCACATCAAAGAAATAGGCAGATAGACCGCTCAGAACACGCGAGTGGGTTCACCAAAGTTAATACAAAATCAAAATGGAACACAAAGTCGCGACAGTACTAAGCTACGCGTCGTACCAAGCTGCGCGTCGTTGTTGTTTTTTGCCAAAATATGCCGTCTCGTGTCTTTAACCATCCTAAAAGTTGTTCTTAAAAACAAAGAAAACATTATGGAATGTAATTCAATTTGATTTTGTATTAACTTTGGTAGAGACACTCGCGTGTTCTGAGCGTTCTATCTGCCTATTTCTTTGATCTGAATTATAAAATTGTCTTTCTGCCATGTTCGTGCTATGTTACACGTGGTCGGCGCAACACATTATGTTCTTCATTCTCCATTCTCCACTGGAACCTTTTCGGTGTCATTTATTACATTTTCTTTCAAGTCATTGCTCATACAATGATTTTTCTAGAATTGACTTTGTCTCTTGTTATGGTTTGCCTATATTCAGAATGGGATATAACATTGAAACGTCTATAGAAATGTTATTTTGGAGAAAGTGATAAAAGGAATAAGCTAAGATAAAAACTGTTGTGCCAAAACTAAACTTCTATAACCAAATTGTGGTCGCTGTGGGTATAGGTATTATATAAAGTTATAATAAAAGCTTTTGCAATGCAGAATCTTCTAACCAGAATCGATTTTATACTCAAACAGCGTAAGTAACTATGAAGACTCTTAGCTTTTGCACTTAGTATGACTTTTGAGACTGTGTATCAATGATAAATCAACCATAGTCGTAGAAAAGTAACGGGAATCGCGAATAGTATTTTTTTTGTAATGATTTACTATACTTTTTAGTATAAATCTTAATCGCTTATAATAAGTCTGTTTAAGAACATTGAGTAGTAAGTTCTGGGGTTCACCAAGGGTTCTATAAGTCCTATACTACTCCAAAAATTAGAGTCCACTACCACTTTCTCCAAAATATTATTCTTGGCAATGGATTTTTCTGTATATTTATAATTTTAACTGGACCATTATTTCGTATATTTTATGATATTTTTGTGGATATGTCATAAGTTTCTTTTTTACATGAGATTAATGTTTTTCTACTGTTTTTTATTTTACAATTCTTTCTAAGATGATTTGTTTATTTGGCAAGGTTATTTAGAAAATGTAAATATTTTTATGTAAGTATTGATTATTCTAATTAGATTAAGATTACTATTCTAGAATGTTAGAGCATGATTTGAAGCCAAACGCGGCTTCGTTTTGTGTATTATCATAAATTGATGAGTTTCCTACATTTTGTCATAGGGAAGAAACAATGAACATTTTTGATGAATTCCTAAAAGTCCAGTCAAATTATAAATAGACAGAACATTATAATTACAACTATTAAAACCTAATTTAATATTATTATAATAAACTTTATTATTTTTTTATAAAATCTCACTATTTGGTTGCGCATCACTAAAAAGTGATTGTTATATCTAACTTTTAATGTTGTGTAGTGCTTTTTAAATAACACTTTAAATACTAATGTGTCAGATAAAAGTGACTTTAGAAAGATGTTTTTGACAATTTAGAGCCCGAATTTGGCTGGTGTTTTCCACTTGTGTCATTTTTAGAATCCACATTAAGAATAATTTGTGGTGAGTTGGTGACAGAGCAGGCATTGTGTTCTGTTTCGGGTTACGCCTTTGGCCCTGCATTGGGACATCGTGACGCTGCCATCAGTATGATTTTCAGTAACCCCCACTTGCACGAACGCTTTTGTAACAGGCGTTAAAAAAACGCCGCAACAGAACAAGAGCATTCTCTTGCCTGTTTACACTTTAGCGCTTTTAAAGCGCTATTTTTCGAACTGTATTTGTATTAAGTGCTGGGAGATGAGATTTAAGTACAATTCTCCTTTAAGTTTAAATCCAGCGCTTTTTGAACGCCCATAAAAAAGCGCTCGTGAGAATGGGGGCTTAATTGATGTTTTTTCCTTATTCAAAAAGTATTTTTGCGTGATCGATGGTTATTTTTTCAATCGTATTGATTAATTTACCTTCCGATCTCTAGAGACAACAGAAACATATTTTAAATTGTTAAAATATGAGATATTCTTGTTGTAAATCTCAATGTCTCCGCGATGTCAATCGATGTTCAATTCTTCTTCTCCTTTAATTACTACTATAAATTACATATAAAGAGTAAAACAGACTCTTAAATTATGCCGAGAGGCACTTCTTCTTACCGCCCGTTACTTTTTGCGCTGTGTTAGTTTGTTTGTTGTATCGAATTCTTGGTAAATGCTTCGTAAGAAGTCTGGTTACATCTTATTATGATTATCGTTATACATTCTTCCAATGTCTTATACAAACTGTTGGCATGACAGTTCCATACAGACTTTATTCTGCCTTTTTATCTTCTTTGTACTTTTTAGTTTCGTTTAAACCGAAGTATGTCTTACTTTTCCTTTAACAGTCACCTCTGCTTCTTCACCGGTCTCATCAACTTGAGATAAAACAGTTGGTAAGAGATTCCCTTGAATTTCAACGATAGAGTTATCGATCTTAGTGACGATGTCTTCAGATTCTGTTTGGTTCTTGCTTGCTTCTGCACTCACAGCTAGTCTGTATTGTTCTCTGATTTCTCTCATTTCTTCTGGAGAAGGACTCCATTTCTTCATGTCCCTATCACTGTCTATAACTTGACTTTCATCATCATCACTAATGTCTTGGATCTCATCTAAGCTTTTGCTCATTTTACCGTCAACTTCTTTAACGCTTTCTGACTTATCTTCACTACTTATGGCTTTGTTATATATTGATTTGTCGATAACTCCATCTCCGCATCCAACATTGGCTCTTTCATCGTCTTGTATATCTTCAACGTCGTCTAAACTCGCTTGTCCAGCTTTACAATCATGACCATTGCTGTCACTTTCAGAAGTCTTTGGTTTTGCACCTTTTAGTTTATCTAATTGCTCTTCACTTTCATCAATAATTTCTAGTCGAGATCTGGAGAAGAATTTATGTAAAGACTCCAATTTGTCTAATGCCCGTGCACTTTTTTCCGAACTAGATGTTAGCGTTGTATCTTCAGTCATGCAAGCTGAATCGATTCTCTTGGACATATCAGATATGGAATCAGAAATCTCTGTAGTCGAAGTAGATTTATCGACTTTCACGACTTTTGGTTTTATAATCATGCTGGGTGGTAAATCAGGGATGTTCCTCAAATCGATTAGACTTATCGATGATCGTTTCAAACTGGAACTTATATCAAATTCATCATCAGAATCTTCTTCAAAGTGTTTCTCTACTTTGTATTCTATATAGTTGACCAAGTCCTCTGCAGCAGCTTTTATTTGAGCATGACGATCATCTGAATACTTTCTATCAAGATCTCTAGATGATGGTTCATCTTCTTCTAGTATATCAGAAAGTTCAACACTGTACGGTAGATATTGTATATATGGTAGCATAGGAGGTTTCGTATACGATTCATAGTTCTCCGAATCTTCTGCTTCAGTCATAGTATCATCTTCTAACCTTTTAATCTCACTCACTCTTGCCACAGCTTCATCGAATATCGTTTCTAGATCATTCTTGACATTACTTAAATCAATAACCGTTTCAGAAATTCTTCTGTCTGTAAAATAGTCCTCACCTCTATCTATTACAGTATCTTGAGTATGTGTTAGCGTCGAATCAGATTTCGTTTTACTTATATCGCTAAAAGTTTCAAGTTTGCTTATAGTAATATCTGACTTAGATTTCTCAGAGAGCGACGGTGTTAAAGACTTCGAATGGAATTTGTCTTTCGTAGTATAATTTTCCATGTATTTTATTAACATTTCTACTAAAGTTTCCGCCTCTTCTTCAGGAGTATCGTCTATGTAAGTTAGATCTGTAACATTAATATTAGCCTCACTAAGACCTGTTTCAGTTTCTACAATTTCTATACTAGGTTTCGGGTCTTCCGGACCAAATAGGAACTCCATCAGGGTTATTTTATTATCACCGACTTCATTTTCCTTCTCCATACACCCCGTAGTAGCTAAGAAGTCCATTAAAGTCTCCATTTTAGCTTCCAATTCAGTATTCATCCTGCTAGGAACGAACTGTTTAGTGCTTTCTTCAGGAGTGACTTCACTTTTGAAACAGCTACCAGTACTATTCTTCCGTTCACCTCTTTGACTTTTAACTATGGTGAAGAAAAAGTCAATTAAATTAGCGATTCTTCTCTCAGTGCCTTCTTCTCCATCGGAACTCAAATCAGATTCCTCTTTAACCAAAGGACATCTTCTTGGAGAATCTTCGTACTTTTTGGAGAAGACCGTTTCTTGGATGACCTGGAGGAGATCTCTTGCTAGTCTTACTGGTGAGCGTGTGTCGGTGTGTATGGCTTCGTAGGTGGAGGCCGACGGGGCGGAGCGCCGCCGGTCGCGGTCGATGCGGATGAAGTCCCACAAGGAGCCGAGCTCTGATGATAGGGAGGCTCGGTGGTTGGCTAAGCGGTTGCCCAGCCTCCGGAAGACCTGAAACGAAGACGGCTGATGAAAATAGAGTTGTACTTGAAAGGGTTAATCATGCAGGTACGATTTATAGTTAGGTTACGATACGAGGCCATTTTCGGATAATGTAGGCGAATGCTTGCAGACGGTGAGTATTGTGTATTGTCCTATCAAAGAACGACGACAACGTGGAGGAGGGTCAGCCAACTACCGGGGTGGTGGGACTGCGTAAAGTTAACCGCTAACCCAAACATGGGAACACACATAACATGGGAACCCAAAAGAACAGGGTGGCTTTCTAATTAAGTTCAACGGTCTTGTCCGCAAAACTCGGGGACCATTTTTGATGATCTTCCACCAATAAAATAGCTCCTTTAAGTCAAGTTAAAATGGTCACAAAAAGACACAGGAGATCGTTGTATCCACACCCCTGGCATAAGGCAGAAGGGGACACCGTATTTTTAGTCAGTCGAATCTGACTCTCCTTCTTCCCCGGGCGGACGTTTACACATAAAATAAGAAGGCTGTTCTTCAAAAGGGGTTGTCAAAATAACTGTATAAATATCTACCTGCCACACTCAGGAGCGCCATGCCCTGAGTTTCCGTAACGAGAGTCTCTTGAATCTGGCTACCTGTGCTGCCAGCGCCTCCGCACCTGCCGACATGCTGGCTCCACCTGTCTCACCCTCGGAGTGGACCTGGTGGATATGGAGAAAATGGTGAAGGAGTTAGAGGAACCAATTATTAATAATATTTCTTTGTTGCTAAACGAAGATGTTCAGAAAGGCTATTAAGTACACTTCTGCATAAGTGCTCATGTATATGTACGACGCTGGCGCCACGCCGCCGCCGCCATTCGCGTTGTTTCAGATTTTCGGCGGCAGGGGTCAAACATTTTAAGTTACTTAAGCGGCGGCGGCACGGTAGCGGCGTGGAGGCGGCACGGTAGCGTGCGGAGGCGGCGTCGTTTACATGAGCCCAGAGAGTACTTTTATAGGTTGGGCTGAAGATGTCGGGTCCCATGAGCCCGGGTCCCATAACACAAAAAGTGTTTAGAAAATTTCAAAATTAGTTTCAGAGATAGCCGGTCCAGTTTCAAATATTTTTAGTATTTTTCTTACTACTTAATTTATCTCTTACTGTAGAAACGTCTTAATTGTTTGATCTAATTTATATTTAGATTTATAGCAAGAAGTTGGGCTATGGGGTTGTTTAACCAAAAATAAATAAATCCTCACTGTTGTTTTGATTCTATGTGAAATTTCTTACCTCTCGCGTATTTGTTCGTTTCTGCATATAACTCCTCATATCTTTGTCTGAATGTCCCTTCGCTCGTCCTATACCCTTGCCTAGAGGCGCTCCTGTTGAAACTCTCCTGAAAACATCAAAAAGATTTAGTGTAAATCTTTCTCATTTAAATCATTGCCCACACTACGAATTCTCCTGTGACATGTTTGCGTTCACAAAAATTTAAACTTAAAATCAGCCGGACCCAGAATAACTTCTTAAAGATCATACAATTATTTGTTCCGTGCGGAAATCTATCCCCATGACACGCAGCGCAATTTCAGTCAATCGCTCGGTCAATACCTACGCATTACGCAACCATGCCGTCATCACTTTTTTTAGTTTAGTGATCCGGTTCAACAATGTCTTCTGTTAGTTTTCGGGTTCAAATTATTGTAAAATGCGTATTTTCTGATTCCCTTTCCATGGCTTCCTGAAATGGATAAGGATAATGTTATGCAAGATCTTACCGGCAATTTGTAGGATCGCTGTAAGCAGCTTGTACTGGCGCCTTTCCTTCAGAAATGGTATCACCAGCACCGAAGCCTCCAAGAGGGAAGCCTGTGGTACCTGAAACAGACAGGTTTTTGTTGAATTTGAATCATTTGATTTACTATGTAGATTCTACGTGCGACTACGTTTGCTTAAATTTTGGCCCCTGAGTCACAGCACTGCCCAATACGGCTCTGGTAAGGCCTACCACCTCCAGTGGTCTATAATAAGTCTTAAAAAGCCAAGGAGACTAGATCCTCCTGACATTATCAAGAGCTTTTTCAGTTTCGGAGAGTGTGCAAAGGAACTTCACAACTTGATTCCACCTGCCCCTTTACGTTGTCGAACTACAAAACGTACGACAATGCGCCATCGGTATATGGTAGACATTGAACCCTTTTTTTAGCGCGTTAAAACCGTCAAATGAATCTTGAGCCCTGAGTGGGGTGGACCACAGGGACCTACGTCTACGCACAAAGCGTTTTGCCAATACTTTCATTATGCTCACTAAGGAGTGAAAGTCCCTGAAGAAGTCTGTGGTTCCAGATAGCTTTGAAGCTAAGCCAAGGTTTGTAGCTAAGCCAAGGTTGTCCTTGGGGTTTTCAAGTCAAGAGTGAATAGGTTACTTCTAGGCAAGCATGCTTGACCATCAACCTCATTTTCGCTAACCATCAGGTGAGAAAATGGTCAAACGCTAGCCTATTCTAAGTAGTTTTGGGTTTCTGTGTTTGTGTCGTCCATGTAATATATCCTTACCTGCAATAGCTCCTCGTGTCATACTGAGTCCTCGCTGTATCCTAGCGATGGCGGCTCTGTGTCTTGGTAGGGGGCAGTACTGCCTTTTTCTTGCAGTACAAACCGGCCTAAAGTCTTCCAACCAGCCTAGAAATGTGAAGAGATGAAAATGATTAGAAGCTTACCATCAAAGATGGTGGTCACAGAATACTATCATCATCACCATCTACTAGCCCTTTTCCAATTACATATGTTTGGTATTCTAACCGTGGGTTAGATTTCGGCACAATGGGTACGGTTAGCCGATACAATATCTTAGCAGCACTAAAATAAAAATGGCGAATGCTGAGTAGCATAGGCTGAGACAGCTGTCAAAATTCTTCACTCTTGTGTGAACTCAGCATGGTTTCAGCCGATAATTTAGTCAGCATAGCTGAATGTTCAGCATTTTCTGTCCAGATTTTGTAAAGGCTAACCGTACCCAATGATTCTTCAAGAACTGGTTTAGCCGCATCCGCGGACGAAACGCTGAATGCACTAATTGACGCTGTTGGTTACCATGGTGATTTAACAGCGTCTCATGAATATAACGTCCCCTGGTTTTTGTACAAATACTAAGTCAATTCTGCTGAGATAATTCCGAAAGTAAACTCCACGGCGCTTTTCTGAACGTCTTGCTGGACGTCGTTCTAAACAGAAAAGCTTGGAACTACTCTCCTCACCTGAGCTGCATAAACCACTTCATCATCAGCCAGCGCCCTCTGCTGAGGGCCGGTGCCAGCTCTGCCACCCCACTCCAACTCCTCAACTAACACGAATCTTTTAGGGTCGTCATGGCACCGGGCTTTGGTGAGCGCCTGGTAGACCACGTATGATGCAGAGGCACTTAGGGGAACCTGGAAAGAAAGACCAGTTAATATACTCCACTCCAGGAATTTCTCCTGCATCGTGAATGCGTTTACAAACATCAAACTCCCGTATACAAAGGCCCAGATCCGGTACAACTTGGTAGATCATGTAAATATTTGGTCCGTGCGGGAATGGAGCCCGTGAGTCGCATCGCAGCAGTTCAATACGGGCGGCGAGTAATGGGCATACTCGCCTCTTGACCATGGACCATGCCCGGGTCGACGGCACGTTGTTATCCACGCGTGCCACAAAGAGCGTCAGCAAGACGACGGGCCAAAGCCTGCCGGGGTCGCGGAATTTATCTCATTACCGTGACCCCCGAAAGTAAAGGGCTAATGAAGGACACCGTGGATTTTAGTCAGTACAAGTCTGACAGTCTCTCCCGCACTGCCCTGGGTGGAGCAGTGGAAGTATAGCCTTGATAATTACTTAGTCTTTCTCATTATCAGTCAATTACCGTCCACTGCTGAACGTAAGCCTCCCAAAAGAGCGCAAATACTCCCGGTTTTGGGCAGTCCGCATCCATCCGCTGCCAGCAACCTTTTTCAAATAATCTCACCATCTTTCCACTACGTTTGTCCATACGCGGTCTCCACTACAGCACATGTCTGGTCCATTGACTGTCCGTCTGCAGACTTGACCGGCCCACTTCCACTTAGGTATGCTAATTCTAACATGCAATGGGCGTTTTTCCATAAGCTGGCACGGCACCGGTACGGCGGCCGGCGCCGGCGTAGTGCCGGTGCGAGGAAGCAAAAATGGATGAACGCCGGGCCGGCGCCCATAAGTGCAAAAGCGAGCCATACGTTTTCATACATTTTTGCTTCCCCGGCACCGGCACGGCGCCGGCGCCGGCCTCCTTGCCGGTGCCGGCACGGCACCGGCATGGCCGTGCACCGGCACCGGCGCCGGGGCTTCGTTTTTCCACTGTACCGGTTCCTAACCGGCCCGGCAACGGCACGGCACCGGCATGGCCCTGCACCGGCACCGGCGCCGGGGTATCGTTTTTCCACTGCGCCGGTTCCTACACCGGCGCCGGCTCCTCAGCATGGTTTATTTCTTACTAGCTGTGCCCGCGACTTCGTTCGCGCGGATGTCGGTATTTAACAATGTATTTTTTAGTGCGAAGCGCCTAATTCTCGCCACGTTTTTCAATATATTTGAATAACAATTCAAGAATATTTGATGTGTTTGATCGCCCTCTGTTGTTCAAAGGCAGTACCATTCAATTGCTACTGGATTAGAGTAATGAATGAAAAATGAATTAATGAAATAAAAAAATATTATGTTGATATAAATAATAAATAAAAATGTTATGTTTCATTTATGTAATTCATTGCAATGACACACAAAAACATATATTTCTTCTAAAAAACAAAATAACATGATCATTAGACTTTCAGAAGTAAAGAGGCTAAATTAACCTTATTACGAGCCACAAACCGAGTCTCACGCCCTCCGCCCCGCGTCCTCCTGCACGCCTGCGCACTCACACACGCACACGGCTACAATTCATACACACATAATGCACATTTGCCGGCCGGCACCGACTGGGAAGCTTGCTACCCCGGCGACGGCGACGGCGCCGGCAGGACTCAACGCCGGGCCGACGCCGGGCCGGGGCTGGCGCCGGTAAGTGGAAAAGCAAGCCATACATTTGCATATATTCTTGCTTCCCCGGTGCCGTGCCGTCTAATGGAAAAACGCCCATTGTCTGCTGAACTTTTATTTCTTTGGCGAATGACTTTGATGCGAATTCTATCCACCAGAGAAATCCCTAGCATTGCCTCAACTTGTGTGAACTAGAAACGACTAATAATGATGTAACTCACCTTCAGAATAGCATAGGGTATCTCATGGGACACATTATGAACACAGACAAGGAAGCTGTCGGGAGGTTTCCGAGGCTCCTCATCCTGAGTGCTGGACTCCTCGTCTGAGGGAACAGACTTGTCTTTGTGGCGGTCTGATGATGATGCTGATCTGAAAGCATAAGATAGTGTGGTGATAAACGTTTTATTATAGTCTTGTTGGCTCAGAGGTAAGGTCGGGTTTCCACCAAAGCGGAGATAAGCGGAGATGTGTTTGAATAATCAATCGGAAATCCGCATCTCCTCTCCCCCATTACTTCGGTGGAAATCTGATTGGTTATTCAAACACATCTCCGCTCATCTCCGCTTTGGTGGAGTCCCGGCCCTAACCATGCGGCTCGCACGTGACTTCAAATTGATTGACGTGATTTCAAAGTCACGCAGTAACCAAACCAACATAGCTTTTCCTTTTCTGAGATTATCTTGAACATCACTGATACCGGCAAAAGATAACATCGTGATGATACCTGGACTTAGTAAATGTAAGTTTAAAGCCATGTCAGAGACCTGTAGCTTTTCCAGAGGCAGCTTAATAAGTCTGCTTTGATACTAGACGGTGGCCATAAAACAAAATCCAAAATAGGTACAGTCACGAGCAATAGTATGTATACACTAAGCAGTATTCGAAAGCGATGTTCTGCAACCATATTTGTTAAACTTTTTGCCTTTTTCATTAGACTTCTATTTTGAAAGCCATACTATTACGATATAGGTCTTATTTCAAAGTGGAAATCAGTATTTCACGAGTAAATTGCGTTTGAATTTTGTTAAGTGTATACATGTTATTGCTCATGACTGTACGGTTTTGAAGGTCTTTTTTACATTCCAGTCCCCCAAAGCAATGTTTTATCTGCACATACGGAAAAGGGGTTAGTAGAATCCTTACCTGATGCTAGTCAACCACGCTCTACTGCTCGGATCATCCCCCACTCTCTTCAGCAGCAGTCGAGCTCCAGGCCTCGCAGACGCGGCCCTGAGTACCCTCTCGTGTGGAGCCAGCACCCTTTGCGTTGGAGCTCTGGAAGGCACTTCCTCCACCATAACGTAAGAGCCTCGAGCTGAGCGGCAGACACCGGCTTTTGTTAAGCATTGGGCGATTGCCTGTGGATAAAAATTGTGGGCATTATTTCTGGAGTTTGCCAAATTTAACCAAAGTTAGCGATTAGCCTTGTTTTTACACCTCAGAACAGTGCTGGAACCAGCCTTTTATGCGCCCTGGCCAATTGTGGTCCTGGTCTGGCCATTTCTATGCCCTGTGCCTGCCTAGGTAGATACCGTTGGCACACCCTTATTTTTGGTACTGCCCGAATACACGTTAAGAGCCCATACTACCTCAAATGGCTTAGCAGAAACCTGTGATACGTCGAAAATACTACGGCATTAATTTTGAAATAAATATATGGTAAAGTTGAGGATTAATGTTAGGTCTTATGTTTGGCGAAAACATGATTTCATAAAATTTTCTCTATAGAAAAAAATCCCAAAGTTACCTCTAAATTGAACAAAAAAACGCTGGCAATCAGAAAATACTTAAAATTAGATCATGAAACTTTTTATACTAACTGAACTAACTATAAAGCAGGTCTTATGTTATTTACTTTTTCTAATTTCCTTTTTTTTCGCCGTAAAATAAATAGATTTGCGTGTAGATAGCTAAAAGAAAGAGCAAGCAATAGTGCGTGGTACGTGCAAGTGCGAGCGAGTAAAAGTATACTGAAGTATTATATCTTTGATGGTCGTTACGGTCAGAACACCAAAAGTCTGACTTACAGAATGGTATAGTTTTACGGGATTGGAATCTCGTAAGTGGTATGGTAAGATTCGAAGCTGTGGCAGCGTAGCTGTCCAACTACGCTGCCATCTAGCAGATTATAGTAGGCAGATGATGAATTAATACTCACCTCATTGGCCGTAGTATCCTGTGTCACTTTCAGTATGGAGTACGCTTCATGCCTCGCCACAGCATACACCACGAGGAAGTGTATCTTCCTCCGTTCATGAGGAGAGGACGGCTCCAGGTCTCCTCTACAACTCTCCCCCGCTAACTCCTCGCAACAGCGGGAGAAGATGAGGAGAGAGGCCATGTTTAGAGGCTGGTTTGTTGGAGATCTATTAGAAAATGATAATGGAGTTAGAGATTAAGAAAGAGTAACATTGTAGAGAAGTTTTTGAGATCCTGACAAAAAGGTGTGCTATCTGCGATGATTCTGATCGTCTAGAAATATAGTTTGTTTTGGCAGAATGATTTCAGTGATGGTATAATAGATTCCGTAGGTGTTATATTCAGGTGTGCGTCAAAAGGTCGGCATCGCACGTATCGAACGTAACGGATTTTAGTTAGCCTTGTATGAAAACTCATACAACTGCGTCCACTGATCCGCATCGAACGGACGGCTCATCGGCAATGCCTTAATGCGATGCGTACCGATGACGTCATACGGAATGCCGAGCAGTGGAAGGGATGAGGGTGGCATCGGCAATTTGATTGCTGATACTCGCGTCGGCAATCCGATCGCTGCCGACACAGAAATCCGTTTGATGCGATGCATCCGATACGTACGATGCGGACCTGTGGACGCTTACCAGAAATCACCAGTCCATAGCGGTTCCAATCATTCGCCATTTCATTTCTGAAGAAACCAACCCAAAAAAAATACCTTTAACTTTTCGTTTTTTAGACTTTTGGTTTCAACGCAGTTTAGTACCATATTTTTTCTTCCAGATGTAGGATTCCTAACAAATTATGTGGGTACTATGTGGTGCAACATTGACATACCTTAGTCGAACATGTCTATATCCCGGTCTCAGGCACTGCAATGGTATAACTCGTTGAGAGAGCATGTAGTTGGTGTCCGCGTCAAATATATCGAACCTTAGGAACGCTAGCTCGGGGAAGTTGATCTGAAAATGAAAGAAATAATATTTTCAGCTAGCAGAAGTTTTGTTACATTAGGTTGGGTCTTGTTGGTGCCTGTCTGGGTCGCGGAACTAATAATAATATAATAATATATTCCACAACTATCACACAACGCCATCTAGTCCCAAACTAAGCAGAGCTTGTGTTATGGGTAGTAGACAACTGATATACATACTTATATATTTCTAAATACATACATATTATAGACCCAGAACAAATGATCGTCGATCACACAAACATTTGTCCTGGGTGGGAATCGAACCCACGACCTCCGCCAATAGCAGTCAGGGTCAGTAACCACTACACCAACAAGCCTGACAAACTATCTAAGTAGGATATCGTGACCCTCGAATGTTAAGGACAGATTTGACTGTCCCTTCAGCTCCTACTCTAGGCGACAGGACTCATTTAAAAACCTTAACATATAAAATAGATACTGATATTCAGCTGCATCTAAATCGACTAGAAGTCGATACCACTAAAGTTGGGAAAAGGCAGGCAGATGATGCTTAAATGGGCCTTACCTTAAAATTAAAAGTCTCATTCCAAATTGGATTCAGGGCATTTTTTCTGGCGACTTTGGTCCTTATCTTTTTGCAGTCAGCAGGAACACCTAATATCTCTACTTCGACGAAGGCGTTGTAGAAGGAGTATACGTTTTCTGCGACATATTGTCCTGATATTACGGCTAGAGTTAGGTGAGCAGCGTGGATGCCATCGAATTCCTTGTCCATTGGGTTGAACCTGAAATGGAACCAATATTTAGTTTTAATAGATTTCTTCTGGTTAAATATAATTGGCTTATTATAGTACGGAGCATTGGTGACCAAATGTGCTCGAATCCAGCCAGATGCGTTTTAGTCCAGTCATTAAAGCCAAAACCCGAAAATAATTAGTAACTTGCTGAAATTTTAGGGGGTTCTTAAGGAAGGTAAAATAACATACCGGGTGATTTTGCAGCGTTCTGGGGTGTACGGAAAGGGTTGAAAAGGGGTGAAAAGGTGTTTTTTGCTAATAACTTTGCCAAAAAAATTAGTAACACGCTGCAAATTTGGAATAAGGTTGTTCTTACGGTTTTGTAACGTGTATTAAATTTGCAGCGTTTTGCAACATACGGAACATTGTTTTTTTTTAAAAACAGTGCAATTAGTTAAAAACAGGGGTAAGAAAATTAGTAACACGCTGCAAATTTGGAATTAGGTTGTTTTTACCGGTTTGTAACGTGTATCAAATTTGCAGCGTTTTGCAACATACGGAACATTGTCTATTATTAAAAAAAATGAAATTATTTAATCACACGGGTGAAAAAAATTTGTAACTCGCTGTAAATTCGTAATTAATTTTTACCGTTTCGTAACGTATATCGCATTGTTTTTTTAATAATAAACAATGTTCAATTTGTTGTAAAACGCTGCAAATTTGATATACCTTACGAAACGGTAAAAACAACTTATTTACAGCGAGTTACAATTTTTTTTCACCAGTGTGATTAAATAATTTCATTTTTTTTAATAATAGACAATGTTCCGTATGTTGCAAAACGCTGCAAATTTGATACACGTTACAAACCGGTAAAAACAACCTAATTCCAAATTTGCAGCGTGTTACTAATTTTCTTACCCCTGTTTTTAACTAATTGCACTGTTTTGAAAAAAAACAATGTTCCGTATGTTGCAAAACGCTGCAAATTTAATACACGTTACAAAACCGTAAGAACAACCTTATTCCAAATTTGCAGCGTGTTACAAATTTTTTTGGCAATGTTATTAGCAAAAAACACTTTTCACCCCTTTTCAACCCTTTCCGTACACCCCAGAACGCTGCAAAATCACCCGGTATGTTATTTTACCTTCCTTAAGAACCCCTTAAAATTTCAGCGTGTTACTAATTATTTTCGGGTTTAGGCTTTAATGACTGGACTATTTCATAAGGCGCTCCCTCACCGCGAGCATTCACATGATTGTAAAGTTACAGATTCGAACATTCGAAAACAATAGAGCATCGAATTGCGCACTTTTATGTTACATTACAGGTGAATGCTTGCGGTGAGGGAGCGCCTTTAGTGTAATTTATAATCATTACCACAGCTCCACTGGAAATAACCGGTATGTAATGTACTACAACCAAAAATTCGAAGACGTGACATCTACAAATCCCTACTGGGCTTGCGTGATGGATTATGGCCCACTCTTTCTCACAGAGAAAGAGGAGGCCTGTGTCCCAGCAGTGGAACCTCTGTTTTGTATAGATAGGTTTGCTCTTGGACTTCAATCTAGCCCTGAATCAAAGATGAGGCCTCCTAAGATCAAGTTGATCCTGGGCGAGTGGTAAATTGTAAAACTACTGTTATGGACCATGGTTTGAAATAAAGATTCAATGTCATCATCATCAGCCTATAATGTTCCCAGTCCTGGGACACAGGCCTCCGCTCTGTGAAAGGGAGTGGGCCATTATTCACCACGCGTGCCCAGTGCGGGTTGGCAGATGTTACATAATGTCTTCGAATTTTTGGTTCTAGGACATGCCGGTTTCCTCAGATGTTTTCCTTCACCGTTTTGAGAGCAGTGGTGATGAAATAAATTTCACAAAGTAATGCGCCTGGCGGGGTTCGAGCCCACGACCTACAATTCGTAAGTCGGGACCACTACCACTGGGCCACCACTGCTCTCATGAAATGGATTTCATGGAATGTCGATGCCCTTGTAAAAATTGCTCCAAATGTTGCATTATCTCAAACTCACCTTCTATAAGCAATATGTCCCGGATCCCACATCACACTAGGTTTCCTAACGTAGCCAGCAGAGCCGTTGCTCTCGTACATGGCCGCGTTCACAGCCATCGCCGCGTCTTCCGTCTGATAGTTCAGCGCCACGAGCTGAACGCCACACGACCAGAAGGTGACGGGATCGAAGTTTGATGAGTCTATTCTTAGGCTGTGGGAGAAAGAGAGGGTTGAAATTAAGTGAAAGGGAGATTTTTCTAGCTGAGTTCTTTATGGATGTGTAGGCAAACTACCCGGAGTAGGCAAATTGTAAGTAGCCGACTGAGTTTGCGGTATATCGTTTTCACAGTCCACAGTTTGCTAGTTTTGCGCTCATTTTACGCAGATTTCAGCGTTACGTGTGCCGACTTTCTCAGTTAGTGGCCGATCCTCAGCAAAACTGGTTACAGTCGGCGGCGGCGATACGGTTGTTCGAAATGAGTCCTCACACCCAGGGTGAGACGGGACGGACTGTTCAGAGAGTCCGTCCCGCCTCAACGAACGATACGGATGTGCTCGTATTGACTAATAAAATCCTCGGTGTTCCTTCAATAGCCTTTAACGTTCGAGGGACAGTACTGTAACTTGATTAGATAGTCTCATGACCCGGGTCAGATTGCTGACACTTGTTTGTTACGTTTGAGGCGTAGAAAACGACGCAAAGTCGACTCGGGCATGGTCCATCATTGGATGACGATTCACCCATTTTGGGACTTTTGGGGGACTCAGGACCTACTCATCAGACAGTTACCTCCTAATTTACGCCAAGGTTAATCCTTAAAAAATGTATGGTTAATCCGAGGATTATCCTGGTTGTAACTTTAGTCCACGTTTATTAATAAGGGGGATGGAGACTTACCCGGCGGGATAAGTTCTAACAAGCTGCGTCTCCGTGTGAGCTATCAGCGCCATGGGGTGCTTCCTGCAGATCTTCTTGCCGATGGCCTCGTTGACTGAGGAGCAGCGGTAGCAGGGGTGGTGCACTGCTGGGGCGTTTAGGCAACGTGGGCGGGGCTGTTGAGCTATCTGCTGGGAATGAAGACAACTTGTTTAAACAACTTTGACGTCTGTGGTGCTACTCCACAAACAATGAGGCATGAAAAATCGTGCCCAGCGGGCAGCGTGTCCTGCTGATTGTTCGTAACTGGAGCGATGGATCTGGGCTGGGCTGATCTGTCTCACTCCTGAGCAAAGGCCTTCCCCCATTCCTTCCAGTTCTCTCGATGGTGTGCCTACAATTCACAAGAAAGCCATCCAAAGCGTCCCGCCATCTTCTCCTAGGCCTGCCACGACCTCGCCTGGCTGTCTCAGGGCTCCATTCCTGTGATATCCGAGCCCACAGTTGAGACGGCATCCCGCAGACATATGACCTGCCTAATCTCACTTTAGTCCTGCAGTCTTGTGAGCTACGTCGACTATTTGAGTTCTGGAGCGTAGTATGGTGTTAGCATTCTTACTTAACTTTATTGACTGTATGGTTGGAACAGCGACTCAGCAATCGACTGCTACGAAACGTAACAAATATTTGTATGGTTTACAGATAGTTGTTTGGGTCTAGTTGTTTGTGTACCCATGTTTTTTATGGTTTTGGGCAATGTCTATTTTATAGAATAAAAACGGTTTAGCCGTTTCAGGGTAATCGCGCTATGCGTCGCGGTTGCCCTTTCTTCTTTCCTGTGAAACGATTAACTTGCTACCGCAATTATTTGCAGTATTTCTTTTCCTATCCAAATTATAACTGCAATTCTATAAGCTATCTTCTTACCGTGCTAGTACTATCACTGCTTTCTGAACACTCGAAGCTGCTCCCCGGCGCTGTCTCCTTGGGCGCGCTGCTTGGTTGTTTGATGGAACTGCGTGGCGAGAGCGGGTTCAACCCACGGAATTTTATCGCCTGGAAAATTGGAATTTTAATTTTATTTTTGAAGATGCTTAGTGAAAGGAGAGACCCCCTTTCATGATGAATCTTGAAAACTAGACGACCAGTTTGGCACCCCATACATTGTGAAGCTTGTTTAATTAGGGTGCTCCCACATCTATCGACGCGGTATCGGCTTTTTCCGTCGCCCTTTTTCTTTCTGTCGCTTAGAACTGCCATTTGCTAGACCGAGACAGAAAGCATAATCTTCTTTCTTTCTTTCTTCTTCTTTCTTCGATAGCACGCGGCGGAATGCTTGAGGCGGCCGCGTGTTATCGCATTGTCTCGGTCTAGCAAATGGCAGTTCTAAGCGACAGAAAGAGAAAGGGCAACGGAAAAAGTCGATTCCGCGTCGATAGATGCGGGAGCACCCTTATCCAACTCAACAACCAACTTCAACAATAACATCAGTTTCAGTCAGTCTGGACCCCATGTTGTCGGGGTTAAGATTGTTTATCACCAATTTCAAGGAATGCATCGAATTACAAATCGCCCTGTAGAACACAGTAGGTACATACTCGTACGCACGACCGAAGTATTTTCGAGGCCGAGCGCTTGCCGAGTCAACATCTCCTGAGGATGCCTCGTGGAGGGCCGAAACACGTGTCGAGTATAGTTTAGATTGCATATGGCATAATTATGTTATTCCGTTTTTCTTGCACGTGTGCATGGGCATGTCTCCTTTGCTGCGTGTGCATAGTGCATGAGGGCGGAAGGGTGTGATTGCATTGCATCCTGTATAAAGCTGTTTTTTTGTTGCGGAATTAAAACTAAATATTTTTCAAAAAAATGAATATTATTTGTCGTTGAAATTTTTTAACCTACCTGAACGTAAGTGACCATATCACTCAGCTCCCTCGCGATCTGGTTGCTCCTCTTTCTCGTAGGAGCATGTTTGACGCTCCCAGAAGTAGTCTCCGCGTCTCCTTCACTCCTTCTGAAGCTCTGGTAGAGGGAGAGAGAGGTTCGACCGCATTTGTCTTCCATTGAGTTGAGGATTTTGTGGAGCTCTTTTTCTGAAAGAAAATATTGTAGCTACACATTACATACGGATTTATTAAAGAGCCGAAGAGTTTGGTTGAACTCGCAAATCTTAGGAACTAATGGTTCGATTGTGAAGAAATATTTTTGTGTTAGTATAGTATTCTATAAAGGAAATAAAAGGGAGAGACTTTTTATGATTATGTAACTCCCAATTGATACCAAAGTTGGAGACTTGTGTCGCTTTGTGTAAGGGCTAACTGGAATTCGGGCCTACCTAAAAAAAAAACCTACCACACTATTCCCAAACCACTGCAACTCCTGAAAGCCAGAATCAACAGTGACAACCACCAGAAAAGCGCCGAGACAATGAAGCTCAACGTATCCCGGAGAATGAATTTACCTGTCTTGGATATGCAACAAAATCAGTCAGAAAATGAAAGTAAGAAAAACATGTTTCCACTTCCCTCCATGCACGCAGGAGACAGAACAAAACAAGGCCGATAGGCACAAAGGGACATTACAACTGGGAGAAGCCCAGTTGCCTAGCACCACGGGTAAAAATGACTACTAATATTAATGGGTCCTAAATTGTGAGCTGCTATTACAGGCATCTTACTATGAGATCTTTCATCATCTTACCATCCAACTCTTCATCATCTTCATCATAATCCTCATCCGAGAAGTACTCCGTGAGAGAGCTGCCTGCTGACTGGTTGGACATGATGGAACTGGTGCGGTTGCTCTGCTCTGGTAGTGACGTGCTCGTGTGACGGATGCCGTTGGATCTAGGAGGATCGAAGGAAACGCTGTTAGAGAAGCTTCTAAAGATGATTTTTTGAGGAAACAAAAAGAAGAGAAAGTTGGGTTTGATCCCGCATTTTCCGGATAAGTGCTCCAGCGTCTTACTAATTAGGCTACCGCAACTCACAGTCAGAAGCTGATTCTTCCATTTCCTCGTTCTTTTTTCGTCGCATGAGTTAATAAGTTTAAAAATAATTAACATTCTAAGGGTTTTCCACCAACCTTTGGTGGTGACGGTCTGGTCATGTTTGCGGGTCAGACAATGGCCAGAAATTGCACAAAATAGAGAGGTTTGGAAGTGGGAAACAAAATAGGCTATTATATTATATTATAATATATATAAAATAAATAATATAATAATAATAATATTCCACAACTATCACACAACGCCATCTAGTCCCAAGCTAAGCAGAGCTTATGTTATGGGTACTAGACAACTGATAAACATACTTATATATTTCTAAATACATACATATTATAAATAAATAACACCCAGACACAGAACAAATGATCGTGCTCATCACACAAACATTTGTCCTGGGTGGGAATCGAACCCACGACCTCTGGCAAAGCAGTCAAATAAGTCCTCCCGCCTTGGGTGGAGAGTTTTGTCTGTATCATCTTTGACCTAGATCATAGTAACAAGGGAGTCTTAAGAACTAGTGGATAGAATTCAAATTCTTTATAAGTTGGTTACCCCATCAATCGAGGAAGGCTATTGGCTAATACCATCACGCTACGACTAATAGTAATCAAGCAGCGGGTGTGAAGCCGCGGGGAATAGCTAGTCAGTTGTTGAATAAGAGGCCTTCCCACGAGATCTTAACGAAATCCAGTTTAGGCTGTGGGAAAGAGACAGAGATATACAAGTCATATAGCGTCATCTCTTTCCGACAGCCTAAAGACTCATGGTAGGACTGGGGTGATTACCTGAAAGCAGTTGATAGTACTCCGCTATATCCTTGAGCAGAACTAGCTCCAGTTAGCCCCATCGTTGGACTGGACTCGATTGGAAGCAACTTCTTATTTTTCACTAGAACCTGAATGAGAAATTTAGATAGATAAGTGAATCTAGCTTCTGGGGATAAAAATATACATTGTTTTTTATAGCACCATGTTGCCTACGTCACCGACGCATATTACCTACGTCACTTTTTATCACTAAAATACACGACTCACTGTACGCGCCTCACTGTACGCGACTCACTTTACGCGACTCACTGTACGCGACTCACTGTACGCGACTCACTGTAAGCAACTCACTGTGCGCGACTTACTATACGTGACTCACTGTACGCGACTCACTGTATGCGATTCTTTGTACGCGATCGTTATCGTAAACAGAAATTTAAGCCCAAACTATATACCTACATATCTTTAGGTTGAAGCCAATGAGCATAATTATGCTCATTGGTCTGCACTATAAAACACGAAATTACGCGACTCACAATTCAATTGAATTGTGAGTCGCGTAATTTCGTGTTTTATAGTGCAGACCGCTCATTTTGCGTCAAAAGAAAGAAAAATCTTTTTATTCTATTAGAAACAACCGAAATTGTGAGACTACTCTCTAGGTTCTAAAGATAAGGTAAGGCTGGAGCTAGACTAGCGTAAAATACCTAGCATATTGGGGAATGGCAACTGGAGAGGTAATGGTGCTAGTAAAGCTTGTTCCAAGCATCGTCATTGGTTCAAATCAGTTCAAATCTTAAAGGTACTTCAAAATAGTACTACGTCATTGGCAGGGCCCCCGTAAGGTCTACTGGCGCCCGTGTGCAAAAAAGGATTTTGGCGCCCCTTATGGCGTTTTGAATTATCTTTTTTTATGATAGGTCGGTCAGTGGCGCCCTGGGGATGTAAAGCTTGCCGCTTCGGAACTTAAACACAAAAAAAAATCATCAAGTGCTAGTCAAACTTCACACCCAGAGTTCCATACCATCTAAGAATTTTTGTATACCAATAATAAAAATGTAACTAACATAAGAAGCATTTGCTATTGAAATATGAGAATGAATTTCAAAAGCGAGGGCAAGAAAATCGAACATCAACCTTATTTGAAGCGCGAGCGAAGCGAGCGCAAAATTTTTTAGCTTTTTGGAATACAACAAGGCAATTTTTCGTAGAAGAACGCAGTGAGCTCTAAAAGTTTAACGTTTCCATACTTCAAGTTTTAATCTAAAAGTGAGATCAAATATTTGAAGTCTTTAGTAGGTATTTAAACTTAATCCTATTTAATTAAGTTCTCAACTTTTATTTAAAAAATATTTTTGATTTCCCCTTTGGCTTTGGCGCCCCTAAAGGATGGCTTTGGCGCCCCTAAAGGATGGCGCCCGTGTGCATTGCACACATTGCACATATGGTAGCGGGGGCCCTGGTCATTGGTCGGATAAGCTATGGTGGTGCCATCTACAATAAGCTTTGACTTGCCTTCCCCATTACGGTCGTTTTCATTCAGTTACCTTATATTTGAGCTGCTCAGGACTCGGTAGACGTGGCTCATCAGTGTAGTCAACTTCGAAAAGGAACGATGTCACCAGTTTGTCTCCGAACACTGCCTGGATGAAGACAACATCAATAGAGGACCAGCATTAAATTCTGAAGGCGACCGATGTATGTCAACACATTAGGCAAAACGTCTTATATTCGTCTCATTTCGACCAATCCTGTGAGCCGTAAACATCCGTTGAGACAGCACAGACCTTGAGTTAGCCAATCACAACGCAGTACCCCGTCCCCTTCGCTTACGTAGTACCGTAAAATGCTGTAACATTGCCTTTATAGCTCAACATTGCCTAAATTCAAAAAAGTTAAATTATTCCCGCTGCGAAATGTTTTTTACTGTCTATGGTATTACTAAAAGAAAGTTGGCAATCTCTATGGCAACATTCGATCATACGTCACTCCAAATTTTAGTTAACAAACTGTCAGTGTCAGTTTCATTGTCACTGCGGATACTCGCTTTTTACCGGCTCTCAGGAAAATTTAATTTTGTGAATATTTATGCTTTATTTTCTAGCGTAATATGTTATATAGCAAAGGAAATATGCTCTTTTACGTATTTTAACTGTTTTTTCTGTATTACATCTTAATTTAAACCGTTAAATAATGGTCGGCAAAGTTGTGTCAAATTTTCGCAACTTTTTACTCAACATTATCTAGGGTTAGGGCTGCCACTTTAAATTTTTTCAACAAACTCTTAATCGACCGTGGTTTTGCTTGTGTAATTGTTTTTTTGTAATTGATCTAAAAACGTTTTATAGAAGCTAGAACTATTGTTCCTTTATTTATCATGATCAGAAATTAATTTTATTTAAGTCATTTATAGTACCTATGTTATCATATTGTTCGACAGATTTTAGTATACGTAATAGATACCAACATTATTATTTTTTAAATGTTATTACCTACCAACATACTTGTTTTCCTATGAAAAAATGTTATTAGATGTTACAACAATTTTGATTTCTTAAAAATTTATTTGAATATTAAGAAAAATTGTTGCATTTCCTTTGGGGCAGCCCTACACCGAACTCACTTTTGTATGGGAGTTTTAGAGAAACCTGCACAACTTTGCCTAGCATTGTAAAAAAAAAATTCTTGTGCTATTCAAGATTCAGTGAAGTCTGACGTGGAAAAGAACTTCATGGCAATATGGGTGTCAAATCCGTAACCAAAAAACCTATTCGTTTAAAACGATATTATGACAGGCAATGTTGTAGTTTTTACCTCAACTTTGCCTACGTTTTCAAAGCAATTTTTTGGTGCTTTATAGGTGTTTTTTTTACTAGTAGCAAACGTATTCCTATAGCTTAAAGTCCAATATTGCACAGTAATTGAAAAAACATACGACTTTCTTAACGATTAAAGATTTATCGAAGAAAAACGTCAAAATCCGTGCAAAGTTGCAGCATTTTACGGTACCTCAGCGAGTTGACAGAATAGTTTTTGTTCCTTAGATCGTGCATGCGGTGTCTAGTATTATATCGTCGTTGGTGTGGGATTTCTGCCTGAACCGTCAGCGGCTGGCTTTATGGGCCTACCACACCCACAAGCTTCACGCAAGTTTTGCCTGCGCAAGCTTCTCGCATGAAAAACCTGTACACCGACGGCACGGTATCCACCAGAACGGAGAGGAGAGGAAATGTGTTTGAATAACCAATCAGATGTCAACTGAAGCTAAGCGGAGAGGAGATGTGGACATCTGATTGGTTATTCAAACACATCTCCTCTCCTCTCCGCTTTGCTTGATACCGGGTCTTAAGTGTGCGCAGGACACATTATTGTCGAAATCAGCGGCGTGGAAACAACAATATTTCCCAATGATTTTTATTTTCTGTTACTATTTCTGGTTTGGTTGCTAAAATGGAAAAGTTGAAAAGTCGTACCCATTGTACACATATACTCGGAAGGAGAGAGTGTTTCGTTCTAATGCCTGTGAACAACTGACCTCAAACGTGCTTGCCATGACTTGCTGCTGTGGTAGACTACAGTGGTTCTCGATGCTCAGGATCAAGGGGTACGGAGACGCCACGAATGCACTCCTGAGAAAAAAATAATTGCGGGAATAAGTGCCTTTTTAGCGGTAAAATCCGCAAATGAGTCCTCCCACCCAGGATAGAGCAAGAGGAACTGTCAGATAATGTAGGTACAGACTAAAATCCAAGGTGTCTTTCAATAGCCCTTAATGTTCCGGGGTCACGGTAGCTCGTTAGTTCCGCGACCGAGTGGACACGTGCCTATCCCCAAGTTGAGCAGAGTTAACAGGAGTTGAACTGGGGGAATTACTAACTTTAAAAAAAATTGGTGCTTTTTATGGATTGGTGGTCATAATCCTCACGGTTTAGTAGAAAATCTCACACGACTATTTCTGTGGCCAATTTAAAGCACCCGGAATCCGGATAATCTTGTCTAGCATGTAACTCAGGAAGCTGATTTGACCCATATCGGATTTCTATCGCTTGCTTTATCGGAAACTTATTGCTAGTCCCTTATAAATTAAAGTAAAAAAAAAAAACACAAGTACCTATTCAAAATAATCTCATCAGAAATTAAGGTTGATCAGAGTTATTGTACCATTGCAGCATTTGGTGCAGAAAGTGTTAGAATATCAAGATATTTCCCTTATAATCTATAAGGTACTTAAATACTTCTCGCGAGACTGTCTCGTTAGGTAAACTTGACCCTGGAACGTAAAGGTTTATTGAAGGAACATCGTATATTTAGTCAGCACAAGTCTGTCAGTCCGTGCCAACCCGCCCTGGGCATAGAACACCTAATAGTACTTGCCCTGGGTGGGAGAACTCATTTTTTTTATGATTTTACCACGATACAATCTATCTTCATAAATCTGAGTGTGATATACCAACCTAGCAATAGTCTCAACCACTCTTCGAAAAGGTATCTTTGTGGTGAAGGTATGCCCATGGTAGATGACGGGGCTGCCATCGTCTCCGTCCCAGCAGTCCAGTTCCACGCAGCGACAGCCTGTTAGTAGCACCTGGAGACAAAATAGGATAAGTTTTGAGGTGTTCAGGACTAATTAGTGTGCAATTACAGTGGCAGCGGGACGGGCAGCGGAATCCGCTGGTGGGTAACGTAAACACATCGTTTTTAACTACATTGCACCAAGTGCGAGCCGTTTGATCGGAAATTTAGTCTATTTCGTGACACGCCACCGCTCCCGCTGCCCGCCCCGCGCTACTGTAATTGCACACTTAAATCTCTGGCCATATCGTTGCGCATCATATTCCTGTCAACTACAAAAAAATATGAAGCGTGATGAATAGAATTTAAAATAAGATTGATTGCTTATTTTCTGCCTGCGTCATCCCAGCGTTGGGTAACGAGCTTTCCTACAACGTAACAATGTGTAGTTCGATAATAATTAATCGATCCGTATTAATTATTTAAAAAAAAAACAACTTTGGCAATTGATATTCAAATCTTAATAATAAATCAATAATAATGAGTAATAACAAATCTACTTATTATACAATTTATTGGGTCTATGACGCAAGAGGTAACTTTTTAAACGAGCTTCACCGTCGACCTTACGTGTCAATAGCTAAATTAAAACTCTAGAATAACACACAATGTTCTTAATAAAGTTAAGTATTCAACATCATTGGTCATGCGGGCAGCGAGTAATGGGCGACTCGTTGTCTGACTATGGACCCCGGGTGCTGCGTTGAATATTTCACGAGCGCCTCAACGAGTGTCAGCACAATGACACCCTCACCCCCACCGCCCCTTGAGAGCCACATCCTGCCGGGGTTGCGGGAGTAACAAAAACCGTGACCCCGGAACGCAAAAGTCTATCGAAGGACACCGTAGATTTTAGTTACCTAGTACAATTAATCTGACAGTCTCTTCTGCCCTGCAAAAGTGAAAAAGTGTCAACATCACAGTCAACATCGTGTTCAGATACATTTCACAGCTTTCTGCCTACCCCTCAAGTGTTCCGTCATGTAGAAAATGTTCAAGTCTTTGAAGTTTATTCAATCGAGGTTAAATGCTGTCGCGCATGCGTGCCCTTATTGATTAGTCCTCCCCTTCCCATGAAACCTTAGGACAATCACCCTATTTTTACGCTTGCGAGCTTACTGAGCTTAGTCTTTCATGATTCTCGTTTGACGATAGTCGATGTCTCGATTTAAAATATTTTCTTTGAGTAATCGATTATAGACTGCAAGATTTATGGTCTGTGCCATAGACAAAACAGAACTGTCAAGTTGTTGTCAAACATAACCTAAGCGTTTGTTGTTTTGCCGGTTTTAAAATCGTTTTATTTACGCTAAACCTTTTGAAATTGACGAAATGAAGGAAAATACTGGTGATGTTGATACTAGGAACATGGTGAAGAACCGGGAGTTGCTTTATCGCATGATAATAAGGTATGTAGCGTTTGTTTTCAATCGCGCATCAGTACTTTCGTAATTTGTTGAAATTCTTCAGAATTTGTTTGAATATCCCCTACTTACACATCTATTTACAATAAGTAATATCTCTCGTAAAAAACCTCTATCGTAAAAAACCTTTTTTCTTCCATATTTCCACATTAAACACCCAAAAAATACGTTAAGATAATTTGTTTTGAACATCGTGCGTTTCCAGTTATTTGTAAAAAATGTACGTAATTGAAGTAAATAACCTCAATTTCAATATAAATATCCATTAACTAATGTCTTTTAATATTAATAATACCGCTTTTCGCCATTATTTTCACGTTTATAAACGAAAAATCTCGTATAAAGCCAGTTTATACATTCATGACAAATATCGTGTTTTGTTTCAGTCAATTGCACTATGATGGCTTCCAACCTATCGCTGCGACTTTGGCATCGGCTGTCCACGCTGATCCGCCGTGTCCACCAAGCGACAGGTTAGTAAAACATACATAAACTTACACTTTTACCCCATGGGCAGAAACAGCAGAGAAGGACAGAATTATGGAAGATAGCTAACTACAATCTTTACATACTACTTTCGACTTAGATCCACCAAAGGATCCATAAACTCAAGTAGGCAAAGACCTGACAGAAACTAATCTGTAGGTATCGCAGTTACATACTACTATTGAGGTATTTAATAATAATTTTATTATAAAGAAGACAGATTTGATTGTTTGTTTGTATTGAATAGGCTCTGGAGTACTCTGGACCAATTTAATTGCTACATCGTTCTCACACAATATACCATCCCAAGTTGAAAGGTTTTTTGGCGATTAAAAAAGAGTGTCCATGAAGTTTCTTGCCTGTTCTTCTCCATAGAGATCTACGCTTTGGAATGGGCATCTACGGTACTTTCACAGTATTTATGTCTTGTGACTGGGACTGTAGCACCATAACCTTTTAGTGTTTAAATTATTTTTTTATTTTAAAGTGCCTGTAACTGGCCTACTTGAAATAAATGATTTGACTTTGATTTATAGAAAGTTCTTTTTGTGTTTGATAGCCATTTATAGGCTATAAATAACATCACACAACAACCAACTAGCGGTAGGTTAGTATTCATTAAAAAAAAGTTGATATGTTCACCAGGCTTCTTAACCTGATGATGGTTGGTTTACAACATGAACCAGACCGCAAAGACCGTCTGGCTGCCTCAAGCGGAGCTGAGCATCTGCTTGGTACCACTGGGTTTGGTAAGTCAAGTTATAATATGAGAAGAATGTGGTAATGATTTGAGTTGTTTGTGATACAAAGTCCGGATGTCTTTCGGTTTGTATAAGTATAGCCCGTTGTATTCAATTTGCGTCTGAAGTAGTTATCAGTAATCTCAGTCAAATTAAGTTTTCTCTTATGGCTATAAGACTGTCTACTGATACCAGGGCCTTGGAATACAAAGGGCAAATGATGGGGTGTTCGTTTAGGAAGTTTCAAGAGATCAAAGTAAGAAATGTCTATGTTTCATGGCAAACACTTAAAACAACTTAAATTTATTCTTTGCTTTTTATCGAGAAGGGATGATACTCATGTGACTAAGAGAGTGATGGGTATGAATGTTGTTGATGGAAAGGTTGTCTGGAAGATATCGCTGTTAGCGATAACACCACCTTTGTAACCATAGAATTTGAAATATTATAAAACCGTCTTTTGTAACAATTTTGGTGTACAATAAAGTGTATTCTATCTATCTATGGATGGATTGTCTAAGGAATGATATGAAAGAAAAAGGAGTAAATGATACTGTGACGTCTGATAGGGGAGAATGGAAGAAGAAAACGTGTTGCGACGACCACAAGTAAAATGGGATAAGGGCAGGAAGATGATGAATGAGTATTCTTTTTTTATCATCATTTTAAGACAATTACGTAACCATCTATAACCACATTTCTGCCCCAAAAGATTTGGAATACGAAATGGACGCTTCCTCCCTCGCCCCGGAGCCTGCTACCTACGAGACTGCTTACGTCACGTCCCATAAAATGGCGTGCAGAGCAGGCGCCTTTAGTGCGTGTGGACAACTGCTCGCTACTGGCTCTGTTGACGCTTCTATTAAGGTAAGTTCTGGGGTCTGTTGCACTAATAGTCCGGTAAGGTATGACCTGGGGTCTAGGTGACCACTAGGTGATTGCTTAGGTCACGTCCAATAAGATGGCGTGCAGAGCTGCCTTCAGTGCGTGTGGACAACTACTTGATACTGGCTCTGTTGACGCATCTATTACGGTAAGTTCTGGGGTCTGGTGGACCACTGGTTCAGTAAAGTTTGTCCTGGGGTCTAGGGGACCACTAGTAAGTTGAATGCTTATGCCGCGTCCGATAAGATGGCGTTCTCAGTAGGCACCGTCAGTGCGTGTGGACAACTGCTCCCTACTGGCTCTGTGGACGCTTCTATTAAGGTAAGTTCTGGGGTCTGGTGGACCACTTGTCCAGTAAGTTATGACCTGGGGTCTAGGAGACCACTAGTAAGTTGACTGCTAATGTCTCGTTCCACAAAATGGTGTACAGATTTATTAATTTGATGCGTGAGGACAGCTGCTTCTTGATGCTTCCATTATGGTAAGTTCTGGGGTCTGATAGACATCTGATTCCGAAAGAATGTCCTCGGGTCTAGGGGACCTCTAGTTAGGTGATGGCTACTGTTGTTGCTAGCCTAGTACAGTATCTAGACCCTCATAATGTCTGGATTCTGAAAATATTAATACTTTTATGTCATTATTTCAGATTCTAGACGTGGAGCGTATGTTGGCTAAATCGGCACCTGAAGAAGTGGATCCCGGGAGAGAGCAACAGGGACATCCCGTTATCAGAACTTTGTAAGTTAAGCTTATTTATTGAAAATAAAAACTTTCTAAAAAAAATGTGACCGCCTTCAAAACTACAGAACCGATTTTGATGAAATTTGAATAATATTGAATCATGAAAATCGGTTCACCCAGTCGCTAGTTATGGAGTAACAAACATAGAAAAAAAAGAAAGTCGGTTAAAAAAATAGATTTTTGCATTTTACTAAAATTACGTTGCACTCATACAATAAACTATTTTATTACAAAAAAAAAAAAAAAAAAAAATTCGTCCGAAAGCTTATCAAAGAATATTGAAATCGTATTTTTTCTTTTGTTATGTACACCAAAATGACGCTTTTAAAAATTTCAAAAAGTCACTCGGTTGGTATAATTTTACAGGCGTCAAAAGCGGGTCTCCCAAATTTCGAAGCGTTTTATCTTTGTTATAATATAATAATAATAATATTCTACAACTATCACACAACGCCATCTAGTCCCAAGCTAAGCAGAGCTTGTGTTATGGGTACTAGACAACTGATAAACATACTTATATATTTCTAAATACATACATATTATAGATAAATTACACCCAGACACAGAACAAATGATCGTGCTCATCACACAAACATTTGTCCTGGGTGGAAATCGGACCCACGACCTCCGGCATAGCAGTCAGGGTCACTAACCACTAGACCAACAGGCCAGTGGATTGATTCATTTTCAGAAAAAAAAAACGGGTGCATCCTTTTTCAACTGTTCTATTTTTGTTCTTTTTTTTTAATTCATCCCCTTAACCCCCAGATACGACCACACGGACGAGATAACAGCTCTAGACTTCCACCCCCGGGAACAGATCCTGGTCTCAGCATCCCGGGACTGCTGCATCAAACTCTTCGACATCACTAAGGCATCCGCTAAGAAGGCCTACAAGTCTATCACGGTAAGTAGTCAAAGAAGTCTATCACTGTGTGTCCCAGCAGTGGGTCCAGATCACGGCGCTAGAGCCTACTTTTAGAGTATGTATTTTAATCTACAGCTTGACATAAAAATGTAGAAAACCGGAAGTCGCCACTGTCTTCGCGCTACCAGCACTTGGAATGTTTTTTTTTTTTTTCACTTATTACGTTACTTTTATGGCACAATAATAAATCTAATAAACCTGCGGTCTTTGTTTACATCAAATATCAAAGATTTTAAAACGATGTCAAAAATAAAAATTTTAGTTCCGTTTCAACCCGTTCTGGCCAATCTGTAGAAAGAAACACTTTTTTTAGCGTTGTAAAATCATCAAATGAGTCCTCCCACCCCGGGCAGAGTGGGAGGGACTGTCAGACTTGTACTGACTAAAATCCACGGTGTCCTTCAATAGCCCTTTACGATCCGTAGCTCTAGAGCTAGATTATGATTCAATATGGAACTAATTACACATACAATTTAATTGAAATTGGTTATATGGTTTTGGATATTAGCATTTATATGAAGATAAATAGCCATTTTACATTGTATAATGAACATTTAAATCATATGTATTTTTATACCTTTTAAAGTTTGTCGATGGATGCAAGTGGCGAATTGTCGTTCGGCGTGGCGGTCTAAGGGGGAGGCCTATGTTCAGCAGTGGACGTCCTCCGGCTGATGATGATGATGAATGTTTGTTTATTGGGGTTCTACTATCGAATAACGTAATAATACAGCGTGTGTTTCTTTCTTCAAATCAACGGGCTTAGATTCCGGGCTGGGAAATATTTTTTTTTTTTCGAATATCCAATGATGCAGTTTTAGTTTTCATCAAAATCTGGATGAGGTTTCAGTATTTTTCGCTATTCCTCATAGTTTCAAACTAGCTTTACATATTATGTGACTGAAATAAATTCAAACACCTATAAAATATTAACATTTAAAATATTTGGGATCTGTATTCATGTACGAGTTTACTTGAAAATAATAACTGTAGTAATAAAATGCTTGCGGGCGGCGAGCAATGAACGACTCGCTGTCTGACCATGGACCATGCCCGGGTCGACGGCGCGTTGTGTTCCACGCGCGCCTCAAAGAGTATCAACGGAATTGACGGTCCTCCTTTAGATGGCCCAAGCCTGCCGGGGTCGCGCGACCGAACAGCTATCTTGACCCCGAAACGTAAAGGGCTATTGAACGACACCGTGGATTTTAGTCAGTATAAGTCTGATAGTCCCTCCTGATCTGCGGTAGGAGGACTCATTTAATGAATTCACCTCATAAAAAATGCTGAAACTAATTTCTAATTATTGCTTCCCCACAGGACGCCGAACAAGTCCTATGCGTGGCCTTCCACCCACTGGGAGACCACATCATAGCGTCGTCCACCCAGCCAGTGATCAGACTGTATGACGTCACCACCAGCGCATGTTTCGTCTGCCCGATACCTTCACATCATCATACTAAACAAGTTAATTCGATACAGTAAGTATTATCATAGTATAAAGATACTTTTCGGCACTCCTAAATGAATGAAAAATATGTGATAATCGCAGGAAAACGTATTGTGTGATTCAATAGATATTATTTTGCATTATTTATGTTTGTATGATTAAAAAAATATACAAAAACTGACTAGTATACAACGTGTAACATAATAAACGCTAACCTCTTATGGATATAAATGCAACTTCCCGACCCGTGCCAATTTACAGGCACCGAATTAAAATTTAGCTAAAAGTTACAACCCTGAGACAGTAGGCAATTACATCGCGCATTGGGCCGGAGATAACCTACTTTGCCTCTTTGTACAATGGTATTAACACCAAGGCAATTATGGACTACAATGGCAACCTAGTGTGGGGCAAAGTTTAAAAAAAAAACAATTGACTATAAGGAGAATAACAGACCTCTAGTGTAATAATTAGGGACCACACTACCAGTGTAGAACTGTATTACCAATTTAGGACCACACGATCAATGTAAGAACACGAGATTAATATTAGGGATCACACGATCAATTTAGGATTAGGCTACCAATTAGTAACTAAGCGACCAATTTTTAGGACCACACTACTAATTAAACCATACTACGAATTAGTGAGCACACGACCAATTTATGGCCGTGTTACCAATTTAGGGCCACCAGACTAATTTCGGACCACGCTACCATTTAGCAATTACCTTTTTGGCGCAGCCATTTTTGTGTGAGACACAAAAAATATTCTTTTATTTTTTCTTGTGTTATCTAAAGGTTTACTCTTTTGTTTTTCTTTTCGTGTTCATTTTTTATTTTAGAATGATTGTGTGCGTCTATCGTGGCCCCTTTGCATCAAATAAATGTCTTTCTTTCTTTCTAATCACACAACTAATTTACCATCACACCGATCAGGCTCCGAGAACCAATTTATGACCACACTACCAAATAAAGACCACACAACTATTTTAGGACTACTATAGTCTTACGTCTCCGCTGTCTACAAATCTTAATATACCGTTGATCACGGGTTCGATTGCTTACCATATCTTATTTTAGGCCATATAAGAATCCGGTCAGATTGAAGTAGGAAATTTAAATCTATAGTGCCAAAAACCAATTTGTACTATAAGCTAATTATTTTTGTTCTAGATTTTCGCCCAACGGCAAGTATTTCGCCAGTGGCAGTGCTGACGGTTCCGTCAAACTTTGGGACACGGTGTCCAACAGATGTTTCAACACATTCCTCAATGCTCACGACGGATCTGAAGTGTGCTCGGTCGCTTTTACAAGGAATAGCAAGGTATGTTGTATTGTCGGGCGGCAAGTAAAGGCAACTCGCTGACCGACCATGGACCATGCCCGGGTCGACGACGCGTTGTGTCCCACGGGGTTGTGCCCCCTATAGAGGGCCACAGTCCTGCCGGGGTTGCGGGACTTACTTATACCGCGGCACACAAAGGGCTACCGAAGGACACCGTGGTTTTTAGTCAGTGCAAGTCTGACAGTCCCGCCCTGCCCGGGGTGGGAGGACTCATTTGATGATTTTACCACGTAAAAAAAAGGTATGTTGTATTGTCAGACTGTCCAGTCCTAAACAGCTGAACCAATATTGATGAATTTGGGCACATAGCTAGATGGGCTCCTGGAGCAGTCTCCATCTCATTTGATAATTTTCATCATCATCATCAGCCTATAATGTTCCCACTGCTGGGACACAGGCCTCCTCTCTGTGAGAGGAAGTAGGCCATAATCCACCACACGGGCCCAGTGCGGGTTGGTAGATGTCACATGTCTTCGAATTTTTGGTCCTAGGACATGTCGGTTTCCTAACGATGTTTTCCTTCACCGTTTTGAGAGCAGTGGTGATGATACCACGCCAATTGCTAAACACATACTTTTAATAAATTCAAATACTTGGGCTATAAAGGGTATCATAATATTACCCAGTTACTGGGTTGTGGAGGTCCAACAGGCAGTCGCTCCATGTAAAATACTGATATTTAGCTGCACCCGGTTAAACTGTGACCAAACTAATATAATTGGGAATAAGTCAAGAGTGAACAGGATACTTCTAGGCAAGCTTGCTTCACCGTCGACCACACCATCGCTTACCATCAGGCGAGATAGTGTCAAACGTGAGCATAATATCATAAAAAGTAGACAAAGGTTTTCGATGAATTGTGAAGGTTATAATTTTAAAGGTAAAAAGGTAAATAAGTCGGGTTTTCCTTCCCGACGCTATAACTCCAGAACGCACGAACCGATTTCCACGGTTTTGCATTCGTTGGAAAGGTCTCGGGCTCCGTGAGATTTATAGCAAAGACTGGTGGCGAAACGGAGTTCGCCGGGCTTGCTATTTTCAATAAAAATGCCAGCCTTGAATTTATTTGTTATGACTATAATATTTTCTTTATTTTTTCTAGTATCTGTTGACATCTGGACTGGACTCGTCTATCAAGCTTTGGGAGCTGGCAAGTAGCAGATGTCTGATCCAATATACTGGAGCTGGGACCACAGGTAATCTTACTATACTATATTATTAATCTTATTATTCTATCTTACTAATGCTATCCTATCATCGTGCATACTTCAAAATAATATTAATAATATTATAAACGAATGCAAATATCTTTGAATCCAAGAGATCTACATACATACACAACATGATAAACGATGTTGCAAAGGTAAACGTTGAGGCTAATGAAAAAGAAACAAAATTTTTCTAAATAATAAGAAAAATGAACTAAAAAACATGGGAAAACGCAAAATTTTTCACCATTTTGTAGATACGAGGCACTCGTAAGTATTAGAAAATTTTTCATACACTAAGAAATAACGACACTAAATCGTATATTATCTTGCCCAGGGTAGGAAAGCAGGGTCTGTCAGACTTGTACGGACTAAAATCCACGGTGTCCTTGAATTTGACTGGCCTGTTGGTCTAGTGGTTAGTGACCCTGACTGCTATGCCGGAGGACGTGGGTTCGATTCTCACCCAGGACAAAATAATGTTTGTGTGATGAGCATGATCATTATTTTGTTCTGTGTCTGGGTGTAATTTATCTCTACTATGTATGTATTTAGAAATATATAAGTATGTTTATCACTTGTCTAGTACCCATAACACAAGCTCTGCTTAGCTTGAGACTAGATGGCGTTGTGTGATAGTTGTGGAATATTATTATTAATCCAAGCAACTTTTATTTTTATCTTCTAGGCAAGCAAGAGCACCACGCACAAGCGGTCTTCAACCACACTGAAGATTATGTGATGTTCCCTGACGAGGCGACCACCTCCCTCTGTACTTGGCATTCAAGAAGTGCCAGCAGGTGTCAACTAATGTCCTTGGGACATAATGGAGCTGTGAGGTAGGTTATATGGGGTGACTGGCAATTGGTGAACGCATAGTTAAAGCATTGTAGATTGTGCACCAGCCGATAGCTTAGTCGTGAATCCGACCAATGATAGTCAGTTGTTGAAGTACCTTTAAGGTCAAACAAGTCAACATTTTTTCCATAGAAACTTCGTTGGGGTTTTACTTCACTATTTGACAAAGTACATCCAAAATTAAACATGGTATCGTTTTGTCTCATTATTAATTTTGTCTGTACGGAAGCAGAATTGTAAAATATGAAGCTATTAAAAAGTTACGAGCTTCTAAAGATTCATTTTTTCGCTAATTTTAACACAAATTTAGGTGTAAATTAGAAGCTAAAGAAGCATCAAATTTCCAAAACGAAGTCCGTGCCGACACAGCAAATTTATCGAAGAATTTAATAAATTTTATTTGAAATAATTGGTGCAGTGGTTTTTTCATAAAACCCCAACAGCTAAAAGCTTTTTCGTATTTTTTTACGCGCGCCTTTTACTCTGAATGATCGTGCATCTCGCTGAATAAGTTTTCCCCTGTTTTCTCCACGGGGAGATGACGCTCGCGCACACATGAACAATATGGCTCGATTTCCGGTGAAATATCATGGTTTTTGACCATGCCTGTCAGTGAGTTCGAGCTCGCGACTAGCGTCGCCTTAAGATTTGAACCAATGACGATGCTTGGAACAAGCTATACTAGCGCCATTAGTTCCCCAGTTGCCATCCTCATTAGTGTACGATACTTAAACACGTGATTGTGCTCATGATAACAAACAATTTATATTATGCGAGCAAAGCCGAAATCGCGAAAAAAATATCAGTTGTTCAGTACATTAAGCAAACATAAATGTATTGAATAGCTGATTTTTTTTTCGTAAAAAAAACGTGTTCAACATTGCAAAAAAAATCCCACGAAAACCTTGTAAATAGCAAAAGATGGCATTTTGCAGCGGCGAAATGATAGAGTTTACGATTTTTCATTTTGCTATGTATACTGGGAAATATGGTTGAATTATACGGTTACTTAAATAATCCCCGAAACTGTTACAATAGAAGCCGGTGTAATAATGGATATTGCTTTGTTGTCATCTTTGGTGTACCGCATTGGCTGCGGTAAGTGTAGTTACTCCATTATTCATGCTCCAATTTTAGGCTAGTCCGAAAGTGTAAGTATCACTTACGTAGTTTTTACACGCAACAAGAGCAAACAAGTCAACATACTTTTTCCATAGAAACTTCGTTGGGGTTTTACTCCACTATTTCAACACAAAGTACTATCCAAAGTTAAACATGGTATCGTTTTGTCTCCTTATAAATTTTGTCGGTACGGAAGCAGAATTGTAAAATATGAAACCATTAAAAAGTTACGAGCTTCTAAAGATTCATTATTTTTTGCTAATTTTAACACAACTTTGGGCGTAAATTTGAAATAAAAGAAGCATCAATTTCCAAAACGAAGCCTGTACCGACACAGCAAATTTATCGAAGAATTTAGTAAATGTTTCTTGAAATTGATTGATGCAGTGGTTGTTTCATAAAACCCCAAATTCCAAAGGCCTTTTTGTATTTTATCACGTGCGCCTTTTACTCGTGAAATATCGTGCATCTCACTGAATAGTTGCCTTCGGTGCGGTGCGGGAGGGTGACGCGCACGCACACATGCATACTATGAATAGACACGGCGCCGCGCCCGGCTGTCTCCGTATGACGTGTACGTTGACAACCTATAATATCTATGGTTTACGATAATACTCTTTTGAACCTGGCTTGAATTTTGGATTTTGATTAAGCCGATATTACACAGGTCAATTTCGGTTCAATATTGCTTTCCATTCCATTGCTTCAATGGCATTGACGCATCTAAACACATTTCGATTTGATTGTCTAATATCATTGAAAGTTTAGATTTTTAATTGCCTTTCAATGGAATGGAACCAATATTGATCAATCGAAATGTCGGTTAAAACATGTAAACACGAACATTGAACAATGACCAATCCGCGAACGGCAGCGAAGGAATCGGACGTATAGGATTGTGTAGTTTCTAGCGTGCGCTAATGTTTATAGTTTTAAAAATGGTTTTTGAGTGGCGTGACAATCATGTTCCTCATTTTCTGGAACTTTTTCAAAAATATGAGTGTTTGTGGAATACAAAATCCAACTATAATACTTGTGACGCTCCTATGGTCGCTCTTCGCTAAATCCACGGACGTACCCACCAACGCCGAGTTTTTTTTTATTTAGCTCATTCATTAAATACAAATAAGGGAAACACCTGCACGCACGACTTGACGACGCGACATCGCTAGGCAAATGAACATTGAATGTCTTGTTGACTGTTTTGTTTGTAAATAGGAAATATGTGCAATGTTCAATGCTTTCAATGCTTTTCAACGGAATTGCTGTCAATTTAATTGAACCGTGTAATATCGCCTTTAGACTTACTTTATCTGTTTGACTTGAAATTGTTTGGACTCTGAATTATTATAAATTGGAAATATTGGAATAGCTTTGAATGGATTTTAGTGCCAGTAAGATTGTGTTGGTTCATTGTAGAACACTTGTAAACAAATTAAAATCAACATTGGGTAAGTCATATAATTTGTTACAACTAATCTCTAGGTACTTACATACTCGTATTTGATGATCTTTTATGACGTGGTAAAATCTAGTAATATAGTTCAATGGGTAAAATCATCAAATGAGATCTACCACCCCGGGCAGGGACTGTCAGTCTTTTACTAATCAAAATCCACGATACTGCGAAGATCGCCCGGAGGACACGGTGGAGCATACGGTGCAAGACTGCCCAGCTTGGGCGGAGCACCGACGTGTCCTCACGGCTGCGATAGGCGGAGACCTCTCGCGCCCGGCATTGGTTGCGGCCATGCTGCGGGGCGAGACGGAGTGGGAAGCGGTCAGCTCCTTCTGCGAGGCAGTAATGCTCGTAAAGGAGGAGGCAGGCCGCGAGCGAGAGAGGACAGCGTCCTCCCTCCGCCCCAGCCGCAGTGGTAGGCGCCCACGGCGACGGACGTCGCTCGATGATCTCCGGCCACCGTAGGCGCGGGCATGCGAGCAGCGAGTAAAGGGCAACTCGCTGCCCGACCAAGGACCATGCCCGGGTCGACGGCGCGTTGTGTCCCACGCGCGCCTCAAAGAGCGTCAGCATAATGACGGGGCCCCCCTCTCAGAGGGCCAAAGCCTGCCGGGGTCGCGGGATTATTCCCTTACCGTAACCCCGGAACATAACAGGCTATGAAGGACACCGTGGATTTTAGTCAGTAGAAGTCTGACAGTCCCTCCCGCCCTGCCCGGGGTTGGAGGAGTCATTTGATGATTTTACCACGCTAAAAAAAAAAAAAAAAAAACAAAATCCACGATGTCCTTCAATAGCACTTTACGTTCCGGGGTCACTGTTACCTAATAAGACTGTCCCGCGGGGGCGGGGCAGCGAAGCCGAGTTCGGCTGTAGGAACACCAAGGCGATATAAAAGGGCGCCTAGATCGAAGTGACCCACGCAAAAAAAAAAAAAAAAAGAGAGCATTGAGTGCATGGGTCATGAATAAAGAAAATATTGCTCCTTTATTGGATACGTCTCCACCGTAAGGATTATTTTGAGTTTATATTAAAAAAAAATGATTTTGTTGGTGCGTAGTTTTGCTTGATAATTTAACCCTGAATCCATGTTTAGATCAACACGAAACGCATTGACATCGATTGATGATTGACATGTTAATGTAAACGAAGAACAGTTTAATTTCACGAAAGCTGAAGGAAGTCTGTAGTCAGCTGAATCAAGCCATAGATTCAGAAGGCAGTTCTCCTGGTCACAGCGCGTATTGTTAGAAGGTTTGTCTGTCTCCGATGTTGATGGGCTAGTTATTTTTCTTTGTTTTTATACATAGTTTAATAAAACTGTTTAAAAATTTAAAGAATAAAAACTAATTCAAAGCCCAAAAATGTGTTCATACTTTTTATTTTCAGTTTAATAAATAATCAACAAATATTTACGAAACAGTTTATTTTATTTGTTTTATTCAATAAATATAGTTATCTTAGCCGTATCCGGTAATAGCGATCCATACTAATTTTCTTCTGTTTCTATAAATAAAAATAAGTAATGCAAGGAACTTTCAGTAATCAACTTAGGTACAACCTTGTAGCAATCTGCATTACTCGCTCTAAGTTTCATAAACATGTTAAAAAAACATTTCATGACACACATGTGTCACATGTCACAATGTCATGTGGTGACGGCGAGGCGGACGATGTGTAGTTCGTGTAACTTCGTTTTTATTCGGAACGGATCGGAGCGCTATATGTGTGGGTGCAAAGCAGACGTGCGTGAGGACTAGCGTCTAACTGCTCATCACTGATACTATCTCTTTCGGGCACGATGACAGGTGAGACAACATGCTTTATGGCCCCGCCTGTCAGTGAGTTCGTGTCCGCATGGCGTCCTTACCTTCCGCCTGACGCAGGTCCTCACCGCCGGGTGCTTCAAAGAGGCCGTGGATTTTAGTCAGTAGAAGTCTGACAGTCCCTCCCGCCCTGCCCGGGGTTGGAGGACTCATTTGATGATTTTACCACGATAAAAAAAAAAAAAAATGTTTATTTACTTTTATAAAGTTAATTTAATTCATCGTGTTAGTTGTGGGTATGTGTGTTTATGGCTTTATACCCTGGGAAAGTATTAAAATAAATAAATGTATGTATGTATACATCTTTAAAACAATGGAAAACTATTTTATTTTCTGTTGCAGAAATACACATTTTTTGTGACAGTAGCCTTATTTTTGGCGCTAGCTTCATGAAAATTTGTGAGAAGGTGTATTAGAGTCCGCTCGATTTTTTGCATTAATAAAAAAAAAAAATGACGCAAGTCGAGTTACACGTTTCTTCCAGGAATGGTGCGATAGGCTGATGATGATGAAATTCATCAAATGAGTCCTGGACCCCCTGGTCCAGGACTGTCAGACTCGTACTGACTTAAGTCCACGGTGTCCTTCATTAGCTCTTTATGTTCCGGGGTTACGGTAATGAGATAAGTCCCGCGGCCCCGGTAGGCTTTGGTTCTCTAGAGCCCGGTCCGGATGCCTTGGATATAAGGACAGTTGCAACAAAGACTCAAAAATATGTCAAACGATTATGAACTTAATGCAGTCTTACTAATAAAGGTACTTTAAGAACAACTCTCAGCCAAAATGTCTCTTCCACAGATTTATAGTCCATTCTGGAACTGCTCCAGCCTTCCTGACCTGCAGCGATGACTATCGAGCGAGATTCTGGTACAGACGGAACACGCACTAACAAGGCAAGCGTTTCTCATAAAATGCTTGGCTTTTAGGGAGTTTTCTATGACACGATGCGATACATTTCGATCGATTTCAACTACATGTGAAAGTCATCCTTAGTACTAAGACATATGACATAAAACGTGCGGTTATCTACGGGTAGATGAATAACAAAAGACGCTCGCCACGACGACGTAAGTCAGTCGAATTGTATTATTATAATCGTAGTAGCAAGGACGATATTCATTTTTAGTTCGTAGAAATTGCAAATCGTAGTAATCGCGTCTTGGGTAAGTTCCCTTATTGATAAGAATAGATTTAATTTGAAAATATGATTGTAATTTTACAGTGTTTATATGAAGATATTTTGTTTGAAATTAATTTGGTGTTTTATAATTATAATTTCAGTGTATGTATACTTACATGAGTATGCATTTACTTGAAAATTACTGTTCTAATTTTGATGTCACTTATAAGGAAAATATTAAAAAAATACCAATTCATACAAACTTGACGTTTTTGAAAAGGTCGGTTGGATGTTTTTTTTTTTTTTTTGAAATGCACTATAGGTACATAAATAATAAAAAAATAAAGTATGTTAGTCCATCTTTATACGTATGTCAAGTTCAAAGAAAAATAATAAACCCCCTTTTGGCTTTGCCGTAGTCGGGTAATTATTGTTAATTAATTAAATGGTGTATATAATTACACATTTAGTAATATTACGTACGAAAACAAAAAGTATGTTCCACAGAAAATAATATTTGTAGTATTAAAATCAGCGTATCTTCATGTAATGAAAACCCATTGTTATCCTATAACTAAATAATAAAATGTCTTCAATGTAAAACGTGTTTTTTATTTGCATACTAGTTTTTTCCCGTGGGTTAGGACCCCGAATTAAAAATAGCCCAATCTCGAGATTGGGACCAAGCGACAGTCACGCCATCTTCAACAAGCGCGTGTCCATAATCGGAACTAAAGCCGCCATTGAAAAACAAGATGGCGGGATTAAATTACCACAGACAATCGGTGTTTAACTCAAAAAAAGAACCGATAGATAGAATATATCAGAAAATATTTGACCCGTATTTCTTTATTTTGTTACGTAAACCGAAATTTACGACAATTAGAGATTATTTCAAAGAAGAAACGGTTAAAATCGCCATCGACTCGACATCGGGAAGCTACCCCAACAAATAGAAGTGGTAAAATCGCCATCGACTGCCCTGTTCCAATCCAAGAATTGCTTGCTGAGAAACGCAAACTAAGAAAGAGCTGGCAAGTAAATAGGTATCCCAGCATCAAGACAAAATTGAATGCCCACATAAAAAAGCTAAAGCAGGCGCTGAAAGGAATCAGAAACGCAGAAGTGCAGAGACATTTGGAAAAACTAGATGGAACTGCAAGCTCTAACTACTCCTTATGGAAAGCCACACAAAAACTCAAAAGACCTCAACTGCACCAACCTCCAATCAGAAGACCTGATGGTACCTGGGCCAATAGTGATGCCGAAAAGGCTGAAGTCTTTGCTAATCATCTTGAAAATGTCTTTACACCCCACCCCGATGATGGTTCAAGTAAACTGGACTCTGTTAGTGACACCCTATCATCGGTTTACCAACTAGACCTACCACTGAGAAAATGTTCATTCAGTGAAGTTAAATTTGCCATTAATAAATTGAAAAACCACAAAGCTCCAGGTTACGACCTAATAACCGCGCCCATTTTAAAGCAGTTACCGGAAGTCGCAATAAAATTTCTTACTTATCTCTTCAATGCCATATTGCAGCGAACCTATATTCCAAAACATTTACTGCTGACCTGCCTCTAGATAGAAATGTCCTAACAGGCACTTTTGCCGATGATACAGCCTTACTGGCTACTGATGTCTGCCCGAGGGAAGCCTCTGCGAAATTACAAAACAGCCTTAATATGATCTCCAAATGGCTTAAAGATTGGAAAATAAAAGCTAACGAAACAAAGTCAGTCCAGGTGACTTTCACTACACGCAAAGAAACATGCCCACCTGTAATCCTAAATGACATAGAAGTACCGCAAGCTGAGGTCACTCGATACCTTGGTATATACCTTGACAGACGCCTTACGTGGAGACGCCACATATTCACCAAACGCAAAGCCTTAGGGCAAAAATTTCGCAGTTTACACTGGATGCTTAACAGAAAGTCCCAAATGTCTCTGGAAAGCAAATTACTTATCTACAAATGCATTCTCAAGCCTATCTGGTGCTATGGTATCCAGCTTTGGGGAACTGCAGCAAACTCCAACATCGAAATCCTCCAAAGATTTCAATCAAAGACACTACGACAGATAGTAAATGCTCCCTGGTATGTCACAAACGAAAGAATACATAAGGATTTAAAGATAAAAACTGTTAAAGAGGAAATTAAAGCTAACATCATCACATACTCAATAAGATTAAAAGATCACCCAAATCAATTAGCAACGAAATTAATGACAAACCCAGTTACTTTCTCAAGACTGAAAAGAAGGGCACAACCAGCATAAATGGGCTGTAGCATCGATCGGATGAGGCAGTGGCCTCATACCGTGCAAGATCAGAAACCATCATCCATCTATTACTGAATGTCCCAGGACAGATTGTAATAAATAAAAGGAGTTAAAAAAAAAAAAAAAAAAAAAATTTGATGTCACTTATAAGGAAAATATACCAATTCATATAAACTTGATATTTTTGGAAAGGTTGGTTGGTTGTTTGTATATTTTTTTTTTTCAAAAATGCACGCTACGTGAATAATAAAATAAAAAATATGTCAGTCCATTTTTATACCTATGTCAAGTTCAAAGAATTACAGCCTTACTACAAAACTTAAACATCTGTTGAACACTTGTCTAAAAAAAGTGTGACTGCAAAATGGACCTTATTTCAACGTTATAATCTGACATTTTTTTAGACAATTGTTTAAAAGTTTTTGTGGTACCACGGTTAATGTTCAATAGTTAAATGGTGTTTATTACAAGTTTAGCAATAGCTGGTACGAAAGCAAAAATATGTTCCATAGAAAATAATATTTGTAGTATTAAAATCAGCGTATCTTCATGTAATGAAAACCTAGTGTTATGCTATAACTAAATAATAAAATGTCTTCAATTATTAAACCCGTATTTTATTTGTATACTAGTTTTTTCCTGTGGTTTTGCCTCTGAATACAAAATAGCCCAATCTCAAGATTGGGCCCAAGCGACAGTCACGCCATCTTCAACAAGCGCGTGTCTAAAATCGGAACTAAAGCCGCCATTGAAAAACAAGATGGCGGGATTAAATTACCACAGACAATCGGTGTTTAACTCAAAAAAAGAACCGATAGATAGAATATATCAGAAAATATTTGACCCGTATTTCTTTATTTTGTTACGTAAACCGAAATTTACGACAATTAGAGATTATTTCAAAGAAGAAACGGTTAACTTATGTGTCGAATACAGTCATTGCATTGAAGATTGATAAGTTTTTTTTTATTGGATAGCATAAGTAAGTATAAAGCTGGAAACACATTATTAACACCCGACGCCACCCGACCAAACGTGATGCGTGTTGAGTCAAATCAAATGTATTGTTTTCTATGACCAGAATCACACTATGAACACCCGACGCGACGACACGCGCTCACTGCAAATCGGGTGTTGACACGTTGCGTCGCGTGGCGTGTTAAATAATTTGTTTCTGGCTTAAAACGTTTTTCGGAAGTTTAATGTAAATGATTACTTCTCTGAATTTGATCCTTATTAGCAACACTATTGAATGTTGTAATAATACAGAATGTGTTTTTTTTTTTCAAAATCAACGGATTCGATTTCTAGCCAGGATTATTGATTTTTCTAAAATTCAATGACGCAGTTTTCTTTTTCGTCAAAATTTGCCTCGAGACTTCTTTCAACGTTTTTTGATATTCCTCATAGTCTACTATAACTATAAAAATAAGTCGGGTTTTCCTTCCTGACGCTATAACTCCAGAACGCACGAACCAATTTCCACGGTTTTGCATTCGTTGGAAAGGTCTCGGGCTCCGTGAGGTTTATAGCAAAGAAAACGAAGCCATCTGCAGCCGTAGCATGGCGCCGTAGAAAGGGGTTTTGTCGACGGAAGAATAGACAAAATAACAGAACGTAGAAATATTTTTATCGTTTTAAGCATGGTAATGTACAAAATATGAAAAATAAACGTTCTTTTCTTCAATAGTGTGCGAATGGTGTCATGTCGATTTGTGTAGAAATAACGATAAATAACTTTTCTTGGTAGAATAGAGATAGAATCGCCATGCTTCGCGTGCTGGTGGCGAAACAGCCACGCCCTGTCAAAAAATTCACCCTGTATATTCACTTACCTGACTATACAGCTCGACTGAAGACTCTCCTTTCAATTGGTGTCCAGTCAGGTATGTGTTGTGACTGCTGGCTATGAAGTACTGGCTGAGAGGACCCGTCATGTCCTTGGAGATTGACTTGTGGACCTCCTCTTCTTCAGAAGTTGAGGACTTGCTGCGGATGAAAAGATCTTTTTAGGATGACGATTACATAGAACCAGAGTCAGCGACATAACTCATAAAATTTGCAAGTTGAAGTGGCAATGGGCAGGCCACATCGCTCGTAGAACTGACAACCGATGGGGAAGAAAAGTTCTCGAGTGGCGACCACGGACCGGAAGACGCAGCGTAGGCAGGCCTTCCACTAGGTGGACCGACGACATCGTGAGGGTCGCGGGCAACCGTGCGATGCAAGTGGAGGATTGTGTGAGCGTGGCGGTCTAAGGGGGAGGCCTATGTTCAGCAGTGGACGTCCTCCGGCTGATGATGATGATGATTACATAGTTTAAGGACATTAATGTGGATATTTTTGGTGCTAAAAGTTCAGCACGTTTGAATCCCTAAAGATTCGGTCATATACAGTGACTATTCGCTGCGAATAGCCTATAATGCGCCTGCCACACACTCGACAGGAAATGCATAGCAGAATTCCATTCAGCCAGCAATCTCAATAATATGCAATGGCAACTTGGGTATATCCGAGATCCTGCAGACCAAACCCTCTGGGTGGCCAACTACTCGTAACTACGCGCTTGTCTTTATGGATGGCACTCGAGTGGAGTAATTATGATTAACTCACGTTATAAAGTTGGCTCTCATCTGCTCAGGCACAAAAGCGTAGTTGTCCTTATCCGTAAGGAATCTGACGAAACCCTCGAATGAGAGGCAGTTGTCAGCCCGAAGAGCTGGATCTGGTTCGTGTCTCTAAGGAAAAGTTGATAAATTAGCGGTCTTGAGATAAAAGTTGTTGTGAAACGTGGGTGTGTTGTGTATATCTATAATATAAAATGAATGCCACTTTTCGTTGTAATTTTATAACTCAAGAACGAGCTCAACTATCCATACCAAATAGTTTACGCTTTGGTTGTACGATTGAGTTTATGATTTATGACAAAGTTTGCACAAAATCGGTAGAGCGGTTCTTCATTTATCATTATGTTCACCCTGAGTAACAGAGGCTATATAATAATCTGTTATAACAACGTGTAACGTTAATAGCGCAAAACCTCTCGTTGGGTAACACAGCCCATGTTACTGAACAATGTTTGTTCTAAGACTTTTGGAAATTCGCGAAAAAAATTTTGCTTTTTCATACAAAATGAGAAATTGATTGAGCCCATCAGTATGAAAAATCTTTTTTTTTTGCGTATTTCCAAAAAAAAAATATTTTTCTTTTGCGTCTTAGAACAAAAATTGTTCAGCAACATGGGCTGAGTTACCCCACGAGAGGTTCTGCGCTATTAAAGTTACACCGTGAATATACATATTATTATTATACCCTACCAGGTTTTGCAAGAATGTCTGAATGTCTTATAGGGTTACCGCGATCTTGAAACGCAAACGGCAAAGCAAGGAACCGGTGCTTGTAGACGGTGCATGTAACCCGCGCAAGTAAAGATGCGGGTTACCCGCGCGAGTAACATGCGTAAGCTACTTGATAGCTTGAGCATGTTGAGGCACTTGTGCGGGTTACATGCGTCGTGTACAAGCACCCTTAATCATTACGAGACTGACAGGTCCCTTCGCTAAAGAGGCATTGTTTTATAAATTCACCTGTATAATATCTTTGAGTTGTTGTTCCGTCTTTGGTTCATTCTGCCTCGTCTCACAGAACTTGCCGAGGGTAGGTAAGGAGAGTACCCTGCCGCTGACATCAGGACAGGCACCTGTTGAAAGTTGATATTCTTGATAAAATGTCTAGTCTAACATTTAGCGGATTAATAGAAACGATGACGCCGGCACGCACCGTGTCACAGGTTCAATCATCGCACGGAACAATTAAGTATTATATTTATATGCAATGATTTTACGTATTTTGCCTAAAACTTTTTCATACAAGCAAAAAGTAGCGCCTTTCTAATCTATGATAAATCATAGGAACTACGAGTACGTTCGATTTACGGTGCTTAAAGGTGTGCGTCCACAGGTCGGCATCGCACGTATCGGACGTATCGTACGTAACGGAATTTACTTTGCCTTGTATGAAAACTCGTACAACTGCGTCCACTGATCCGCATCGTACGGACGGCTCATCGGTAATGCCTTAATGCGATGCGTACCGATGACGTCATACGGAATGCCGATCAGTGAAAGCGATGAAGGTGGCATCGGCAATCCGATCGCTGATAATCGCGTCGGCAATCCGATCGCTGCAGACACAGTGCGATGCGTCCGATACGTACGATGCGGACCTGTGGACGCTTACCATTAATCGATAACGTAACCTGTGTTGACTGAGTTACTTTGGCCCGGAACTGACAGCTGGGGGCCAAATAAACGCCGCCATTTTCCTTGTTTAGTTGGGCCTGTCCTTACGATATACTTATATGACTTACAAGGAGTTTTTCGGGACTGAGTGTTTGGGTATGTGTGTTTCTATGCTTGTAAATGCACAGGAGAAATTCCTAGTGTGGGGAACATTAAAAAACCGTGGTTATGCTAAAAAACATTACCTGGTAAGGCCGCTGCTGCTAGAAGATCGAATGCTTTCTTCCTCCCCACTTTGTCGCTCGGAGGTTCTAGGTCTAACGACCCGTTTCTTGTTAATAGACCTGGACAGAAATACATTAATTAATTACATATTATAATTAAATGGCTTGTTTTTAAGTGCCTGCCAGGAAAATACCTAGGTACATACCTAATATAGAACCAAAAAACCGGCCAAGTGCGTGTCGGGCCACGCACAGTGTAGGGTTCCGTAGTTGCCCATCAAAATACTTATGCGAACTAACTAAACTGATTCGCTGAATTTAATTTTATAAAGAAGAATTTTCAAAATCGGTCCAGGAGTCTTTGAGAAATCAGGGAAAATACATAAGAAAAAAGATTACGACGAATTTAGAACCTCCTCCTTTTTTTGAAGTTAGTTAAAAATGGTTGACGATAAAAACCTACCTATCCCCAAAAAACATACCTATTAGTACATTTTATAAGTTGGTCGACTATTACTCGTAAAGTTGTAAAGCCTACTTAGTCATGATAATTTTCTTTTAAACTTCGTTATATATACTACTATTGTGAATTTTTTTATCAAAAAACTGTTAATGGAAACTATCACTATTTTTTAAAGGCCTATTTAACCCTTTAGTTCGCAAGGAAACAAAATCTGTATTTTTGTGTTTTTTTTTAGTTTATATGTATATAAATAGTGTATATTATATATGTACAGAAAAATGTTTTAAAAAATCTAGTTTGTGTAGTCTTTGGAAAAACATACGTTAAAAATACTCAACGTTGCGATGTATTGAAGAAATAAGGTGGTAAAATGAACGTTAAGTATTTTCAACATCGCGATGTATGTAGGTATTTATGAATTTAATAAAATAAACCCTTATTCACATTATCACGCATTTTATATAAAAAATACAATTGAAAAAGACATAAAAAGAACAATCAGTCATGACAATTATAAAAATGAACGATAAATCACCTTAGGTATCTACTGTAACACATGATAGTTATAAGAACTGTTCCTTTTTGATACAAAAAAAATTCGTATGATAAGATTTTTTCTGTTTTTTTCGTACATTCTGACCGGCATGATATCTGCAATCGGAAGATATTTAAATTCACGACTCCAATAATCCTGTATGATGATATTTCTACTACCCCCACCATAAGAGTTATGGCTTAAAAGTTCCGATAGAGATATTTGGAGAGATATTTGTCCCCATTAGAGATATTTGGCAGCATCATTTTGTACAGAATTTAAGTATGTATGTTGTATGATCTTTAATCAATTATTGACAACATCTTCTGAAAAAAAAACCTGTAAAAGTAGTCTAAAGGAGACATCGCTCTTGAATCCTGCGGAACTTCAAGTACACTGTTGGTTCTAAATGTGCTGCAGGTCTTAATTTTTCAGCAGTTTTCCATTTACCCGTTTTCCACGACAGTTTTCTCGCTTACTTGTTGTTTTATATGCTTCAATTTTAGGTATTGTATTCGCTCGCCTTTTGGAGCGATATATTTGTAGAAACTTGTGGCGATAAGACAGATGAAACTTAGGTGACAAAATAGATGAAACTTGAGGTGATCAAATAGGTGAAACTGACTGGAAAACTGGAAAGTGATGTGAAGTTTTATATGGAGGGAACATGGTATTCATGACGAGTCTTATCCGATGAAAAACTGTTCTATCGACCAGTTTTTTCATCGGATAAGACAAGCGTGAGAGACTCATCTGTAGAACTATCAAGGTCCAAGTTATTTAGTGACTAAGGCTATGACCAGGGTTCGGAGCTAGAATAAGAGGTTTCACGTTCTTTCGTCCTGTCTTCAAATAACTTCATCGTCAGTACTAGTAGGTACTGCTACTTTCTGATGGAGCATTCTTTGGCGAAAATAGTGACATAACTTTCAGCGTTCTTCGCCATATCGGCTTAAGTCTGAAACTAGCAGAACGAAAAAACATGAAAACACATCCACAGCATGTCAATAAATAAAATATATTGGACAAAACACCAATATATATATATTTTTAAATATATATTCATGCTAAGTAAATCATTAGCAAAGCCGCAATGTTGAACATGCTCAACATGCATATTACGAAGTACTTTTCCGGTTAAGGCGCAACGTTGAGAATATTCAACATATCACTTTATGAACTCTGTGCTCGAAAGTTAGTCAATACAATGTAGTAATTTGTAATTATAATAATAAAATAGCCTTCTAGAAATAAAATACCGGTGTCCACTATCAGAAAAAACTCTCAAAAATATTTTTTATGCAATTATATTATTTGTAATCCGCGGTGTCACTGCGACCGTGATGCCATTTTGAAAAAAACTGACGTAAAATGTCTACAGAAATGTCAAACTATTTTCTTTTTACAATTGCTTTTAGTTATTAATTGTGGGCATCAAATAAAAACTTATAAAAAGTGTCTAATTTTTGATCACCATTTTTTTAAAGTGAGCGTTGAGCCGGCTTGTCGTTGCGAGCTAAAGGGTTAATGATACCCCACACTAAGGGGTACGCGAGAAAAAAAAAAACCTCACTTTATGTGTAAGTACAGGAGGTACCCTAAAAAAAAATATTTTACGAGATTTTATTTTACCACTTTTTCGGCACAACAAATCCGTATATTTACACCAAATTACAGCTCTCTAGTACTGTGCGTCTCTGAGCTAAACTGCGGACAGACGGACGGACGGACGGACGGACGGACATGGCGAAACTATAAGGGTTCCTTGTTGACTACGGAACCCTAAAAATGGAAAAACCTGCCAGAATTTTTCCATGGCAGGTTTTTCCATTTTTTAGGGTTCCGTAGTCAACAAGGAACCCTTATAGTTTCGCCATGTCCGTCCGTCCGTCCGTCCGTCTGTCCGCAGTTTAGCTCAGAGACGCACATTACTAGAGAGCTGTAATTTGGTGTAAATATACGGATTTGTTGTGCCGAAAAAGTGGTAAAATAAAATCTCGTAAAATATTTTTTTTAGGGTACCCTCCTGTACACGTAACTTGGGGATGTTTTTTTTTTTTCTCGCGTACCCATTAGTGTGGGGTATCATTAAATAGGTCTTTAAAAAATATTGATAGTTTCCATTAACAATTTTTTGATAAAAAAATTCGTTTGTGAAATATTAAGCTTTAAAGTGCTAAATTTTGCTCGACTCGAGTGTCCCCCCCCTCTACCAGCTAAACGGTTATGTTTAGGGGTGTGAAAAAATTCACAATAGTAGTATATATAACGAAGTTTAAAAGAAAATTATCATGACTAAGTAGGCTTTACAACTTTACGAGTAATAGTCGACCAACTTATAAAATGTACTTGATTAAATTTTTTCTTAAACAAAATGTATCGGGGAACATGTTTTTCAACTGCAAATGTAAGTTTGTCAACTTTATTTTTACAGCTTTAATAGGTATGTTTTTTGGGGATAGGTAGGATTATATCGTCAACTATTTTTAACTAACTTCTTTCTAAATTTGTCGTAATCTTTTTTTTATGTATTATCCCCGATTTCTCAAAGACTCCTGGGCCGATTTTGAAAATTCTTCTTTTTAAAATTAAATTCAGCGAATCAGTTTAGTTAGTTCGCATAAGTATTTTGATGGGCAACTACGGAACCCTACACTGTGCGTGACCCGACACGCACTTGGCCGGTTTTTAATTTTTAAAAAGTAACTAATCAAGACCGAAGAAACCCCGTTTCGCGGGGCTCCTTTTTCTTTTTGCAGGGCTTAAAGGAACCTAAGCAAACCTTCGGGGTGTCTCCGAAATCTTACTAAAGCAAGTTTTAGATTTGGTGAGCATTTATTTATTTTGATATAGGTAATTAAATATTGATGAGCAATTCAATTGCAGTCTAATTAAATCAATTCTAAATCTGCGAAAAAATATTCAAGGTCAAAGATGGAGGTGACCTTTTACCTTGAATATTTTTTTTGCTACTTTTTTTGCTTCATACAGCCTAAGGCGGTCTAAGAGGGAGGCCTATGTTCAGCAGTGGACGTCTTCCGGCTGATGATGATGATGATGATGACAGCCTACCTTAGCGAATGGGCGTTTTTCCATTAGACGGCACGGCACCGGCACGGCACCGGCATGGCCGTGCACCGGCACCGGCGCCGGGGCTTCGTTTTTCCACTGCACCGGTTCCTAACCGGCCCGGCAACGGCACGGCACCGGCGCCGGTTTCTCAGCATGGTTTTATTTCTTACTAGCTGTGCCCGCGACTTCGTTCGCGCGGATGTCGGAATTTAACAATGTATTTTTTAGTGCGAAGCGACTAATTCTCGCCACGTTTTTCAATATATTTGAATAACAATTCAAGAATATTAATTTGATGTGTTTGATCGCCCTCTGTTGTTCAAAGGCAGTACCATTCAATTGCTACTGGATTAAAGTAATGAATGAAAAACCGGCCAAGTGCGTGTTAGGCCACGCACAGTGTAGGGTTCCGTAGTTGCCCATCAAAATACTTATGCGATAACTAAACTGATTCGCTGAATAAAATTTTAAAAAGAAGAATTTTCAAAATCGGTCCAGGAGTCTTTGAGAAATCGGGGAAAATACATAAGAAAAAGGATTACGACGAATTTAGAACCTCCTCCTTTTTTTGAATTTAGTTAAAAATAGTTGACGATAAAAACCTACCTATCCCCAAAAAACATACCTATAAAAGCTGTAAAAATAAAGTTGACAAACTTACATTTGCAGTTTTCTCCGATACATTTTGTTTAAGAAAATATGATATAAGTACATTTTATAACTTGGTCGACTATTACTCGTAAAGTTGTAAAGACTACTTAGTCATGATAATTTTCTTTTAAACTTCGTTATATATACTACTATTTTGATTTTTTTCACACCCCCACACATAACCGTTTAGCCGGTAGAGGGGGGGGACACTCGAATCTAGCAAAATTTAGCACTTTAAAGCTTAATATTTCACAAACTAATTTTTTTATCAAAAAATTGTTAATGGAAACTCACATTATTTTTAAAAGGCCTATTTAATGATACCTCACACTAAGAGGTACGCGAGAAAAAAAAAATCCTCACTTTACATGTAAGTACTGGAGGTACCCTAAAAAAAAATATTTTACGAGATTTTATTTTACCACTTTTTCGGCACAACAAATCCCTATATTTACACCAAATTACAGCTCTCTAGGACTGTGCGTCTCTGAGCTAAACTGCGGACAGACGGACGGACGGACGGACGGACGGACGGACGGACATGGCGAAACTATAAGGGTTCCTTGTTGACTACGGAACCCTAAAAATGAATTAATGAAATAAAAAATATTGTGTTGATATAAATAATAAATAAAAATGTTATGTTTCATTTATGTAATTCATTAAATGACACACAAGAACATATATTTCTTCTAAAAAACAAAATAACATGATCATAAGACTTTCAGAAGTAAAGAGGCTAAATTAAAACCTTATTACGAGCCACAGACCGAGTCTCACGCCCTCCGCCCCGCGTCCTCCTACACGCCTGCGCACTCACACACGCACACGGCTATAATTCATACACACATTATGCACATTTGCCGGCCGGCACCGACTGGGAAGCTTGCTACCCCGGCGACGGCGACGGCGCCGGCAGGACTCAACGCCGGGCCGACGCCGGCGCCGGTAAGTGGAAAAACGAGCCATACATTTTCATATATTCTTGCTTCCCCGGCACCGGCGCCGGTGCCGGCGCCGGCTAATTGAAATACGCCAGGCCAGCACCGACCAGGAAGCTTATTACCCCGGCGCCGGCGACGGCGCCGGCAGGACTCATCGCCGGGCCGGCGCCGGGCCGGCGCCGGTGCCGGTAAGTGGAAAAGCGAGCCATACATTTTCATATATTCTTGCTTCCCCGGCACCGGCACGGCGCCGGCGCCGTCGCCGGTGCCGGTGCCGTGCCGTCTAATGGAAAAACGCCCAATGGGTGTAGAATCAATCCCGTCCCTTCCTATTTCCTTTAAATTAAAATATCGACGTTCAAAATTGCCTCTGTGATGGCCTAATTGGAATAAATTATTTGATTTTGACTTTGACTTTGCTATACTTTACAATTTTTTAAATCCACGTAATTACTAACCTGTCCTAAAAATTGCTCTGCTTCGGAACAACTCGGGTGAACTTCGGCTCTTTTCGGCTCCGAGCAATGGTGAACGATTTCTTGGTACAGCTAACTGCTCGAAGATGTCTCGTAGTTCAGATCGCATTACTAGACTGTGGATAAAGATTTTTTAATTGTGATTTATTTAGTAAGAAAAAAATATTGATGATGATCACGGTTTTTTTAAAAGGAAACTAATAATTATTTTTGTGTAAAGAATCTATGTAAAATCAAAACTGTATCATGAAAAATCACAAAGTTGTATTCTTGTACCGGGTTGTTTGTTCAAAAACATGCTCATTTCGCGATACCCCGCGCAACTTCTGCCTGCTAAGTCGCATACTCATTGACAAAATTTTGGCAATAGACACCTAACCGTACGGTGACTACATTGTAAGTAAGTTAACTAATGATGAAATTAAAATAAACATAATGTTTTTGGAACAAAACACAACATGGGAAAAACACAACGTTACTCATGATTCTGAACAAGCTACGAGTACATTCAGGTTTCGCATACACTAAAAATATTGTTGTATTTATAGATCTATTACTACAGTATCAGTACCTACCTGAAACTCCTGAACAGCGTGACGAAATCCATGAAGTCCAGTTGCGTGTCATATCCAACGGAGCCAGTTCTCAAATGCTTCAAGTTCTCCCAGAATCTTTCACTAGTTTCTAGTCTTCTTAGACTGGAGACAATGAAATAACAAATATGAGATTAGACAACCACACAAGAATAATCAAAATCTGTTAGGCATTGTTGAATATAATGGCTGAATTTAACAACGTAAAAAGGCCGATTTTATAACCTCTTCAGGTACAATATAAGTTAACATAGCTTATTCAATAACAAATACCTAATCTAATCATTCTCCTGTAGATAATTGAGTACCTAATGAACATAATATATTTTATTCATTTAAAATAAAAGGAGAAACGATTAAGAACCTCTACTTAGGGCGACTTTTACCAACGGTTAAACATGTTTTATTTAAGCACAAAATTCTATTGAATTTAATTCTATGCTTAAATAAAATTTTATACAATAACCTTTGGTAAAAGTCGCCCTTAACCTGTTTATTTTTTTAAAGTGTTTAATAATAAAACAAACACCAGACCAAAACATAATCAGCTGTGGTCAACAAAAAATCAAAATATTTACACACAGTATTGAAGGTCAAGGTCATCTAGAAATTAGGTCACTATCTATTCTAAGGTCGTCATGTCAAAAGTCAAGGTCATTTCAAACAAGCTGAAGCATGCTGTACCAAGAATCAAGGTCACTCGTTTTAGTAATAAGACGATGAACTTGAATATTAAATTAAAGGACTTCATTAATATGACAATGAAAATGAATCATAGGTAACAAAAGAAAAAAAAAGGTTGCACAAACTAAAATAAATCAAGTTTAGGTACAGACGTCAGCACATCAATTTTCCTCAATCTGTCAATAGATTTTTAACCCCAACACAAAAGCGGAAAGTTGCTGTTCGATTGGAAAAAAATTACAGGTTGGGGATGGTTTATCTGCTGACGTCTGTACTATTAAATTTTTTTAACTGGGTTCGTACATTAAACTAAGATTTAGATAAGTAGATACTTCATACTATAGAAATAAATGAAATTTACCTAAAAACATTTTTTTTTTGTTGTTGTTAGGTTACATTTTCATATTGGTCATTCACTAATAATTCCCAAACTTTCGCATTAAAAAAAAAAAACAATTTAAATTACGTAATTTTCAACAACAAAAGTTGTATTTAAAGTCCCAAGGTCACAAATTCTCGAAGGTCAAGGTCACTTACCTACTCCTATTGGGTGACCCGGCCATGATGCTGGTGGCAGCTGCGGTCAGACTGCTGTGCCGAGGACCGTACGAGTGATGATGACTCATCATTGATGATGAGTAGGAACTGTGAACGTAGAATTTGAGTTTCAATTTCTAGACAATTTTTAGAGTGATTAAACCTACAAATGAGTCCTCTTACCCAGGGCAGAGCGGGAGTGACTGTCAGACTCGTACTGACAAAAATCCACGATAATAATAATAATATTCCACAACTATCACACAACGCCATCTAGTCCCAAGCTAAGCAGAGCTTGTGTTATGGGTACTAGACGACTGATAAACATACTTGTATATTTCTAAATACATACATATTATAGATACTCGTAAATTACACCCAGACACAGAACAAAATAATGATCGTGCTCATCACACAAACATTTGTCCTGGGTGGGAATCGAACCCACGACCTCCGGTATAGCAGTCAGAGTCATTAACCACTAGACCAACAGGCCAAGTCAATGTCGATGTCCTTCAATAGCCATTTACCGTGACCCGGGCTGGCTTTGGCTCTCTCCAACGGACACAATGACGCCGTCGAGCCGAGCATGGTCCATGATCGGACAGCGAGTCGCCCAATCGTAATTCTAACTTACCTATGTCGTGGTGATCCCTGTATAACTTCGTCTTCGCTTCTCGTTCCTGAAGTGTGTGTGGACACGAAACTTTTTGGTGAGCTCGTCTTCAATTCCGAGGTTGACTTGTTTTTCTGGAAGATATTTTAACAGAAGTTATTAATTTCCTATTTGAAAAGATTTTCCCTTGCTTACTAAGGGCGACTTTCACCAAAAGTTAAACATGTTTAAAATTTTATTTAATGTCAAAATTCTATTGAATTTTGACAATATTAAACATGTTTAACCGTTGGTGAAAGTCGCCCTAAGTGTTTTTTTTTAATTAAAGTAGTCTTCTCTCAAGCAAGAGAGACAATTTTTATTTTAAAAGATAATTCAAATATTCCATTACGCCTTTGGCTACTTTTTTTACTAATTCTACTTTGACGCTATACAAAGTTAACACAGAATTAAAGCATTGCTTCTGTCATCTTGCGTTTGAATGTGACTGACTGAGCCAATTCTGAAACTTTTAACTTGTGTTCAGTTTGGACGGAAAAATTCCGAGCAAAATGCAAGAAAAAAAAACAAAACGGATAGGTTTGTTTCATTCGGGGGCCACACTAATGTAAAATTCCGTTAATTATCGTGATAATGGATGTTAAGGTATATGATTTACCGTCTTACTATAAAAACATAATTCTGTTGAAAACTTGTCTAAAAAAAGTGTTAACTGCAAAATGGCATTTGAGATAAGGGTCGTTTTGTTACACTTTTTTAGACAATTTTTTAACAAATGTTTAACTTTAGAACGACGGTTAAAGTCTACTCATGAGTGTAACCTCCGCATCACAAAACCCAAAAAAAAAAAGAAAATAATAAAATTATGCTTTTGCTCACCTTGAATTTGATCCCTGAACTCCTGAGCGAATCGCAATGGGAGTCAGTGTACCCCTTGACCGGAGTGGAGTGTGAGGAGCTGCCGTAAGTTGACTCTCTGCCGCCGAAAACCTGGGAGCAAACATGTATTTTGTAAAGTCGTTTTCTTAACTGTATACCACACCAGATGCTCGTGAAAATTATTAAAAAAAATAGAGGTTGCCCTTAAAAAAACAACACAGATAAAAATCTAATCAAAGCTAATATCGACGCTGGAAAGCGATTTTGTCGTACCTCGATTAATAGGTTTTTTTTATTATATATTGGAATTAAATAAAAATAATGCTTCGGAAAGTCTGATCCATGTTATCCTAGGAGGTTTTTTTATGATACGACGTCGAATTTTTCTTAATTTTTTTAAGATAACATACTTCGAAATGCTGTGAGTTAGCTATTTTACAAAAACAAATATGGTACCTGTGGATTAACCCCGACTTACGAGTTGTAGGTCGTGGGTTCGAACCTCACCAGGCGCATTTCTTTGTGTAATTTACTTCATCACCTACTTTCTAAACAGTTAAGGAAAACATCGGCATCGTTACGAAACCGGCATGTTCTAGAACCAAGGAAAACATGGTGATGCAATGTTCTAGAACCAAAAATTCTAAGACATGTGACATCTACCAACCCGCACTGGGCTAGCGTGGTGGATTATGGCCCACTCCTCACAGAGAGGAGGCCTGTGTCCGCGTCATATTTATATTTACCTCCGTGTGATAACACAGAAAGGAATTAAAACTCCAATAATTTTAAAATACTCACTCGAATAGCGTCAGAAACCAACGGCTCGCAGCAACATCCATCTTCATAATACAAAGCTGTGTACTTGTTCTTCAGCCAAGCTAAACTCCTATCAGCCAGCTTAGCTTGACTCATTAGGGCTCGTATGACCGAGTGGAGGCCTACCGCCCACACCCTGGAAAGAACGACATTAGAGCAGTATTAGAATCATAAAAAAGGTCATCATTTGCCTGCCTTTTCCCAACTATATTGGCGTCAGCTTCCAGTCGAACCAGATGCAGTTGAATATCAGTATTTTACATGAAGCGATTGTCTATCGGACCTCAATCGTGCTTCGGAAAGCACGTAAAGCCATTCGACCCAGCTGCGATAGTCTAAAGTTTGACAACCAGTCGTGCCCATGAGATATCGTATTACACAGTTACTGGGTTGTGGAGGTCCGATAGGCAGTCGAGTAAAATTCTGTTATTCAGATTTCGATTTCGACTAGAGGCCAACCCCAATATAGTTGGGATTTCCAAACTATGGCTAGACAGACTGATCTATATCTTTTTTTTTAAAGAAAACGCCCCACCTTAGGAATTTCTCATGTGTCATGTGTGGGTGTATTTACAAACATATAAACTCACATACTAAAACACCCAGACTCGGAACAACTAGATCATACACCCTCCGTGCGGGAATCGAACCCGCGACACGCAGCTCAGGAATCCAATCGCTCAGCCACTGTGCTAACCGTGCCGTCTATTTGAAGTATGACGATGTATATGGAGTAGAATACGGCCGAAACTACGGCCGGAACAACAGAATTTGTGATAGATTGAAGTTACGTTACGTTGTATCCAGCTCTCTACACATTCATCTTACCTGTATGACAGCGCGGGCAGCACAAAATGTACAGTCCGGTTGTCGCTGAGCGTCCGTCCATAAACCAGGGATATGATATGTGGGCCGTGTGCGCAAGTCTCAAGCCCGTGCCGTCGTGCGCACGCGCTTAGCTCCGCTATGTCGCGCGCTTCTAGGAGTTTGCCGCCTAGACGCATGTCTTTTACGCATTGGAGATCGATGAAGCTGGAAAGAGGATAGTAAATTTGGTCATTTTGGTTTTTAAAGCTTGATTTCAACGCGAAAGGGTACTTTTTCTTCTTTGCGTACTTAATACTACTTACCTACTGTTATGTATGTGTGTACCTAGTTGTAAGTAGATGTGGCTGCGCCACATACTAAGAGACGGCGTCGAATACACCAGTGTGAATCTAACCGTCTTTGCATCAACACCTCTGTAGGCTTCCTATACAACATTGGCGACGATTACCCACGTTAATAAAAAATAAAATGTTCGGTGCAAATTCAATATTGGGAGCTATATCCAATTTTGATCACCATTCTCAAGACTGGAAGCTTTACAAAGGGCGACTTCAGCAATGGTTCATTGCCAATAGCATTGGCGTGGATAATGATAAGGCTGGAGTAAAGAGGAAGGCGGTACTATTGAGCGCACTCACGGAGAACACGTATCAACTGGCGTGTAATCTTGCTTTGCCCGATGATTTGGATACGAAGAACTATGACGATATCTTGAAAATATTGGACGACCACTTTGTGACGAAACGCTGCGGTTTTGCGGAGAGGCACAAGTTTTATACGGCTTTGCAACAACCTGGTGAGACGCACTCACAATGGGCCGCAAGGTTGCGAGGTCTTGCTACGTACTGCGGGTTCAAGAATTTGGAAGATTATCTTCTAGACAAGTTTGTTATGGGCATGTTACCAGGGCCTGAACGAGACAAACTCTTTGCCAAGAATTCGAAGACTTGACGCTGAGTAAAGCTGTGGACTTAGCAGAAAGTACCCGCTGCGCGCGTGAAGGCGCCGCTGTGGCTCCAACGGGAAATACTGAGAGCCACCAGGATACGGTTTTCAAGATTGATCAAAGCGTTCACACAAAAGTGTCGAACGCATCACAAAAGATCGCATCGCATCACAATCAGCGAAATGAAAAGTGTTCGGTATGTGGGTACAAGAACCACAAATCGTCGGAGTGTCGGTTCGCAAACTATTCGTGTAAATTGTGCAATAAAAAAGGACACCTGCGTAAAATGTGTTCAAAAAATAAAGTGAATCGTATTGAACAAGGTAATACCGATGACGAGGGAGATGATGGTGAGTTACTCTTAAATATCAATTGTTTTAATGAAGTGCCAATGACTGAAACTGTATTGCTGGAGGGTCAAAGTTTAAAATGTGAAATAGACAGCGGTTCGCCAGTCTCTGTTATTTCTGAAAACTTATACAAACATAAGTTCTCTGGAGTTCCGTTAACAGCACCTAAGAAAAACTTATTGACGTATACCAGCACTAAAATGTTAGTCACAGGGTGTATGATATTAAACATCTCATACAGAGGTCGCACGGTCAAACTGCCTGTGTATGTTATTCGCGACGGCGGCCCTCCCCTCTTAGGACGCGATTTTATGCGTGCTTTTGAGTTACGTCTCGTATCCAAACTCGGTTATTGTAATAATATTACTAAAACTAATAATCCGTTGCAAGAACTAATTAAGTCTTATCCAAAGGTGTTTTCGGATGATTTAGGTTGTTTTACTAAGTTTGAAATTGTGTTACCCCTTAAGGTAGATGCAAAACCTGTGTTCTTCAAGTCTCGCCCAGTGCCCTTTGCCTTAAGAGATAAGGTAAACAAAGAGCTGGACAAATTGGTCGTGCTAGGAATTTTAAAACCGGTTTCTCATTCAGAGTATGCGTCACCGATTGTGCCTGTTCTTAAGCGGGACGGTAGTGTTCGCATTTGCGCTGATTACTCTGTTACCATCAATAAACAACTACTAGTGGAAAAGTATCCTTTTCCAACAGCGCAAGAACTATTTACCAAACTACATGGTGGGGAAGAATTTAGTAAACTAGACCTATCAATGGCATACAATCAATTAAAAATACATGAAAATTCGCAAAACATCACTTGTATAAATACTCCACAGGGTTTATTTAATCACACTCGTCTCATTTTTGGTCTAGCGAGCGCACCTTCAATTTTTCAAAGAGTGATTGAAACCATAGTAGGAAATATGGACGGAGTATTAGTTTTTCAAGATGACATTTGCATTACTGGTTCTAATAGACATGAGCACTTGAACCGGCTTAAAGAAGTACTAAGGCGTTTGCAAGAAGCCGGATTTACGTTGAAAAAAGAAAAATGTGTTTTCTTTCAATCAGAAATATCGTACTTAGGATACATAATAGATAAAAATGGTATCAGAAAAAATCCACTTAAAGTTGATGCAATTTTGCAAGCAGCTGTACCTAAAAATGTAAGTGAATTACAATCATTTCTGGGATTAATTAATTATTACAGGAATTTTACTCCAAACGCCTCTTCTATATTGAGTCCGTTACACGAGTTATTAAAAAAAGGCAATAAGTGGCACTGGGGACCTGAACAAAGTTCGGCTTTTAATAGCATCAAAGAAATAATGTCGTCTGATAAGGTTCTCGCACACTTTGATAATAATGCTAAAATCATTCTAACGGTTGATGCGTCACCAGTCGGCTTGGGTGCAATATTATCACAAATAGGTAGTAATGGCATAGAACAACCGGTTTCGTACGCTTCGCGCTCACTTACTGTTGCCGAAAAGAAGTATTCGCAAATACAAAAGGAAGCTACGGCAATAATTTTTGGCGTTAGAAAATACCATCAATATCTTTATGGTAGGCCCAAACCTTTCACCTTACGTACAGATCATAAACCACTTACGATCATATTTAAGCCAAGCCGTAGCATTCCTGAAGTATCGGCAAACCGTTTGCAACGTTATGCTATATTTTTGAGTGCATACAATTATGAAATCGAGTTTATTAGTAGCGTTCAAAACACAGCTGATTACTTATCACGTGCGTTTCCTAGACATAACTGTGTGTCGGCGTCGGAGCGTTGCCAGGTGTGCGCGCCGTGTGCGAGGGAGAAGGCTGCATACGTGAACTTTGCCATTGATGGTTGTTTACCTGTTACTGCGCGGGAATTAGAAATTGAGACGTCAAGGGATTCGATTTTAAAGTTAATTGTCAATTATGTTCAGAATGGTTGGCCTCGCAAAGTAACAGATAGTTTACTGAAACCTTATTATTTATGTCGTATGCAAATATCGTTGGAAAATGGAATATTATTGCGAGGTCATAAAGTAATTATACCTAAAACTTTGCAAAGTAAAATATTGAACGAGCTTCATAGTTCACATTTTGGTATAGTCAAAATGAAGGCTGAGGCTAGGGCTAGATTTTGGTTTCCAGACATTGACAAAGCGTTGGAAAGATTGGCTAATGGATGCGAAGTTTGTGCACAATTACGGCCCTCTCCACCACGCGCGCCGCTTGCACCTTGGCCTCACCCGCCGCATGCATTTCATAGAATTCGACATGGATTTTTTAGGTCCCATGTGCAACAAAATGTTTACAGTTATAGTGGATGCATATTCGAAGTGGGTTGAGTGCTATGTCATGAATAATAATATAACTAGTAAGGCAGTTATAGCAAAACTCAGTGACTTCATTTCAAGGTTTGGTATACCTAACACTATAGTGACTGATAACGGAACTTCCTTTGCGTCACAAGAATTTTCAAAATTTTGTAAATTGAATGATATATCGCATTTATTTTCACCTGTTTACCATGCAATGAGTAATGGTCAAGCAGAATCATTTGTTAAAATCGTTAAAAAAGGTATTAAGTATATTTTAGTGTCTGGTTGTAAAGATGATTTTCAAACTCGTCTGTCTCAATACCTTTTTGACTATCGAAATTCGGTAAACAGCACTACCGAGAATTCTCCAGCTCAGTTGGTCTTTGGCCGCAAGTTACGATCCCGTTTGGATTTAATTTCAAAAGCTTTTAATTCCTTACTCTTCATCGGATTTACCGGCTTTAATTAAACAAAAACAGTGCTCACAGGTTAGGAATTACGGTGGCAAACCACAAAAGGAATAGTACTGTTGGTCGACATAGTGTGGTTCAAAAAGTACTTAAACAAAAAAAAATTTTGCTGGATACCATTGTGAATAAAATCGGAAAAATATTGTACACAATAAAAGAACACGGTTCTGATAAAAACTTAACAAGGCATAAAAACCAGATACACCCTTATAAGGGAGATGACGTTAAAACTGACGTGTGGGATGTTACATTGGACTCAAGAAGAAGAAGAAAACTCAGAGAACAACACAGCTGATATTCGTGATACTTCAAAACGACTGGACTTGGAAAATTCAACTACCGCATCCCCAGTCTCTCACGCCGGAAACACTTCAAGTCGTGACGATAACAATACCAACAAGTCAACAGAGATTCTCCAACCTCGCCATGTCGGCCTGGGACCCCCGGAACTCCTGGAACTCCGTCAAACCTTTCTGCCGAGGACGCCAACCTTGAGTTCAGTACTCCGCAGCCATCAGACGAGAACTCCCACACGCCTCTCCCAGTCCGTGTTCGTAGAAATGTACCAATTGTAGACTATAAAAAGTACTATTAATTTTTTTTTTTTTTTAATCTTTCTGTTTTGCTGAGTTAGTTTTTTTGTAACATTTAGTTAGTAATTTTGTGGGGGAAAAGTTAGTAATTTTGTACCTTAGTAAGTGATTTTGTGGCTACTAAGAGACGGCGTCGAATACACCAGTGTGAATCTAACCGTCTTTGCATCAACACCTCTGTAGGCTTCCTATACAACACCTACTTAATACTTGGTGTACTAACAAAATTCAGTTAGATTATTAAAAAAATGCTTGACCCGTTATTTTTATTTTGTCACGTAAAGCCTACATTATTAATAATTTCATTGAGAGAATTGAGCACCTCCCCTTTAAGTTTGTACAGACTAAAACACATAGCGCCCTATGTCATAGAGCGTTTTTTCCATTGGACGGCACGGCAACAGCGACGGCGCCGGCGTAGTGCCGGTGCGGGGAAGCAAAAATGTATGAACGCCGGGCCGCCGGCGCCGAAGCAAGCCCGTTGCACCGGTACGGCGCCGTCGCAGTTGCCGTTGGCGTGCCGTGCCGTCTAATGGAAAAACGCCCATTGTTTACGGACAGATAATACGTAATTATTATTTTATGGGTGCTATTTAAAGCGGATTCCATTTAATAGCATTAATGTCCAATATAGCAACATTGGCCACGAATCAAATAAATAAATAAACAAAAATTGTTGTCAATTTGTAATATTGGTGGCTGAGTACTTCAATAGCCCTTTACGTTCTAGGGTAATTCAAAAGTCCCGCGACCCCGGCAGGCTTTGGCTCTCTTGTCCCTCTTAGAGGGCCAAAGGCCCCGTCATTGTGCTGGCAATCATTGTGGGCCGCGTGGAACAAAACGCGCCGACGACCAGGGTAGTAATTTTGTGGCTGAGGTAGTAACTTTGTGGCTAGAAAATATTGAACCGACCGGGTTCAATATTTTCTATCACTTATTAATATTTTTACTAACCCTTCTTCACCAACGATGCCGGCTTCGTTCTCATGCGCCAGGTTCGCGGTGTACTTCAAGGGTATTACTTCTTCAGGATTGTATGAAAGACTCACTTCAGGCTGCGTCATGTTCTCTGATGGGGTTTCTCCTGAAAAAAGAAGGACATTTTTAGTGTTATCTTCTCGCTTTGAACTCTAAACGTGTTCTAATGCACTCTAGGATGACAATGGTTGTACCAGTTTCTTGATTGCTGATACAATTATGACAATAATAACAATAAAAAAGAAATGGCAGTTGGCTGGCCAGTTGGCCACATCTCTAGTAGGACAGATTACCGTTGAGGTAGACGTGCAGTGGTGGCCCAGTAGTGCCGGCCTCGACTTACGAGTTCTAGGTCGTAGGTTTGAACCCAGCCTGGCACATTACTTTGTGTAATTTATTTCATCACCACTGCTCTCAAAACGGTGAAGGAAAATATCGTGAGGAAACGTGTGTCTAAGAACCATCGACTTGGAAGACATGTGACATCCACCAATCCGCACTGGGTCCGCGTGGTGGATTGTGGCCCACTCCCTCTCAGAGAGAGGAGGCCTGCGTCCCAGCAGTGGGAACATTATAGGCTGAAATATTGAGACGTGTCCTTGAGTGGAGACCGCTACACGTAGTGTAGGACGTCCGTTGGCTGCGTATGGCAGCCTTCAGAGACTTGATGGGAAAGCTTAAGACCAGGCTCTGAAGCGAAATCTGGCTATGACGCTATATAATACTAGATAAATACACTCATACAATGCAAAAGTTTTTAAAATCAAATCTTAATGCGCATTCGACACCAAGAAAACGCTACGACTGTCGTTCTTAAAGTCTCACACAAAAAGACAAGCGTAAAATGTAAAGTAGGCAACAATGTCCGTCGATCTTAAACAATAAAACAAATACTACACATGCTGTGCCAGTGACTTGCTAAGTCATAAAAAATATAAACAATTAGATGTAACATAAGACTCGTCCGGAAGAACGAACTAAAAACTGACCATGTTGAGCATGTGGCTGGTGCGCAGTTCGACACCACGCGAGCAGAGCGCACGCTCGCTCTAGTCTCAACTGAGCAAGCGTGCCGCCCCATTCCGCTTCTGTTACTACGCAGGCTGTGCCGTGATGCATTATCTATAACAAAACATGCATTTTTTATAACAACACTATAATTTTGCCTGCAGCTTTGTTCGTGTGAAAGCCCGATATTATCCCTTGGGAACGTAATAGCCCCCGCATGAGAAAGAACTTTAATAGTGTATTCATTAAAGTAAAAAATAATAACAACTCCGTCAGTTAGATTCACACGTATTTTTTGATTTGTTACGTAAACAAAAATGAACGAAGATACGGCACTTTTAAAACTACCCATACGTCACAAGCAAGGACAGTTTTTACTTGCTTATCACTTCACGAGCTTTTTTCTTAGCTCTCGATTTTTGAAGCGTTACATCTTTGTAAATAGGTATTGATTTAACAAAAGAAAACATACGTGTCAATTATTTTATTAAACTTGAGTTGACGGACCTATTAGCGTGTATTCACAGGTACCACAACCACACCACGTCGCAGCGACAAAATGTGTTCAAGCTGTGGTTACGTGTGAATAGTGTAGCAGCGGCTTTTTGTAGTTGCGTTGTCGCTGTCGTTGCGACGTGGTAACCACGTGGTCATGTGCAACTCAGTACAACGCAGAATGAAATGTTGATGACGTCATGTCGTGGTGATGTGGTCGCGGTGCCGCCGCCGGTGGCGGCGTTGCCGTCGCGATGTGGTCGTATTACACAGGTGGTCGATAACAACGGCAAAATGTGGTACGTGTAAATTGTAATATTCATTTTCAATACAAAATATACGCCCGACTGCTTCGCATCGTTGTGGTGTGTTTGTGGCTGTGGTGTGGTTGTGGCACGTGTGAATTGACCCTTAGATATGCAATTTATTGATACCTGGCGGTATGATACGATATGCCTATTGGATATAAGATCCTCGACTCTTACCTGTAATATATGCCTATCCATCCTCTCTCCATTCTGTGGGGCCAGAGGGAACATCGTCACCCCATGGTCGTGCGGTAGCGGCTGCACGGGACAGTACCCCGTGCCCTCCAGCTCGTAAAGCGCTTCGTTCTCGAATTCCCCGTTGACCTTCGAGGTGGAATGTGAGAAGACTGGTTCTTCACATGTTAACATTGCTGCTCTGCGGGAGAAAGTTGTGATTAGGTTTTGGAGAAGGACTTTACGAGGTATGTATTGCGCTTAAGGAATTTCTCCTGGAGATCGTGACTGCATAAAATGCAAACATGTATAAGTTACGGGATTTATTCATCTACCTAGCCGTTTTCCAACTATGTATATTGTTGTCTGCTTCCAGCCAAACCGGATGCAGCTGAATATCAGTATTTTACATGGAGCGACTGCCTATCTGACCTCCACAACCCAGTAACTGGGCAATATGATACCTCATGGTAAGACTGGTTGTCAGAGTTTTATAGATTCTGACTAATTGTAACGACAGTCAAAGATCTATAAATGACAGCCAGGACCAACGTGCTTTACGTGCTTTCCGAGGTACGGAGGAAACTCGCTATTATAGGTGGTCACCCATCCCACCCACAGACCAACCTCGGTAAGCGCGGTCTAACCCGGAAGATTGGCCTGTTCGGCTGTAATTATTTTAGTCACGAACTCCTCAACCAGGCTAAATTACGACGCCAATAAAACTATTTAAAACCACGGCAAAAAGTATCACCTCAAAAAATCTCCAAATACTGGAGCATTACTTCTCGCCAGTGCATAGTGGTGTTGATGGAAGCTCGCTATGTGGTCCATGACTGCCTGGGTGCGGTACACCTTCTCCAGGTTGATCAGACCCTCGGGCCCGACGCGCCGCCAGCCGGGGGCCTGTTCGCCCTCCTCGTCAAATGATGCTATGTACTGAAAAAGAGGTTTGATTTTGGGCAATTCTTGATTTTTGCATCTTGCAAACGTAGAAATTATGACTCATCATCTATTTAACCTTTCTCAACTATATTGTTGTTGGCTTCCAGTCAAACCAGATGCTGAATATTAGTATTTTACATGGAGCGACTGCCAATCGGACCTACACGTAATTGGGTAATACGATAACCTATGGTAAGACTGGTTGTCAGACTTTAGAGCTTCTTACTGTCAAAGATCTACAAATGACAGCCGGAACCACAGGCTACTTTATGTGCTTTCCAAGATACGGAGGAATCTCGCTATGACAGATGGGCACCCATCTACAGACCAACCTTATACTAAAGAATTTAATTAATTTAATTTTCACTATTTGTTGTGCCCTACAGGGTCCATAATTGTTCTTAGCTTTAAGCCTATTACAAAATCTGTAAAACTCACATTATGGAATTCAAATAATGATTTATGAAGATATCAGCAGGCCTGTGCGGCCACAAGCTTCTCAAATTATTTCCAGTACTGAGTTTAACATGCTTATAGAGGCATGGAGCTGAGCATGGCTCAAATTGTCATCAAAATCTCAAAATAAACTTATTTCTCAATATTCGGGCAACTTACCACTTGTTTATTGGAGTCTGTGAGTCTGGAGTCTCTCTTACAGCTGTCTCTTAGTGGGCTAGTGGTTGTGCTCTGGTCCATTCGTTTGCCGCTTTCTCTTCTCGTGTCCCTCTTTAATGATCCTCTGGGGGAAGAAAGAGGAGATTACATTAAATGGTTCTGGTTTCGTAAAACAAAAGTGTTCATGATGTAGTCTCTGCTTCAGTAAGTAAGAAAAATAGCTTTCCCAATTTGATTCCAGGTGAGCAGTGGCGGCCCAGTGGTATCGTAGACGACTTACGAGATGTAGGTTGTGGGTTCGAACCCCGACAGACGCATTACTTTGTGTAATTTATTTCATCACCACTGCTCTCAAAACAGTGAAGGAAAACATCGTGAGGAAACCAACATGTCCTAGAACCAAAAATTCGAAGACATGTGACATCTACTAACCCGCACTGGGCCCGCGCTTACAGAGTGGAGGCCCGAGTCCCAGCAGAGGGAACATTACAGGCTGATGATGATGATGACTTCCTAATTTGGTAGCGTTTTATCTTTGTCAAAAATAATAATATTACCCTCAACTGTGGCGAACTCCGCAACGGGTCGCACGCCAAAAGCCCACTACTGTGGCGAGACCATTTTCGGGGCGCTCTGTCTACGCTGACATATTTAATGTGAAAACACAGCGATAAAACTACGTTTGTCTTTGTTTAACTTATTAAAATGCGTCTACGTAGAGCGAGACAGCTAGCAAGCGTCGTTTTGAGTTCACGGTAGAGAAGAAATTACCGCGAAACCGCCAGTGAAATAACGGCCGCGTTACAAACTTAATTTTTTTTCTGTACTCAAAACTTGATTTATGTAAAATAATTGTATGACGCTCGGGGCCAAGTGACTAAGGTGGGAACATAACGCGCCCGCCACCGCACCGGCTACCGAGCCCGCCACAGGCCACAGGATGTTTGTTTGTAATCCGACACAGTGACATCGCTCCAAGATCGCATCGCCGCCGCAACTAACCTGGCCCTATAGTCAAATAGCAAGCGACATTCGCTAACGTTCAGCAGTCGCTAATACATTTTCAACTTTATACCCCATTGCATGAAGTTGAAAATCTAAGACTGCTGAGCTATAGCGAACGAAACAAACGAAAACGATCTGTAATCTTTGATAGATTTTCAACTTTATGCAATGGAGTATAAAGTTGAAAATGTATTAGCGACTGCTGAACGTTAGCGAATGTCGCTTGCCGTTTGGCTACAGGCTCTGAGCTGACAGTGTAAGGCCGTGGTGTATAGATTTTAATCAGTGGTTCTTACCTGTCATCTTTCAGAGAGTCTTTTTTGAAGTCTCTTCTGTGTGTGGGCGTGGCTCCCACGGAGTGAGAGCCCGTTAGAGACGGTGAGGCCGCGAGGATTTCTCTGAGAAAGAAAAAAAAAACGTGGTAAGGTTGCTTCATCGTAGGTATATCTGTCACCTTTGACCCATAACAATTCGAATTGGTATTTAGGAAGTTTTTTTTGACTATACTCCTGTTTTCAACAATAAAATTCCCTGTCTCAAAAACTGTCGATTTTGATAAAAATTGCGGTATTCTCCAAGGTTTACGATCCCTAGAACAAAAAAAAAATAATTGAAAATCGGTCCACTATTGGCGGAGTAATAGCGTTACAAACAAACAGTAAGACCATCACATCATCCACATAGCAGAAATAATCACAAAATAAAAAGTACTGAACCAAATTGGATGAATTTTTTATGGGACCAAATGGGAATTATACTGCATTGAACAAAAAAAAAACACGCCAATCGGACTTGAAACCTCTGAGTAATCGGTGTACATATATACCGACCGAATTGAGAATCTCCTCCTTTTTTTGAAGTCAGTTTAAGTTAAATAAATAATTTAGTCCGTGTTTATAAATCTGTGTTTTCACGAATTCGTATCGGAAGCAGTGCGTAACCACTCTAACCAACCTTTTTGTAGCGTGTTAAATCATCAAATGAGTCCTCCCACCAGCAGGACAGAAGGGACTGTCAGACTTGTACCGACTAAAATCCACGGTGTCGGTGTGTAATTATTTTACAATTTACCGTTTTCTTTTATTAGGCTGCTTGTACACGGCGCATGTAACCCGCGCATATGTCTCAACATGCTCAAGCTACATATGCCGTGTACAAGCACCCCGCGGGTAACTTGATCAAGTAGCTTGCGCATATTACTCGCGCGGGTAAACCGCAAACCCACACCTTTACTTGCGCGAATTGCACGCGCCGTGTACAAGCACCCCGCGGGTAACTTGATCAAGTAGCTTGCGCATGTTACTCGCGCGGGTAACCCGCACCTACAATAAAATGCTAACAACGGTAGAATTTTAAAGTTAATCCATTATTTCTTAGAGAAAGCTTTATTCACAAATCTTATTTATAATCACCGTCTTTGACGAAAACCACAAGCTTCGGTATGCATCATAAAGATCTAGAACAGTACCAAAGAACGGAATTATTAGCCCAGTCTAATCTGATCTTTCTTTCCAGGAAAAGTCTTCGTAATACGAGCTCAAATTATGGATTTTCATCGCGTATGTAAATATGTGGCTTCACATATTGCGGTCTCGATTTTGTGGTTTACGTGGTTAAGTAATAAGGTTGAGATTCCTTTGAGACGAGACTTTTGTGGTTGTTATGCCATAATTATGTAGACGGATATTTAAATACTAAGTTTTGCTCGCGACTTCACTCGCTCTTCCTCATATTTCTCCCTTTCTTATAAATTTAAATTAAATTTTATTTAGTTCGCAAGACGACCTCCGGCCACCGTAGGCGCGGCCATGCGGGCGGCGAGTAAGGTAAGATTCCCACCAACCGGCCGGAATCGGCGGCATTTTAAAATGCGGTAAAGAACATTGAAATCTATCAACAGTAAATATAGGTCATATTTGCAAGTAATATAAGGGACACGTTGCTACGTGTCGCGGAATGCCAACGGTTATAAGTTTGCAAGCAAACATGAACTGTATTTACTGTTGATAGATTTCAATGTTCTTTACCGCATTGTAAAATGCAGGCGATTCCGGCCGGACGGTGTGAATCTTATCTAAAGGGCAACTCGCTGTCCCACTATGGACCATGCCCGGGTCGACGGCGCGTTGTGTTCCGTGCGCCTCAAAGAGCGTCAGCATAATGACGGGGCTCCCCTCTCAGAGGGTCAAGGCCTGCCGGGGTCACGGTCACCTTTTTTAATTAATAACAAAACGTAATGTGCCTGGCTGGCTTCGAACCCACGACCATCATCTCGTAAGTCGGGGTTTAAAATACTGGGTTACCACAACTGCTAAGCAAGAGAATTATGTAACCCGAATTAAAATTAATACAATAATAAAAGTCATCATCATCATCAGCCTATTAATATTCCCACTGCTGGGACACAGGCCTCCTCTCTGTGAGAGGGAGTGGGCCATAATCTACCAGGCGGGCCCAGGGCGGATTGGTAGATGTCACATGTTTTCGAGTTTTTGGTTCTAGAGCATGCCGGTTTCCTCTAGATATTTTCCTTCACCGTTTTGAGAGTAGTGGCGATTAAATTTATTACTGTGTAATAAATTTAATCGATAGGTTGTGACCTAATGTGCCGGACTGGGTTCGAACCCATCAGCTCGTAAGTCGGGATTTAAAATACTGGAATTAAAATCAATAATAAAAATACTCTTTTAAAACAAATAAGTAGAGTTGTAGAACATTGTTAACTACAAGTTGTTTTTGTTGTTCACAAAAACAACTTGTAGTTAACAATGTACATAGAGCAGTAAATGTAGAGTCGTGTAGAGCTACGTAGAGCTCGTTTTGGGTACTCGCGTAATTAAAAATAACGTGTAGAGTCGACCGGTGAAGCGAAAATGTAGAGATGATTGGTATTTCTATAGAGTTGGGTAATACCACTTGATAATTTTTTCTTGAAATATTTTTCTATATTATTGGTCTATTGATTTAAAGTGTACTTTCGAGATAAAGGTTTTCTGTTCTGTATCCTTACCACGAATTTTCACTATTTGAGACGTAAAGTAAACCGCAACTTTGACAACTTCAAATTGACAATTTTCAAGTAAAAAATTAGTTCCTTCTTCGCACACCAGAGGCGCTGTTCTATTTTTCATACTTTCTTGTATGAAAAATGGAACATACGCTGTAAATACTGGAAAGATTTCGTGCTAAGAGTATTGGTTAAACATCTGTTAAGTTCTTCAGCAAGACCCGAGGTATTTTTTATAATTTTTGGTGAAAAGGTCAATAAAACTCGCGTTGGTCAATGTTTTAAGGACATTATTTTTAAACAAATTCCTACTGTGCGCCAACTCCACAATACGAATTTATTTTTTAACGTGGATGCGTTTTACAATTATAAAATCACAGATACAAACGACTGTTGCGCAGCAAATAGCGAGTTCGATGCGAGCACTGAATAAATATTTGTTTGTCCTACAAATAGTTGTTCCGGGTAATAACGAATAAGTGTTTCGGCATTAGAGTTTCTAAGTTAATGCTAGTAAAAAGAAAGACAAATTCTTAAGGAAATTAGTTTTTATATTAGTGTTTTGTTTTGTACAAAGTTAGCGAAAGGGTGTGCGTCCACAGGTCGGCATCGCAAGTATCGGACGTATCGTACGTAACGGATTTTAGTTTGTCTTGTATTTAAACTCATACAACTGCGTCCACTGATCCGCATCGTACAGAATGGCTCATCAGCATTGCCTTAATGCGATGCGTACTGATGATGTCATACGGAATGCCGATCAGTGGAAGCAATGAAGGTGGCATCGGCAATCTGATCGCTGCCGACACAGAAATCTGTTTGATACGATGCGGACCTGTGGACTCTTACCATAATCCAACCGTCAGAAAAGCAAGCAATAACAAGCTGAAACTTTGGTATTGTCCTCTCTATAAAGATATTTAATCCGTAAACCACAAATACTTTCAGTTTTTCAGGCACTTCAATGAATGTGTGGAATCAACCGAGTTTTGTTCATAATAACAATTTCTGATAACATCCTTCTGACCGCAATAATAACTTCTGTTATTTTTTTTTGGAAGAAGAAAAATATGAGACATTCTTGGGTATGGTATTATTATTTTTTGGTATTATTAAAAGTAATGCTCGTGGCTAAATAATACAAGTCACACAGTTTAATCTTTAAAGGTAAAGTCACGCGAGAGCAGCGGTGGCCCAGTGGTATCGTTCCCAACTTACGAGTTGTAGATCGTGGGTTCGAACCCCGCCAGGCGCATTACTTTGTGTAGTTCTTTTCATCGACACTGCTCTCAAAACGGTGAAGGAAAAGATTTTGGTTCGGTTCCTTTAAACTACACTGACAGAAATAGGAGCCCCGCTCAGCAGGGCTCCGTCGATTACACCTTGGTCTATTTTTGTACATTTACAATCAATCAATAACAATAACGAGAGCAGTGGTGGCCCATTGGTATTTGCCCCGACTTATGAGTTATAGATCGTGGGTTCAAACTTAGACAGGCACATTATTTTGTGTGATTTATATCATCACCACTATTATAAAACGGTGAAGGAAAACATAGTGAGGAAGCCGACATGTCCTAGAACCTATAATTTGAAGACATGAGACATCTACCAACCCTCACTGGGCCTGCGTGGTGGATTATAGTCCGCGACCTCTCACTGAGTGAGGTCTGTGTCAACATTGGGAATATTTAGAGGATGATGATGAATGACAATAATGCCATTTCGTAGAAGGCACTTTTAAATAGCACCCTATTTTTCTGTTAGTCATTTAATGGAAGCAACGACGATATAATACTAGACTCGTAATAACAGGCGACCGATGTCTGTCAACACATTAGGCAAAAAAGTCTTATATTCGTCTCGTTTCGACCAATCCTGTGAGCCGTAAACATACGTTGAGACAGAACAGACCTTGAGTTAGTCAATCACAACGCAGTACCCCGTCCCCCTCGCTTACGTAGTACCTCAGCGAGTTGACAGAATAATTTTCGTTCCCCAGATCGTGCATGCGGAGTCTAGTATTATATCGTCGTTGAATGAAAGGAACTTTTAAATAGCACCTATTTTTCTGTTAGTCAACGTTGTGTGCTCCTCCTGTGGCTCGTCAAATAATTTCTTTCTTTCTTTCTATCTAATAATAGACTCACCTTAATTCTCTAAGAAAGGCTCCAAAGAAAGGTATGAGCCGGCACTCGGGCATGGCCAGTGCCCTCCCCAGCGCCCTCTCATACTCGGCTGATAACAGCGCCGCTGATAAGAAGTCCAGCGCTGGGAGAGACTCGTCCGATATACTGAACCAGAAGGACTTTAGTTTGTTTGATCTGGAAAGAAAGAAAAAAACAAATGTTAGTAAAATAAGTGAATATACGGTTGGCACAGTAGCTGAGTCAACGACTGCTGTGCAGCGTGTCGCAGGTTTGATCCCCGCACGGAACAAATATTTTTATGATCTGCAAGTTGTTCCGGGTCTGAATGTTTGTGTATGTGAGTTTATATGTTTGTAATTGTCGTTTAACAGATTGTTGTTTTGTGTTTTATTGTTGTGTTTCTATTTTTTTTTTTTTTAATAAAATTAAAATCAGGTAAGAAAAAAATCGATGAGAAAGATTGTTCGTAGCAGCTTTGAGCGCTACACCCGTAGCAAATACAATTGCTACGTCGTAGTAGCTACGAGGGCTACGTCGTAGTAGCTACGAGTGCTACAAAGTAGTAGCTTCGAAAGCTACATCTTAGCAGCTACGAGTGCTACATCGTAGCCGCTACGAGTGCTACACCGTAGCAGCTACGAGGGCTACACCGTAGCAGCTACGAGGGCTACACCGTAGCAGATATGAGGGCTACATCGTAGCAGCTACGAGGGCTACACCGTAGCAGCTACGAGTGCTACATCGTAGCAGCGACGAGTGCTACATCGTAGCAGCGACGAGTGCTACATCGTAGCAGCTACGAGGGATACATCGTAGCAACTGTGAGTGCTACGTCGTAGTAGCTACGATTGCTACATCGTAGCAGCTTCGAGTGCTACATCGTAGCAGCTTCGAGGGTTACGCCGTAGCAGCTACGAGTGCTACATCGTAGCAGCTACGTGAGTGGTCAAAGTGAGCGGATAAGACTCTTGAACGGATACAACATAATATAACTGTCTAATTACAATATTAATTTTTACTCAGTTCACAGTTTGATTCATTAAAAGATGTGAAAGCAACATCCTGTATTCTACGCTAGCTACGACTACTACGTCGTAGTCAAGAGCTACGAATATTTTATATTTGGTATTCTAATCAATTCTACCAAAAAGAGAAAGATTTATGCATGAATATTATTCTATCAATAATGACTCTTTTAATTAGATATTACGACCCTCAAATAAATCAAAAAAGGGACTCGTAGCTTGTTTAAGCCTCAAGCTATGGCTGCGTAGCGATCCTACGCGAGACACCTACGCCACAGTCTACACATTACGCCTTCGCCGTAGTCGCCTACGACGTAGACAATCACCTACACCGTAGACAGCTACACCGTAGTCTTTCGTAGCTTAGGGTTTTTCTGTTTAGAACTGAAAATGATGATGTTTGGTAAAAGTTTGATAAAAGTTTTAAAGGTGTTGTTTTTTGATGGAACTTTTCAGTTTAAAACTCAAGTGAATTAGACAGTTTTCGTATTAATACTTAAAAAAAAAACTCGTAGAAAAATCAAGAGAGGCTTGTCCTACAGCGGGACTACCTCACTAGGTCACCGTGACCCTGGAACGTAAAAGGCTATTGAAAGATAACCGTGGATTTTAGACAGTACAAGTCTGAAACGACTTTATCCCGCCCCGCCGTGAATAGGAGGACTCATTTGATGAGTTTAGCATGATAAAAAAGGGTACATAGTTTTTTTTTTTTATATATACGTAGATACAAAAAAATGGTAGGTAAAACAAAAAGACAGCTTGCTAATATTTTCTATTCTTTGAACCAATTTTGATTGTGCTAACAATATTATTCTTAATTCTATTGTTTTATTTCCAACAACAATTGAACACGCTATCGATCTGACAAACACGTACCGTGACCGCTTTTGTATAGAATCGTTGAACCCATACAATTCTGTGTATTTTGATGACAATACAATTCGATTTGTTGTGTATTTTCATAATAAATAAAGAAAATGAACGAAATGTAAAGGCTTGGAGCATAAGTACAGTATTTTCATGATTTAATTGATGATTTTATCGCGTTTTGTAAAGTAAGGAATGAGTTTATAAGGGGCAGTTTGAAAGTGGCGCCTGTTACAGAAAAAATTAAAGGGAATCGTATATCTTGGTATAGACATGTGATGAGGAGGGATGACACTCGTGTGACTAAGAGAGTGATGAGTATGAATGTTGATGGATGAATTGTCTAAGAAATGATATGAAAGAAATAGGAGTAAATGACGTGTGATAGGGGAGAATGGAAGAAGAAAACGTGTTGCGACGACCACAAGTAAAATGGGATAAGGGCAGGAAGATGATGATGATCGCGACTTGTAAGTAGGCCCTTGATTCGAAAATCGCTCGCTAAAGTTGCGGAATTGTTTAAACATGGTATCGTGTACCTAGAACACAAAGAGCCATTGTAAGCAGCAGCGTGGGTTTTAATTATTAATAGTATTATACCCTCACTAAGGGAAGGGATTCCACCATATTCAGAGCGGGCAGACTCTGTAAATTTTTCACCACAAAAATAATGTTAGAAGGAATTTTGCTCAGAGCCTGTAGCCAAACTATAAGCGACAATCGCTAACGTTCAGCAGTCGGTAATACATTTTCAACTTTATACCCCATCGCATAAAGGTGAAAATCTGTCAAAAGATTACAGATTGTTTTCGTTGGTTTCGTTCGCTACTGCTCAGCAGTCTTTACTAGATTTTCAACTTTATGCGATGGGGTTTAATGTTGAAAATGTATTAGCGACTGCTGAACGTTAGCAATTGTCGCTTGCCATTTGGCTTCAGGCTTTGGTCATTTAATGTTATGGTAAAACGATTTTTTTTCTGAGTAGCATACAACCGATTATAGAATAGAATAGAAACTTATATGTGTATAGGGTGACTGGCAATTAGTGTACGATACTTAAACGTGATTGTGCTCATGATAACAAACAATTATTAGTACGGGAGCAAAGTCGAAATACTGAAAAAAAATTCAGTTGTTCAGTACATTAGGCTAACATAAATGTACTGAACTGCTGATTTTATGTTGTAAAAGTTGTTGGTTATCATGAGCACAATCACGTGTTTAAGTATCGTACACTAATTACCAGTTACCCTATATATTTGTTATTGAACACACACAGATAAAAAAAAACACAATAAATATTTTGTTTAGCAAATCCACACCAAAAGGGTTACAACTCATTTCATTTCAGCTGTTCCCACTGCTGGGACGCAGGCCTTCTCTCTGTGAAAGAAAATGGAGTTCCCAAAAACAGCATCTCATGTTATCTTCAAACAACACTCAAGGGGTGATAAACGTAATAATAGATTCTTAATTACGTACTTAAAAGGGTAGTTATGGGGTACTTAGTGTTAGATAACATCCCCCTCTGGTCCGAAATTAGGGGACGGTTGTATTAGGGTCAGTTCGTACCAAGACGCGACGCAATAAAGTTAGAGTTTGAGTCGCATATTAAAATTTATTAATCTTTGATTTAATTGTTTTTATTTTATGCAAGTTCGAGCCTTGACTTAGGGCCACTTTTACCAACGGTTAAACATGTTTAAAATTTTATTTAAGCACAAAAGTCAATACAGTTTTGTGCTTAAATAAAATTCAAAACAATTTTATGCTTAAATAAAATTTTAAACATGTTTAACTTTTGGTGAAAGTTGCCCTTAGTATTGTACTAGATATAAATTCGGATTGATCAGTAAGAAAACTCCACACAATTGGTAGTACTTAGAGCTTGACTAAAATGTCACAAATAAAAATTGATTAACTGTTTTTTTTAATAACCGAAAATGTATGAATTTATTTATAAACTATAGACTTTGTACAAATTATAAATAAAAACTTACTAGTAATATGTCCAGGAAAAATTATAATAAATAAAAGAGAAAACATTCAAAGGGCGTCAAAAATACGTCCACATCGCTGTCTACGGGAACAGTGCTGCAGAGCAGCATTGCCACGTTGTATGGCAATGCTAATTCGTCGGCCTAGAAATAGGCCAGCCCTCTGGTCACCTGAAGAGTCGACTAAACGCCTGGCGATATATGTTTTCTCTTTTATTTATTTATAATAATTGGACCCTGTTAAACATAAAAGATCCAACCAACAAAATGTTAGTTTTGAGTAAATTCAATTTGAAGTTCAGAAGTTAAACAATCTGAAGAATGCAATAATGAAAAGTTACTAGTAGCAACAAAATAAAATAGCATTATTTTAAATGTAATTTCGCAGAGTAGATGCACACAGTTTTCCTGAATTTCTTATAAAAATAACCATGGATCTTTTCTGCAAAAAGAAAATATTAGGTGATATTTCGACGAGGGATCCAAAAACAAAAATACGAAGTTATAAAAGATTTATTGAAGGGAATTTATCAAAAAACACAAGTGAAATCTTTTTTTCCTCTTAATTGATTTAAATATTCAGACAATGTGAATGGTTATTGAATAAATGAAAAAACATGTTCTCAAACCAGTTGATCACTCGAGTATCACCCGATACCTGAACACACTACCTATCCAAAATAAACCAGCGTTATATTACAATTCACCCTTAGCTTTTTCCCTTGAATTTGATCCCTTTTTCCCGATACATTTACTGGTAACATTCCGTACTGATAAATCGAGGGTAAACGAGAAACATTAATACAAGGCGAGCGAATCGAAATCAGGATTTGATTGGCTTTATTTAGCGATTTAGCGAGAAAGCGACTTTCTTTACCTCGTGTGAGATTGACGATGGTGTTTTGTTTTTGTGAATGTTTATAAAGGGCTTCACACACAGCAGCTATAATTTAAAGATGTATATTATAGCACGATACATTTCATTACATCTTTCCGTAGAAATCGTCAAGAGACCACACCCTGCAGTTATAATGTATATTTTTACATCTTCGAATTTATATGGAAAGATGTAATGAGATGTATCGTGCTATAATGTACATCTTTACATTAAAGCTGCTGTGTGTGAAGCCCTTAAGGTCTTCGCCAAATAAGCTATTGTTAAACAGACAGGCGAAGCAAATGCGAAGCGAAGCGTTTTTGTTTGTAATGTATGGAATTGTTTGAAGCCAGTCCCATAGACTATCGGATCGCTTTCGCTTTTCTCGCCACGTCTGTCTGTTTGACAATAGTTATAGGGAGCAGAGAACGGCGCAACTGTTTGCTTTTACTTTTTACGTGAAAAATTGTCAAATGATCCTCCCCACCCAGGGCAGGATGCGAGCGAATGTCAGACTTGTGCTGACTAAAATCCACGGTGTCCTCCAATAGCACTTTACGTTCTGGGCGCGGGATCACTCAATAGTCCCGCAACTGCGGCGCGGCGGTATCGCGGCGTTTACTTGGCGTGCTTACGTCATCATCTGCCTAGACTTTTCCCAACTATATTGTGGTCGGCTTCCAGTCGAACCAGATGCAGCTGAATATCAGTATTTTACTTTCAGTGACTGGTTATAGGACCTCCACAACCCTGCAGTAACTGGGTTTTACGATATTTCATGGTTAGACTTTTAGAGCATCTGACTAATAGTAACGACTGTCAAAGTTCTACAAGTGACAGCCAGGACCAACAGCTTTATGTGCTTTCCGAGGCACGGAGGAAACTCGCTATGACAGATGATCACCCATCCACCGAACAACCTTCGCGGCTGTAATTATTAAGCCACGAGTTCACTCAATTAATTAATTTCTGAAATGAATTGTATTTGTTTCCGGGAAAAGTTTATGGATGGAATTGAGGAGAGCCTTGTCCAGCAGTATAGGGTAAGAAAAATTAAATAAAAAAATGATTATGCGTTTTTCTTGAGTTGTTTCATTATAGTTTCCTCAAATTTCGGTTTGTAAGACGCCTAACTCTACAGTTTCCTCAAAATCCGCTTGTCCGTAGCCTAACTCAGAGCCACTAGAAACTTCTATTTGGCAAGGACTTCAACAAAGTCTTTGAAAGTGTAGACATAACTAAGAGTTACGAAACGTTAGAAACGTAAGCAAAGTCTAGAATGTCTTAAGGGAAAAGGCTTCAGTAATTTATGTGTTAAAGTTAAAAATATTTTACAGACAGGATCTAATCTGCGGACGGCGGAAGATGGGCGACTCGCTGTCCGACCATGGAACATGCCCGGGTTGACGGAGCTTTGTTTTCCAAGCGCGCCTCAATGAGTGTCAGCGCAATGACGGGCCTCCCTTAGACGGCCAAAACCTGTACTGTGACCCTGAAACGTAAAAGGCTATTGAAGGACACCGTGGATTTTAGACAGTACAAGTCTGACAGTCCCTCCCGCCCTGCCCTGGGTGGGAGGACTCATTAAGAATACGCTATCGATCTGTCAACTATACATATACTGTGCAACTGAGGCATACAGTTTCTATTGTGTTTTTGTATAATAAAATAATATTCCACAACTATCACACAACGCCATCTAGTCCCAAGCTAAGCAGAGCTTGTGTTATGGTTACTAGACAACTGATAAACATACTTATATATTTCTAAATACATAAATATTGTAGATAAATTACACCCAAACACGGAACAAATGATCGTGCTCATCACACAAACATTTGTCCTGGGTGGGAATCGAACCCACGACCTCCGGCATAGCAGTCAGGCCAGTCCAATGTATGTTTATTGAGTGCCTTAGTTTGTATCAAATAAACGTATTTTCTTTCTTTCTTTTTGTATATTTGGCACACTAAAAACAATAAGGCCTTTCGAATACAAAAATAGACAGACAATGTAAAATCTATTCGGCTATTAAGGCAGAATCATATAATTAAGAGTGTCAACAATGGAACTGGTCGTAATTAACGAGACTGACATATCCAACTTGAGTCTTAAATCTAACGACATAGACCACAAAGTAGAGAATTCAGAAGTTTTTTCCAAAAAAATTAAGAAAGCTGGGTGTTGGATTTGAACCCACGTTCTGGATATTATATACTCCATATACCTTACCAATTAGGTTACAGCAACTCACACTCAAAAAAAGTCAAACAAGGGAATAGAAAATTCAGATTCCTTTTCTTTTATTTTAGAACAAAACAAGGCCAACAGGCACAAAGAGACATTACAACTGTAAGAAGCCCAGTTGCCACTAGCACCACGGGTTAAATGACTACTAATATTAATGGGTCCTAAATTGTGAGCTGCTATATTTGATTCCAATATTAGGTAGCTAGTAAGTGAATCCTACTCGCCCTAAATTGTTAAAATAATAATGTAATAATAATGTTCCACAACTATCACACAGCGCTGTCTAGTACAAAGCTAAGCAGAGTTTGTGTTATGGGTACTAGACAACTGATTAAAATACTTATATATTTCTAAATACATAAATATTATAGATAAATTACATCCAGGCACAGAACAAATGATCGTGCTCTTCACACAAACATGGGAATCGAACCCACGACCTCCGGCATAGCAGTCAGGGTCACTAACCACTACACCAACAGGCCAGTCAACTAATGTTTGATGGTACGAGTATCAAAGAAAATAAACCTTTTTAATTATATATTTTGTATATTGTCCCCCGGCCGCGTGAAGCTTCGAGATAAGCAAGCTGTCATAATGTTGTTCATTAATTACATTTGTATCGTATCAGTCAGTGGCGTAGTCAGGCCACAAGGGCCCCGTATCAAAACTTGTTTGGGGCCCTTCAATATAAAATAAAATCCAATGTTTTTATTTCACATAGGCCCCATGAGACTTATAAAACGTCGACAACGAAATTATTAATGTCTCTCGGTTCGTGTTGGTTGATGCCATGGAGAAGAACCGGCAAGAAACTTCTTTTTCGGCGAGTAACGGGGAACTCGCTGTCCGACCATGGATCATGCCTGGTCGACGGCGCGTTTTGTTCCACGCGCGCCTCAAAGAGCGTCAGCACGATGACGTTGTCGCGGGACTTATGTCATTTCCGTGACCCCAGAACATTACGAGCTATTGAAGAACACCGTGGATTTTAGTCAGTACGAGTCTGACAGTCCTTCCCGCCTTGCCCGGGGTGGAGAGACTCATTTGATGATTTTACCACGCTAAAAAAAAGGGCCTTTGACACTTGGGGGCCCCATACAATTGATACGGCCGTAACTACGTCTCTGGTCTCAGTCCAGTGTTTTGAGGCCTATTATAAGTCGCACTGTTTGCTCAAGTCGTCCCACTTTGCAGGCCTATGTTTTACAAGATTTTTAGTAAATTTTAGAAGGTTTAAGTTAAATTAGTTGCGGAATTTGTGAAGATGTGGTGGGTGTTTTTTATAACCGTGATGTAACGAAAATATATGGAAACGTGAAGTTAATAAGGTTTAATTTTGAATGAACTGTGTCTTTGATAAGGTTAAGAGCGAATACGGTGATAGACTTTTCATGCAAAATGTTTTCGAAATGAATGAACTGTTTTCAATGAATTCTTCCATCTCACATAAAGGCAATGCTTGTTCAATCCCTTACCTTTCCCATAATTGACTATAGTGATGTGTGTTACTATGGCCTGAATGCAGATCTCCTCAATAAATTTGACCGAATTCGGTGCCTTTGGATGTCGCCGACATAGACTCCGACACCAAATTCTACTAGTAGTATCACGTATTGGTAGTACCATGGGCAATAATAATCGGGAAATTCAAGGTACTCAATTTATGAATGCAATTCGATGTAATAATATAAACGCAAGGGCCGCTACAAAAGATCATGAGTGGTGGCGCGCACTTCTATTATATATTGTTACGTCGATCGGATTGCGAGACCAATCTAAAAGCTTCTCGAAGGTTCCACGAGGTTCTCGACTATTCGAGTGAAGATTGGTCTGGAAGTTTCTAGAAAGTTTTACCCTGTTCTAGATGTTTCGAGATGGTTCTAGAATGTTCCAGAAGGTATGGGAAATGCGAACTCTATGATGTTTCCAGAACATTCGAACACCTTCTAGAAACATCTAGTGGGTCCGGCCGGGGTATAAAAAGGGTGTCGATCGCCAACCTGAGTCAGTCTAGTTTTGACTACGATCGAGGCAACTCGAAGCGAACTACAAGCGATATCTAAGTGAGTTCTACGTGTGATTAAGAGTGTGTATAAGTGTTAAAGTGTTGAGTAGTGTTTTGTGATTGTTTTAATTTTGTGATTTGTCTGTGAATAAAGTTTATTTGGTTTTAATTGGTGTAATTAATTTATCCCAATACCCAGTTCGTAACAATATCTATTCATCACAAATGCCACTTTTGGAAATTCAAGTCGTCACGTTGACATACACTTATAACCTCTCTCCGTGACACTTGTACCAAATAAAGAGAAACACTGTTTTATAAAAAAAAATCTAAATGAATAAACCAAGGACGTCATATCACGTCACAAGTCGGTGTCAAGCTGAGGGACGACTATTAACGGCCGTTCACGGTCTCGAGCAATGCGATTTGCGACACGACACGTTTTTTTGATTCACGTGGGAACTTCGATAAAAGTCGCGTCGCAGTGACTTTTTTTTTGTAAACTCATCAAATGATTCCTTCCACCCAGGGCAGATTTTGGAGGGACTGTCAAACTCGTACTGACTAAAATCCACGGTGTCCTTAAATAGCCCTTTTTGAGTAAAATTCCCTTTTGGATAATTTGGATATAATTATGTTTAATATGATATGGTGTGCATAATTAAGAGTATTATTCGATCTATCTATCAAATTTTTCTGACTAAAAAGAATATTAGTCAGATCGCAAGAAACCATGAAACCATGCCGAGAACACTATTCCCAAGCCATTTCAACTCCTGAAAGTCAGAATCATCAGTGGCAACCACCAGAAAGCAAGTGAGCAGTGGTGGCCCAGCGGTATCGGCCCCGACTTACGAGTTGTAGGTCGTGGGTTCGAATCCCGGCAGGCGCATTACTTTGTGTAATTTATTTCATCACCACTGCTCTCAAAACGGTGAAGGAAAACATCGTGAGGAAACCGGCATGTCCTAGAACCAAAAATTCGAAAACATGTGACATCCACCAATCCGCACTGGGCCCGCGTGGTGGATCATTAATAGGCTGATGATGAACCACCAGAAAAGCGCCGAGACAATGAAGCTCGGCGTGTCCCGTAGAATGAATTTACCTGTCTTGGATCCTGCAACGAAATTAATCAGAAAAGAATAGTGAAGGATTAGAAAAAACACACTAAGTTTCCACTTCCTAACATATCAAGTAGGACAACGCAACAGCGTACGACTTCTACGAAAGTCAGTGAGAGGAGTAAATATGTATACCGTATTATGTGGCCTGGTTTAGAGCAAGACGGGTGTATTGCTTGACCAAAGTCCCTTTATCCGAGGCCCGAGGCCATTAACACAGCTTATGTAGTCCCTCAGCTTAACGCTGGTTTGAGATGCGATAAGGCGTCTCTATTTCATGAATTTAGATTTCCACATGTTTTTTTTTTTCTTTTATCTGCCTGCCTTTTCGTAACTATATTGTGGTCGGCTTTCAGTCGAACCAGATGCAGCTGGATATCTGTATTTTACATGGAGCGACTGCTTATCGGACCTCCACAATCCAGTAACTGTAAGTAAGGCTGTAAGTAAGGCTGTTAATGTCTTGTATTAGAAAGGTTGTCGTATCACCCGAAGATGTGCACGGGGTTTTACGTCGAAAGTCCAAAACGACGTCTATTACCGTTCATGACAGGGAAAGGTATATGAGTAAATATTATGTCTCAGTAAAAGCTTGTAGCGTTTGCTTGATATCCTGCACATGGATTTGAGTTTTGGTCACGTTTTATTGTACTGGAAGAGATCTGTGAGGTAAGAAGTGGAATTCCCTGAATCTGTATTTACCGAAAGATATAACATTGGGGTCTTCAAGTCAAGAGTGAACAGGTTACTTCTAGACAAGCGTGCTTCACCGTCGACCACATCTAGCTTACCATTAGGTGAGATAGTGGTGAAATGCGAACTTATATTTTTACTATTATTATTATAAGCCTGTGTCGTCCACTGCAGGGCAAAGGCCTCCCTTCCCTCCTTCCACTTTTCACGATCTAGTGCGATTGTATAATTGTTATTGCAAACCTATAGTTAAATTAAAAAAAAAAATGGCCTTAAAATCGAAATAGGTTGAGAATAAACTTTCAGAAAGTAAGTAGAATGCCGATAATATTTCTCCTTAGAAATATCGGGATGTATTTTGGTCTCTTACCATGGGCCTCATAAGTAAGCTCAAAATAGCCAAACGAGCTAATACTCGGAGTCTTCCTGCGAGATGGGAGGATTCCTAAGATGTTTTTTATCAAATATTAGCTGTTGCAGGCGGCTTCACCCGCTACAACTCGAAGATTATCCAACGAGAACATAAAATCGGGATAAAAACTATCTTATGTGTTAATCCAGATTGTAAACTATTTGTGTACCAAATTTTAGCCAAATCCGTTCAGTGGTTTTTGCGTGAAAGAGCAACAAACATACCTACATACACATACATATTTATATCCTCACAAACTTTCACATTTATAATATTATTAGGATTAGTAGGATACTTTCTGCAAAAAAAACCTTTAAGAAAATTCTAGTACAAAGAAACTCTAAAGCAAAAAAAGTCTTCTTCCAGTACTTCTTGATATCTTCGTGCAAAACAGAACGTTTTTCTGTATTAAGCACAATATATTTTGACAGCCGGGACTCCTACGGATTTCCTTGCCTTTGCCACAGATCGTTTCTTAAACCTTCGCCAATGTCTGTAGCTTTTATATATGTCAGACTTTATTTGTAACAAGCCTCCTTTGACGAACGATGATTGAGGAAGTTTTTTTCTAAGTATATCGAACTCTCCTTCTGCGAAGCAGTAATGCTCGCGAAGGAGGAGGCGCGCCGCGAGCGAGAGAGGACAGAGTCCTCCCTCCGCCCCAACCGCGGTGTAGGACGCCCACGGCGACGGACGTCGCTAGACGATCTCCGGCCACCGTAGGCGCGGGCATGCGGGCAGCGAGTAAAGGGCAACTCGCTGCCCGACCAAGGACCATGCCCGGGTCGACGGCGCGTCGTGTCCCACGCGCGCCTCAAAGAGCGTTAGCATAATGACGGGGCCCCCCTCTCAGAGGGCCAAAGCCTGCCGGGGTCGCGGGATTATTCCCTTACCGTAACCCCGGAACATAACAGGCTATGAAGGACACCGTGGATTTTAGTCAGTAGAAGTCTGACAGTCCCTCCCGCACTGCCCGGGGTAAAAAAAAAAAAAAAAAGTATATCGAATTGATGGCGGTTATAATTTTGGTATAAAGATAGATGGTCTTTACAAATTGGTTTTTATTTTTCATCGTGGTAATATCATCAAGTAATATTACCAGGAGAGCAGTGGTGGCCCAGTGGTATCGGTCCCGACTTACGAATTGTAGGTCATGTGTTCGAACCCCGCCAGGCGCATTTCTTTGTGTAATTATTTCATCACCACTGCTCTCAAAATGGTAAAAGAAAACATTGTGAGGAAACCGGTATGTCCTAGAACCTAAAATTCAAAGACATTTGACATCTACCAATCCGCACTGGGCCCGCGTGGTGGATTATGGCCCACTCCCTCTAACTGAGAGGAGGCCTGTGACCCAGCAGTGGGAACATTATAGGCTGATGATGAATATCATCAAATGAGTCCCAAGACTTGTACTGACTAAAATCCACGGTGATCATTCAATAGCCCCTTACGTTCCAGGGTCATGGTTAACCTGATGATATAGTCCCATGACTGAAGGCTCTGGCCCTGTAAGGGGGAGGCCCGTCAATTGCTGAAAGCTCTATAAGGCGCGTGTGGAACACCACGCGCCGTCGACGCGGGCATGGTCCGTGGTCAGACGCCGAGTCACCAATTTACTCGCCATACAACCGCGGTACTTAGCTCGGCCGCTCGCTCTAGTAATTAACCTATGCCAGTTATTAGCGGGCATGCGGGCGGCGAGTGATGGGCGACTCGCTGTCCGACCATGGACCATGACCGGTTCAACGGCGTGTTGTGTTCCACGCGCGCCTCAAAGAGTGTTAGCATTATGACGGGACCCCCCTCTAGACGGCTGAAGCCTGCCAAGGTCGCGGGACTTGTCTCATTACCGTGACCCTAGAACACAAAGGGCTACTGAAGGAAACCGTGGATTTTAGTCAGTACAAGTCTGACAGTCCCTACCTACTCGCCCTGTGTGGGAGGACATTTTGATGATTTTACCACGATAAATATGGTCCGTATCTTTTGATTGCGTTGACTTAGAAGTTTGTTTTTTTAACTGATTCAAGTTATTATAAACCTGATTATTTGGTATTAATTACAGCTCGATCACTCCAAGTATTCTTGAAAAAAAGGGTCTTGACAGTAGACAACAATCTACAGATTGTACCCTTAGTAGCACGAGTTTTCACTCTTTTACTTTGCAGTGTCTTTCCAGTATTTACAGCGTTTCTTGTATGGAAAAATGGAACAGCGCCTCTGGTGTGCGAAGGAGGAACTAATTTTTTCCTTGAAAATTGACAATTTGAAATAGTCAAAGTTCCAGTTTACGTCTCAAATAGTGAAAACTCGTGCTAAGGGTACACAGACCTTACCACGAGCTCTTAACGCGAGTTTAGGCTGTGGGAAAGAGACTGAGCTATACAAGTCGTCTAGCGCCATCTTTTTCCCACAACCTAAACGGGATCGGACCTCTGATCCTAAAACCCTAAAAAAGACTGTTCTTCGACAAATCGTCAATGATATATTCCACGTGAGCCCTTAGGTTGTTGTGTTTGAGTACAAGAAAAAAAGGCCTGTGTCTAATATATATCGGCCTTGGATAGGCTTTTTTGCTCAACAAATAATGCCGAAACGAAAAACCTGTCGGGAGTTTTTCAAGTGGCACACACGAAGTGAAACCTATCTTATTTGTTTTAGATGTAGATCGACGTACGCAACGAGATACGGATCGAATTTCAATATGTTTGTTGAGAATCTTTCCTTAATATTTATAATACGGGGTCGCGGGACTTATCTTATTACCGTGACCCCGGAACGTCAAGGGCTATTGAAGGATACCGTGGATTTTATTATAATAATAATATAATATTCCACAACTATCACACAACGCCATCTAGTCCCAAGCTAAGCAGAGCTTGTGTTATGGGTACTAGACAACTAATAAACATACTTATATATTTGTAAATACATACATATTACAGATAAATTACACCCAGACACAGAACAAATGATCGTGCTCATCACACAAACATTTGTCCTGGGTGGGAATCAAACCCACGACTTCCGGCATAGCAGTCAGGGTCACTAACCACTAGACCAACAGGACAGTCAGTACAAGACTGACAGTCTTGTCTTGTGTTCTAGTTACTATTATTGACCACTGGCCATTACCCGTCCGCTGAGCATACAATCGTATGCAAAAACCTGTTTTAAAATTATACCAAAAGTTTCCTCTAAAACCAATCTATCCATTGGTGAAAACAACATGAACATCGGTGCAGTAGTTTTTGAGTTTATCGCGAACAGACAAACAGACGCGACAGAGGACTTTGTTTTATAATATATACTAGTAGTCCGTCTCGGCTTTACATTAATGGACATGATATACATATAGCCTGTGTTACTCAGGATGAATGTAGTTTTCTAATGATGAAAATTTTTCTGACATCGTCTTAGTAGTTTTTGAGTTTATTCATTACTAACAAATACACACATAAAAATACAAATATTTTCTCTTTATAATATTAGAGTACATTGTGTAGTGATGAGATACTGCGCAGTTCCTAAATTAGTCAAAAAAGAAAGCACAAGAAAAGTTCTAAAAATAATAAACATGATATTTAATTCACGACACGAAACGTCGGACGAGGAAAAACTTTGAAAAAACACATGTTAAGGTAAGTGCTACACGATTTTTGTCCCCATTAAGTTTGTAGAGCATCGGTCATACTGCCGACGAAGCGATTGAATATGAGCGATAATCTCGCTCAAGGGATACGTAGCTTCCAAATAACAAGCTATCTGAGCCACGGGAGGAGAGTAGGTATCTACAGAGGATTATCGTGGCTTTGGAACGCCAAAGGCAATAAGGAACAGCATAATTTAAGAGCGCTCCCTCACCGCGAGCATTCACCTGTAATGTAAGGGTGCTTGTACACGGCGCATGTAACCCGCGCAAGTAAACGTGCGGGTCACCCGCGAGAGTAACATGCGCAAGCTACTTGATCAAGCTACCCGCGGGGTGCGTGTACACGGCGCATGTGGCTTGAGCATGTTGAGGCACTTGCGCGGGTTACATGCGCCGTGTACAAGCACCCTAAAGTTACCGATTCGAAAATTTGAAGACAATAGAGCATCAAATTGCGCACTTTTATGTTACATTACAGGTGAATGCTCGCGGTGAGGGAGCACTGTTAGGGACGCTCTGGAAAGCAAGAGTGGTATTTAGTTACTTAGAGTCTGATAGTCTCTTTCGATCCACTCACCAGCGAGAGTCGACTGATGATCTTTCAACACGCCAAATAAAACGACTCCTAGCTCAGAATTATTATCTGCCAAGCATTTTCCCTACTCGGTTCCGTCGTCGGTAAATATAATAATAATTGATCTTGATTTTGCTGGGGAGTTTGTTCCGCCACTTCTTCTTCCCAGCCAAAACACTAGGAAGTGTCGAAACGGGCGGGGCGCTTTGGGGGACTGTCTTTTGTAAAAATTTGACCTTCAAAAAGTGCTGATAAATCAGCCTAATTTGAATAAATGAGTTTCGTTTTTTTTTTAATTTTGATCCTCTCGCTTCTCGCTTACTGTGAGACTGTCGCCTTACTTTCTTCTCGGTCATTTAAAACGCCCCCGGAGTGCTATTAACGTTAACTTTGAGCAGCTTTGGTCGTTCAATTTTATTGCCTAACTTTGCACGGAAAAAACACTTATTTGATTTTTAGAGTTTCTGATTGGAATATTGTATAAATTGTAGATCAAGTTAAATACAGAAGTTTAAAAAAAGTAATTTTTTGTTGTTAAAAATTTTAGTTAGTAAAAATATATGTTATTCAAATACTATCTGTTGCTAGCGGTTTCGTCTGCGCGCGAATGGTAAAGTATCTCTAAGCCATCATCATCTAAGCATAAACTCGCTGCCCGACCATGGACCATGCCCGGGTCGACGCGACGGCGCGTTGTGTTCCATGCGCGCCTTAAAGAGCGTTAGCATAATGACGGGGCCATCAAGAGGGACTTATCTTATTACCGTGACCGCGGAACATGGGCTATTGAAGGACATCGTGGATTTTAGTCAGTACAAGTCTAACAGTCCCTCTCGCCGTGCCCGGGCTGGGAGGACTCATTTGATGATTTTACAACGCTAAAAAAAAGCCATCATCATCTGCTTGTATAACAATTATATTGTGCTCAGTTCCAGATTCTAGTAATTTATTTATGCAGTTAACTACCCAATTAAAAGCCCAAATTAAATAAGATCATAAAATCTTGAATAACATCTGCCTGCCTCCATTTTAAAAGCCGTGAGATCGCCGTGTAAAATATTCATATTTCGCTGCATCTGCTTAGACTGGGAAGCCGACTCTAACCTACTTTAGAAAAACCGGCTAAGTGCGAGCCGTACACACGCACGAAGGGTTCCGTACCATTATCTTTACCAATACAAAATTGTCTGGACTTTAAAAGAGACGGTGACCTCTAAGTTCGTTTATAATGTTTCTTCTCAGATAGTAAGGTACGAAACACCGGCCTCATCTAGCGTAAAAATAGTGTCTTTTTGACGTGTAAAAGAGTTTGCCAAAACCAACAATTTTCTAAATAAAGATAATTTTAAAGTAATATAAAATAAACTATAAAATTATAATTATAAAACCTATCATTGATAAAAAAAAAACGGCAAAATGAAAATCATGCTTGTTGTATAGAACTTTTAAACAAGTTATTGTTAAATTTTACTTTTATTATTAATTTATTATTTCAATCTACCTGTTAAGTTATCAAATATGAGTTTTTTGTAATATCGGAAACATAAATACATCTGTGAAAACTTCATGTGTCTTACTGCCGCAGTTCTTGATATACACTCTGGTGACAAACGGACGAAAAGCGGAGTCTTAGTAAAAGAGTCCCGTCTCACCCTTTGGGTACGGAACCCTAAACATGGTCCATTTATTTTTATCTAAGCTTATGTAAAAGACTGCTACATAGAAAAAGGATTTTACCTTAAGCATGCATGATGAATATTGTGGGATATACGAGTAATGGTATATTATAAGCCTTATGAGACACGTTTTCTTTGTTTAAAAGTGTTTTTAAAGATTAATTATTATTATTATATTATATTCCACAACTATCACACAACGTCATCTAGTCCCGAGCTAAGCAGAGGTTGTGTTATGGGTACTAGACAACTGATAAACATACCTATGTTTCTAAATACACAATATTATAGGTAAATTACACGTAGACACAGAACAAATGATAGTGCTCATCACACAAACATTTTTGTCCTGGGTAGGAATCGAACCCACGACCTCCGGCATAGCAGTCAGGGTCACTAACCAACTAGACCAACAGTCAGTCTAGTCGATGATTAATTGGTGGATTTTTTGGGCACGAAATACTACCACACTAATGGGTCCCAACCACTGCAACTCCTGGAAGCCTGGGATCAACAGTGGCCTCCTCTCTGTGAGAGGGAGTGGGCCATAATACACTACGCGGGCCTAGCGGGTTGGTAGATGTCACATGTCTTCGAATTTTTGGTTCTAGGACATGCCGGTTTCCTCACGATGTTTTCCTTTACCGTTTTGGGAGCAGTGGTGATGAAATAAATTACACAAAGTAATGCACCTGGCGGGGTTCGAACCCACGACCTACAACTCGTAAGTCGGGACCGATACCACTGGGCCACCACTGCTGCAACGAAGATTACATTTTTATTACTTTCCCGGTAGTGTAATATCATATTCCCCTGAGACAATTAACATAATTCACAAAACAAATGAAAGCTACGTTGGCTGTCATAACATTTCATCTTGCTGTCCCAGCTCAAAGTCAGTGAAATCAACCTTAAGCCTTGACGTTAAAGTTCAAAGTCCTGACAGGTTGACAGCTGGGTAGACAGTGACACTCGTAATAGGAAGTCTACCTGTCTTCAGTGGTATGTCTTGTGTAGAATTATGTAAATGGTACTTAAGTAATTACTAGGAGGTCGTGGCTAAATAATTGCAGCCGCACAGGCCGATCTACCGGCTGGTTTAACCGCGCCTGCCGAGGTTTGTCTGCGGATGGGTGGCAATCTGTCGTAGCGATTTTCCTCCGTGCGTCGGAATGCACGTACGTTGATCCCGTTACTGTAAGTGTCAATTCACACGTATCACAACCACACCACAGCCACAACCACACCACAACGACGCGATGTGATCGGGCGTATATTTTGTATTGAAAATGAATATTACAATTTACACGTACCACATTTCGCCGTTGTTATCGACCACCTGTGTAATACGACCACATCGCAACCTCATCGCGGCGGCAACGCAACCACCGGCGGCGGCACCGCGGCCACATCGCAACAAGCCGTGTTTCCTCTATGAAAGCCGATAACTGCACATGACAACGTGGTTACCACATCGCATCGACAGCGACAACGCAACCACATCGACAATTTGTCGGTACCACAACGCAATTGCAAAAAGCCGCTGCGACACTATTCACACGTAACCACAGCTTGACCATATTTTGTCGCTGCGACGTGGTGGTGTGGATGTGGTACGTGTGAATACACGCTTAGTCCGAAGCTATAAAGTCTTAAGTTTTAATGCAATAAACACAATTTTCTTTCTTTTTTTACTCACTATATGATTTTACCGAGTAAAAAGGCATAATAATTAGAACATTTCACAGGAAATTCTAACTTTGAGCACCACTGGCTCACAATCTAATATGTTGGACTCCGGTAATTTATTATGAGCACAGCTACGTCTATCTTTCTTTATTGTGGTCATAAATAACGCCCTGAGGTCGGGTGGATATGAGATACTGGCTGTTGGGCAACCACGGTTTAAACTTTTACGTATTTGTGTTTGGATAATTTAAGACAGATGCGTAGTATTCGCAAACGATGTATTATTTTTAATTAATAGGCCTCAGATCAAAGAAATAGGCAGATAGAACGCTCAGAACACGCGAGTGTCTCCATCAAAGTTAATACAAAATCAAATTTAACCCTTAAAGTCGCAAAACATTTCATCGAAATAAAACATCAAAATTATTCTTGTTTATGATTATTTGACCCATAATAAGGGTAGGAAAAAAAGTAAAAAAAATCGAATTAATTGGTCTTCGAAGATAATTAGTGTATATTATACTATACATTGCCACCAACGTTAGTAATTCTTAGTTGTAAGGGGTGTATAGTATAATATACAAAATACACTTTTGACATAGGTTGATCAAAATACTATAACGCCAAATGTGCTTCAAATTTTAATAAAATAATGACAATCAGTGCTTATGATAAGCTACAAAGCAATTCCTTTTAATCCCCGTAACAAAGGTGGACATTGAAATAGGTACAACGAGTACTACCCGGGCCCTTTTTGCAATATTTGTCACCTTAGATATTTTTTGTATTTCGGACAGTGATCTTTTAGTTGAAAACTTTTGAAAACCATAACGTATGCAATCTTGCCGTAGTCTACCAATAATCCTTGTGGTGTTCCATAAGTGGCATAACCACATCTCCCATCAACACGTTGATGGAAAAAAAAACAACTATATCCTTTCTAAGTGCTTGTGTTGACTTTTTCGCCGAAAATGGTATATAAGTTAGTGTTATTTGCTATAACAGGTATAAGGTTTTCAGGGAAAATCGATAGCAGTAGTCCACCGTCAATGAATTTCATGAAACAGCTTCCTGAAAGCCTTGATAAGACAATTAAGCTGCTTATTGAAATCTTCTCTTAATCCATTGCAAAAAATATAAGAATTTCGGTATTTTTCTTCTTTTTATCCTGTTAACAGCAACTATATGACCTCTGCATTTTCTATAATCGCATTCTGATGAAGTTTCCGGCGTAAACAGTGACGGTTTAACTGAAAGGAGGGTAGTGATACGATACATGGTATAGCATTGAAATTGCATTGTGTATCGAAAGGAAATGCTGTCAAACGATTGATTGTGAGTGGTGTTGGATCTTTTCCGCTTTCGAAAACAGTTTTGGGGCTTCAAAAATCTAGATTCCAAGTCTAAATAAACAATAATCAATGACATCACCACCACCCATAGTTGGCAATGTATAGAATGATATACATCAAAATCAAAATATTTTTTTAGCAAACCGTCGCAATGTATAGTATGCTATACACCCAAGATTGTGGTCCTAAAAAGCTATGAAAACTTTTATATAACGTGGATAATTTAGCACTAGCAGGAGCACAATATATTTATGATTTCAATTCACAAAACACAAAACATATTTTCATAAAGACTAAGAAATTATAATAAATTTTACACTGACATAAACAGGACTCCTCCGGTATGGTGTCGCATTTATGTCAAAATTGACAAATATACTGAAGATAATACTTTCATTTATTTATTATTAAAAAGAGGAATGTTCTGAAATTCCTTTTTGGTAAAAACATTGCATTTTAAAATAATTGCTTCCTCAAAATATTTTTTTTATTCAAGTGTATAGTATACTATGCAAAGTGACTTTAAGGGTTAATTACATTCCATAATGTTTTCTTTGTTTTTGAGAACAATTTTTACGATGGTTTAAAACACGAGACGCCATAATTTTTGCCAAAAAACAACAACGACGCACAGCTTGGTACGACGCGTAGCTTGGTACTGTCGCGACTTTGTATTCGATTTTTGATTTTGTATTAACTTTGGTGGACCTACTCGCGTGTTTTGAGCGCTCTATCTGCCTATTTCTTTGATTTGAGTAATAGGCTATGAGTCGTCCCACCCTGGGTAGGGCAGGAGGGACTGACAGACTTGTAGTGACTAAAATCCACGGTGTGTTTCAATAGCCTTTTACGCTCCGAGGCCACGCGGCTCTCTAAAGCGCCTCGTCCACGATAGATTTAAATAACGTAGAGCGAGTCTCATAGGGCAATCTACGACGTAGTGTACGCGGGCCAAAATTTCTCTATGATAGAGCTACTCTACGATAGAGCAAAAAATGCAAGAGGGTGCTCTAATGATCTATACGTGTACGTAGAAATGAGAGTATAGATTAGATTAGTCTCCAAGCTGTCTAGCTCTATTCTCTCTCCGTGGACGAGGCGCTTAAGGGAGTCCTGTCAACATCATATATGCTAGTAACAATAAAATAGTTCAAATATTAAATAAATAGTTCAAATAAAATAAATTCAACACAAAACAAAATCTTTGTATAATTTTATCACCTCCTATTGTCACATATTTCTCGAACATGACGTGCTACCCCAAATTCACAAATTTAGGGGAAAATGGGACAATTTATAACGATATTATTAGTTACCCTAAAACTCGGAGAATCTCTATCGAACCCTTTTTCCCTTCGTACGTTCACAAATTGAGTTAACGTAGAAACTTTTATATTTAGATTTTGTCCTATATTTGTTTTGGGCGAGAGTGTAGTGGGGAATATTGTATCTTGTTTAAAGGGACATGAGTTGCTTCAGTTATTGATCAAATAATTTTTCTTAGTATTGTGTTACGACCAAAGAGATTTAAAAGAACCTGTAGAGCAGGCATTGGGAAAATTGTCATACAAAATTGTTGATGCCGTGCGTCAGTACCAATATCTAAGCGTTGCATAGCAACGCGACTACTAGACTGAGGGACTTTTTACCTATTGGTAAAAAATTTTGGATCACAAATTTCTTCGTGATGTCCCGTTTACTGCTCGTATATAGTTTAATGTCTTTGGTTACGACTAATTATACCCATAGCGCGATGCGATTGCAATTCAACCGATTCCAACTACAAGTGAAAATCAACCTTATCACTACAACATATACCATAAAGCACGTTGTACCTATCCAATAACAGCACAGCTACATAAAATGATGATTACCATACGCAAGTTGTACTTAGATTTCTTAGTAAAACGTGTTTTTAAATAAATAACTTTTGTAATGCGTGAAGTTCATTAAAATCGGCTCAGTAATTACGAAAGATAAGAACTAGAAAGTTTGTGAGAAAAGGTGTTCAAATAAAACGAAAGAATATCAAGTTCCACAATCGTATTAGTTCCTTTTTCTATCCAACCTTTCAAGTTTTAAAAATACGATATGACATGGAAACCTGACGCCTAAGGCAGTGGTCCGACCGCCGAAGATGAACGAGTAACGAGTAGAACTAGAAACTATAAAAAAGTTGGCGATAAGCGAGAAGTGAGTGTTGCTTCGATATTTTTAAATATTAAACGCATTAACGACACTCATTTCCAACCGAGCCACCGAGGATCTTACCTGCCGCGGCGAATTCTTCCTTCCATTTCTAACGTCCCATGGGTTTCGAATCCTGTCCGCGGATTGAATTTTTCTTTCCTAAGAAAATCTGTAGTTTCGATTGTTTGGTGACCGGGCTATAAGCGAGTGGGCAAGTGCTACGAGCGATTACTCGCCCGCTGTCGCTCAGTCCTGTGCAAACCTAATCAAGCGAGCCCAGCGAGAATCGCTGAGCGAGTTTATTTATGAAAGCTCGTCGCTTAGCGACAAAACTAGTAAAGCGAGTTGTCGCCGGCAGTGTGAACAGTCAGAGAGCAACTATTAATATATGCATCTCTTTCGTTTACACGGAATGTACATTTATTGTGCGTTTCTTGAGAGAGAAAATCGGAGATAGTTACTCGTTTCCTCGCGGCGGTGCGCCGGTTGGACCACTGCCTAACTTGGGACATTACAAACGGACGGATTTGAAATGGGTACGAAGTAATACGGGCGAATAGATTTACTTAGTTTCAATGTCAATCGTGTAGGGTAGCTCATAACTATGTAGATAAATGTGAAAGATGGATGGAAGGATGTTTATTAATTTTTCACGCAAAAAACACATTACGGATTGGGATGAATTTTTTTTCAAGTATGTTTCAGGCACTTTTGAGTTGTCAAACGATAAATCTATTGGTACCTTGACCGTATTGCGTGACCAATCTACAAGCTTCTCGAAGTTTCCACAAGGTTCTCGACATTTCTAGTTCTGAAGATTGCACTGGAAGTTTCTAGAAATTTCAATGGAAGAAAATGCCCATGGCATTAAGTCCGCCTTAGTGCTTCCATTGCAAGAAGTTTTAAATAAATAAATAAGCGGCCGGCCTGTTGGTCTAGTGGTTAGTGTGTTCTATTCCCACCCAGGACAAATGTTTGTGTGATGAGCACGATCATTTGTTCTGTGTCTGGGTGTAATTTATCTATAATATGTATGTATTTAGAAATATATAAGTATGTTTATCTGTTGTCTAGTACCCATAACACAAGCTCTGCTTAGCTTGGAACTAGATAGCGTTGTGTGATAGTTGTGGAATATTATTATTTAAATAAATACATACATCAAAATACATTTTTTGCCTGTCTGTCTGTTTGTAATGGCTAATCTCTAAAATGGCTAGGCCGATTTTGACGGGCCTTCTATTGGTAGGTAGCTGATGTAATAAGGAGTAACTTAAGCTAATATTTTAGAAAAAAATACATTATTAAGTTCCAAAATCTACGCGAACGAAGTCGCGGGCACAGCTAGTAGATAAATAATCCCCATACCGCTGGTTGGCAACGAAAATGGACATTCATTTTAATTAATTATTTGCGGTCCCACAATCTGTATTTGAAATGTAAGCTGTGTTTTACATTTTCGGAATTTTTACATAAAATTATTGTCGGCTTTTTATTTAAGCCAAATAAAATGGGCATCGTTTTGTTCTCGTGGCGTTATAATGATCTGAAACACGCGTTATCCGAAGCTCTTCAAAGTAAGAGTGAAATAACAATAGTTTTTTTTTTAATCTGTTCTATTATAAACGTGAAACTTTGTATGGATAGATGGATGGATAGATGTTTGTTACTCTTTCACGCAACTACTGGGCTGGGCTACTTCTCATCTATTCGATAAATCGACAAGTGTGTATGAGAAAAATCAAACATATTGTACAGTTTTTCTCATACACACTTGTCGATTTATCGTTACAGTTTGAACTGTACCGACTATACGATTAGTCGGTGAAACACACCTTACGATTTATCGTAAGGTGTGTAGCAGTCATTAGGTTTCTAGTGATATTCGCGCCACGCTAGGTTCGCGCCAAGATTGCTGCTTCAAAAAATCTTTTGTTTTTTTTTTTTTTTATTATTAATGATAGGTTCGCGTTTGACCACTATCTCGCCTGATGGTAAGCGAAGATGTGGTCGACGATGAAGAACGCTTGCCTAGAAGTAACCTGTTCACTCTTGACTTGAAGACCCCAAGGTTATAGCTGTCGGGAAATACAGACGGCGGCAGGGAATTCCACTCCTTAGCTGTGCGAACAATAAAGGTATTGGCAAAACGCTTTGTAATAATCGGTAAGAATAGGTAATTTTAAATATTTAGGATAATTTAAATAGAGTTTTATAATTAGCTAACAATCTTCTCTTCTTATCCTTGTCTTCTCTTGTTTTCTTCACTGTTGTTTAAAAGTAGAGTCAGCAAGTAGTTTCCGCCGGCCTACAGACTCTAAACAGCTGAAGGCCGAAAGAAACCCCTGCCGACTGTACTTCTTTTTCATTCTTCTTTGTGCTTCTTTCTTCTCTTCTTGACTTAAAACTCTTCTCGGAAAAGGGTAGTAAAAAATATGCACGTAAAAGTTACTTTTCGTCGACACTTACAGATAAATTATACAACGTGTAACGTTAATAGCGCGAAAGGTCTCGTGGGGTAACTCAGCCCATGTTATTGATCAGTGTTTGTTCCAAGACTTTTTGAAATTTGCTGCGCTATGAATATGTTTTAAACAACATGTAACGTAATTAACGCACACCCTCAGACACCCCAATTAGAATAATATGTTATAATCATAATACATATTTATATTGTATTTTTAATTTAACATGTAAATGCATTGCTATTAACTAAATTACATAGTTACTTTGCAGTAAGGTTTATTTTTCTTTATTTTGTATTGAATGACGGAAATTGCACTTTTAAGTCTTGTTGCCTTGATTTACGGTCAATCTTAGTTTGTTTTGACTGTTACGAGTAATGTGACTATGATTTCCGTATCTTTAATTATTTAAAAATTACCTATATTATTAAAAATTATAGAAATCGATTAAGTAAATGATTCTGAACAAACTGATTTCAGGATGTGCGTTAATTATGTTACATGTTGTATATCTGAAATATGTATTTAGTATTCTACACAACAGGATATGACGCGTAATTTGGTTTAATCACAAATCACATTCACATAATAAATAAAATACGATCTTCCTCGTCATCACCATCTGCCGTCTTCATCCCAACTATATTGTGGTCGGTTTCCAGTCGAACCAGATGCAGCTGAATATCAGTATTTAACATGAAGCGACTGACTATCGGACCTCCACAACCAAGTAACTGTGTAATACGGTACCCAATGGTAAGACATTACTTCTTTCCGGTTCAACAGCAACATATGTGCAGAAGCCAATGATAAAGTTGCTGTTAATGATAAATATTTTTTTTAAAGATTTTCTTAGGAAAGGAAAATTCGATCCACGGGCAGGATTCGAACCTACGGCCTTCGGATTCAGTAGTAGTTCTAATACTCTACAATAGATGACGCTGAACGTCACCATGAGACGTAAGAAATGGAAGGAAGAATTCGCCGCGGCAAGTAAGATCCTCGGTGGTTCGGTTGGATATGAGCGTCGGATATACTGAATCCGAAGGCCGTAGGTTCGAATCCTGCCCGCGGATCGAATTTTTCCTTTCCTAAGAAAATCTTTGGAATTCGCTACGCATGCGTTAATTCGTTTAATATTTAAAAATATTTGTTTTCTTTTATTTTACGTGCTAAAATCATCAAATGAATCCTCCCACCCCGGGCAGGGCGAGAGGGACTGTCAGACTTCTACTGACTAAAATCCACGGTGTCCTACAATAGCCTTTTATGTTCCGGGGTTACGGTAATGAGACAAGTCCTGCAACACCGGCAGGCTTTGGCCCTCTAGACAGGGCCCCGTCATTATACTGACACTCTTTGAGGCGCGCGTGGAACACAAAGCGCCGTCGACCCGGGCATGGTCCATGGTCGATGATAAAGAATGCTGATGACTCAGATCAAATAAATAGGCAGATAGAGCGCTCAGAACACTCGAGTGGGTCCACCAAAGTTAATACAAAATCGAAAGCAAAGTCGCGACAGTACTAAGCTACGCGTCGTACCAAGCTGCGTCGTTGTTGTTTTTCGCCAAAATATAATGCCGTCTCGTGTCTTTAACCATCGTAAAAGTTGTCCTCAAAACAAAGAAAACATTATGGAACGTAATTCAATTTGATTTTGTATTAACTTCGGTGGAGACACTCGCGTGTTCTGAGCGTTCTATCTGCCTATTTCTTCGATCTGATCTGATGATAAAATTATAACATTAAAACATCCATTTAAAAACGTCAAGTCTATTTATAAACGCTCAGTAATGCAAATATAAATATCCGATATCGATTACACAATTCTGAGGGCTTTTTCATTACATAAATAACCCACATTCGTACGCCAGTAGATACGAATTAATTAAAATTCAGTGACACACAGACTGATGGTATCGGGCGGGTCGACGAAAAACCACATACGCTTGCTTCCACATTTATCGATAGCCATCTGTGCTACCACGCCGACTTTACTTTGTGTAATTTATATTGCCACCATCTGTTCTTGAAATGGCGAAGGCATTTTATCTGGCGTATTTTCAACTATAAATTACGGATGGACTGTTTTTTGTTTTTTGAAGATTAAGTAACGTATGTCTACGTATGTAATTTTGTTCGTCTTGTACCGCTTAGCACGAATTTTCACTCTTTTACAGCGTCTTTCACAGCGTTATTCTAAGATAAAAAATACAACGGTGCAGGTATTAAGAGCAAACAAGTCAACATTTTTTCCATAGAAACTTCGTTGGGGTTTTACTCCATTAATTGACAAAGTACATAAAAATTAAACATGGTATCGTTTTGTCTCATTATTAATTTGTCTGTACGGAAGCAGAATTGCAAAATATGAAGCTATTAAAAAGTTACGAGCTTCTAAAGATTCGTTTTTTTGCTAATTTTAACACAACTTTTGGTGTAAATTAGAAGCTAAAGAAGCATCAAATTTCCAAAACGAAGTCCGTACCGACACAGCAAATTTATCGAAGAATTTAATACATTTTATTTGAAATTGTCAATTGTTGCAGTTTTTTTCATCAAAACCCCAACAGCCAAAGGCTTTTCGTACTTTTTACGCGCGCCTTTTAATCTGAATGATCGTGCATCTCACTGAATAGTTTTCCCCTTTTTCTCCACGGGGGGATGACGCTCGCGCACACATGAAGATATGGCTCGATTATCGGTGAAATATCATGGTTTTTACAAACATGCCAGTGACTTCGAGCTCGCAGACTAGCCCGACCCGAAACAATCTTGTGTACCCATAGCACGAGTTTTCAGTTTGTGAGGCACTCGAATTAAATATTCAATCAGGTCACGTGAGCAATGGGATATTAACATCATTAGCTTATAATGTTCCCACTGCTGGGACACAGGCCTCCTCTCTGTGAGAGGGAATGGGCCATAATCCACCACGCAGCCCTAGTGCGGGTTGGTGGATGTTACATGTCTTCGAATTTTTGGTTCTAGGACATGCCGGTTTCCTCACGATGTTTTCCTACACCGTTTTGAGAGCAGTGGTGATGAATTAAATTACACAAAGTAATGCGCCTGGCGGGGTTCGAACCCACGACCTACAACTCGTAAGTCGGGACCGATACCACTGGGCCACCACTGCTCATATGAACGCGATATTAACAAGAGGTCGGATGTAGGAGTTTCCGATTTAGTCACTTGCGCCCTATAATCACTATGTGACTGGCCTGTTGGTCTAGTGGTTAGTGACCCTGACTGCTCAGCTATGCCGTAGTCGTTATTTATTTTACCAGGAGAAATGTTTGTGTGAAAGCACGATCATTTGCTGTGTCAATCGCCTGCAACTGATCATTTACACGGTCGATTTAGCCATAAGCATGTTTATCAGTTGTCTAGTACCGCATAACACAAGAGACTGCTTAGTTGGGAATAGCTGGCGATTTAGTGATAGTTGAATAGTACCTATTATATCACCATTTTCATTTACAAGGATCAGTTGAAAACCAGCGTCAGGCTCATGTGACCTGGATTTTTGCTGAACTGAGCCTATTCATTGTTGTGTGTGAACCTTCTAATTGGTGCACTGCGAAGGGCCACGTAAAAAAAAAACGAGCATTCCGTTTTATCTTGTCAACTGAACGTATAGCAGTGGTGGCCCAGTGGTATCGGTCCCGACTTACGAGTTGTAGGTCGTGGGTTCGAACCCTGCCAGGCACATTACTTTGTGTAATTTATTTCATCACCACTGCTCTCAAAACGGTGAAGGAAAACTTCGAGAGGAAACCGGCATGTCATACAACCAAAAATTCGAAGACATGTGACATCCACCAATCTTCACTGGGCCCGCGTGGTGGATTATGGCCCACTCCCTCTCACAGAAAGGAGGCCTGTGTCACAGCAATGTGAACATCAACATTATAGGCTGATGATGATTATGATGAACGTATAACAGGTTCACGGTCAAATTCACAAGCTTGATCACGCCAGGCCAGGCCAAGAATTCCAAATATCGATCAAATCTCGCTTTCCAAGGTACTATTGAAAAGAAAACTCCACTTACTTCAACCCAGCTACAATCTCCATGGCCCCGTTAAAGTTGCCGATGTTCCAACACGTGAGAGCAACCCGTAGGACGCAGGCGAGGGCCGCCTTCCGATCCTCAAGTGTGGGGTGGGACAGCACCAGTTCTGTCACCCACGCTGAGACCTGGGTACAAGGGAGAATCACCATTAAGATAAAAGCTTTAAGGATCATAACACTATAGTGGCCCAGTGTTATCGGTCTAGACTTACGAGTTGTAGGTCATCGGTTCGAACCCCGCCAGACGCATTACTTTGCGTAATTTATTTCATCACCGCTGCTCTCAAAACGGTGAAGGAAAACATCGTGAGGAAACCGGTATGTCCTAGAACCAAAAATTCTAAGACATGTGACATCCACCAATCCGCACTGGACCCGCGTGGTGGATTATGGCCACTCCCTCTCACAGAGAGGAGGCCTGTGTCCCAGCAGTGGGAACATTATAGGCTGATGATGATGATGATGAACAAAGCTATTGTATTGTAGCCTTTGCTATTATATTTGTATGCTAGTACTGCTACTAAGCTATATCATCCCAGGGCTGGGCAAATGTATCTCTACAAGATTTCCAGTTCCCTAGATTGTACAATCCATCATCATATCAGCCGTAAGACGCCCACTGCTGAACAAAGGCTTCCCCTTTAGGACTTACCATAGGAAAAGGACTAGGTTGGAAGCGGCCTGCCGAAAGCAGATGATCCTGTGGTTTCATAAGACCGAATCACGCCCACCTTATAGGGTGGACGTCAATACGCCTACTACATAATATACAATATCTGGTTGACCGAGCTTCCCTTTTTTTTTAAATGTCTATATCTTGGGATACCGAGCTTTTCTCGAACCTGGGACCTTGATAAATCGATTCACTTGAGCCGCCCCTAATTTGTAACTATAATGAAAAAAAGACCTATGGAACCGTTTTTTCCGAGATCCTGATTATTGTAAAATATACATTGAGATTGCTCGTTTAGGGGGATTTTAAAATTTTCTTATTTCATGTGAATTTAATTTATATGCATTAGCATATAAATTAAATTCACATAAAATAAATAATTTCACCAAACCAAATACCATTTAGGTACTAAAACCTGCCATGTAGAGAATCGCTATTTAAACTGCCTAGGGTACATTTAAATCGTTTAAATACATATATAACGTCGGGATGATAATCACGATTGAAACACGGCCACTGGAATAAGCCTACCCTTGGTTGTAGGGTGACTGTGATTTGGGGGTAATGTAGGACAGTCACGTAAAATTTTGAACAAGCATCTTCTGTGTTCGATCGTTCTTTGTTCTATAGAGAGTCATAATTTGTATCTGGTAGACTTATATTTTTGATTCATTCATTTTCATCATTTCATTCATTTCGAACTACGAGCAGGATTTGAACCTGCGACCTGCAGCAGCAGCTGCAGAGCAGTTTCATGAGCAGTGGTGGGCCAGTGGTATCGGTCTCAACTTACGAGTTGTAGGTCGTGGTTTCGAACCCCGCCATGCGCATTACTTTGTGTAATTTATTATATGACCACTGCTCTCAAAACGGTGAAGGGAAACATCGTGAGGAAACCGGCATGTCCTATAACCAAAAATTCGAAGACATGTGACATCCACCAATCCGCATTGAGCCCGCGTGGTGTATTATGGCCCACTTCCTCTCACAAAGAGGAGGTCTGTGCCCCAGCAGTGGGAACATTATAGGCTGATGATGATACACTTAAAAAGAAAAGAAAAAATCGAACTACGAGCAGGATCTGAACCTGCGACCTCCGGATCCAGTACCTACGCTCTTTCCAACTAGGCCACCAAGGTTCATGACTAGTTCATCGAATTTTTCATAATCATAATTATTATACTATTGGGCACCCTAGCATTGGGTTAGACGTGAAACTAAATCTATATAAAGAGACTTATCCTATAATAACACAGTCACCCTACTTTCAATTCCAAAACTAGTTCCACATTATACATAATAATATTGGAGACACTATGTGCGTAGTAAATACAACGGTATTTGCATATTTTACAATATAAAATATCATCATTTGCCTAGCATTTACCCAACTTTATTGGGTATGGCTTTCAGTCGAAACCGATGCAGCTGAATATCAGTATTTTACATGGAGCAACTGCCTGACTTCCAAAACCCAGTAACTGGGTAATACGATACCCCATGGTAAGACTGGTAGTCAGAGTTTCGAGCTTCTGACTAAGATTTAGGGTGCTTGTACACGGCGCACGTAACCCGCGCAAGTACCTCAACCTGCTCAAGCTACATGCGCCGTGTGCAAGCACCCCGCGGCTAGCTTGATCAAGTAGATTGTGCATGTTACTCGCGCGGGTAACCCGCAACTTTACTTGCGCGGGTTACATGCGACGTGTACAAGCACCTTAACGAATGTGAAAGATCTACAAGTGACAGCCGGGACCACCAGCTATACGTTCTTTCGGAGCACGGAGGTCACCCATCCACCAGGGACTGAATTACCCAAAAATAAAGGTACCTTAAAATTTCGGTATGACGTCATACCGTTAAATAAAGATAACCGATATATAACGGTACCGTTATTTTTTAAAGTAGCCGAATTTTAAGGTACAATATTTATACCGGTATATTTCGGTAGCAGTACCTTAACCTTTATAATAATAGCGGTACCGTAACCTTAACCTTTTTAAATAAGGGTTTTCTTTGATATACCGCCTCACCACTCATCTGTCTCTGTCGTTCGCGATTGTTGAATCACTCAATGTACTTACGCGGGCTATCTGCCTCACGGCGCGGGGCGCGGGCGGCGGCGGCGCGCGGCGGCGGGGCGGCAGGCGCGTACTTTGAGTTTGTAGTACATATTGTACATACGCATTTATCTAACGTATGTCCTTTGCTATAGTTTTTTATAATATTGTTTTACGGTTACCGTCTACTATCATTTCTTAATTCGAAAATTGTTTAAACTTGCTCGTTTCGTGTTTTGTATTTATTGGTAGCATTTGTTCTGCTTTGTACAAATGAACTCCCAGTTGAGTAATATTTTAACCGACGAACAAAAAAGGAGGAGGTTCTCAATTCGACATGTACCTATATATATATATTTTTATGTATGACCACGCATAACTTTTCCTAATGTGGTCCGATTTTAAAAATTCTTTTTTTGTTGGAAAGAGTATATCTCAAAGTTGGTCCCATTTAAACAAAACTAAAATCGGCCTCTAAGGGTAGAAAAAAAGAAATTAATTGTCAATCTTCCTACAGAATTTTCAATTAAGAACCGATTCTGTTGAAATTAAGTTAACAATTGTAGTTCTGAGGACATTATTATATAGCAGAGATGTGGAGAACATAACATGATGACGACACCATTATCAGATCAACTCCAGATCCCTGTTATTTTGTGAAGTCTTTCTTTAACAGTTAACAACTGCTATATCGTGTTTGGGCTCATTTCACTCAGCTTGATGAGAACTTTAGACCTAGCTGACGTATTATTGCCATTGAGGGTCTGAGGATGGTGACGGATAGCAGGGGCAAGAGGTCCTCAACAGTAAACAGCACCTTTATCGTGTTTGGGTTAATTTCACTAGTCTTGATGAAAACTTTATACCTAGCTGGGGTATAATTGTTATCGAGGGTCTGAGGATGGTGACAGAGGGCAGGTGTAGGTCAATAGTTAACAATAAAAAAAATATATATTAAAAAACTTATATTTTTTTTAGTTACAGAAATTGACACGAGATAGGAAACTCAAAAGTAAAAAATAAAGCCTTTAAAAAAAAAATCAAACCGACGAAGCATAGAACTGAAAAGCAAAAAATAAATTTTGAAGCGGCGCGCGGCGCCAAACAAACAAACATTTATAAATTAACTATTTCAAGAGCAGAATAGCTCGTCGTATAGCTTGGTGTGGTTGAATATATATTATAGTTGCTCGTCGTAGCTATTCGTTGATTGTTTCTTTGGCGCCGCCTCAAAATTTATTTTTTGCTTTTCAGTTCGATGTTTCGTCGGTTTGATTTTTTTTTTAAAGGTTTTATTATCGTCTATCTTTCTAAGTGCTCAAACACGTTGACTCGCGGACTCGCGAGCGCAATAATGGGCGCGGTCACGAATTAACAAACATAATTATGGCGTAATATCCAAGTGTTCACGTACGAAACGCACGGTAACGGGCAAGCTAACGTCTGACGTGCGCGGCGCGCTAGCGGCAGTATCAAAGGCGTGAGGTGTTTGTGTGTGTCTCTTTAGCCGCCAGGGGTTTGAGCGAGCGACAAGTTCATACAGATTAAACTTTCCTACCTGACGTCTAGAGTAAATCGCGCACTCTCCGCTTGTTTGACTTGAACACACGCAGATATCTCACGTGTTTGATATTGTCGCGCGCGTCAGCGGGGTCTAAGGCTGCTTTTCCACCAGAGATGCGCTATGCTACGTTGCTAAGGATGCGTTTGATAGCCACCAATCATACTCAATATGTGTGTGTGCGTTATGAAAACAAATGAATGTGATTGGTGGATAACAAACATATCCGTAGCAACGTAGCACAGCGCATCTCTGGTAGAAAGGCAGCCTAAGTAGCTTGCCCGCTGCTTAGACCACTTAAGGTGCGTACAGACTAGTGATGGGCGGAGGATAAATACTCAGAAGATAAATACTCGAGTATTTATCCGAAACGGATAAATACTCTTTTTTTATCGTTTTTATCGGATATTTACTCAAAATGATGGATATTTATATTTTTTGCGAATAAAATGGTTATTTTTACAAATTCAATGACAAGTATTGTTACTTGGGCTCTCCAAAAATGATATTATTGTATTATTAGGTCTCAGAAGTCTCTCCAGTCAAGGAGAAGCAATTTGTTTCTCACTGCAGCCTAACTCTGCCTCATTTTATATGCAGTTTATCTTGTTTGAGTCTTGGATCTGTAGGCCCCTGTTTGGCTTCTGCCAAACGTGGATGTGAGTGATTCGACTGACTGGAGGCCCCATGGTGGGCCAAACGCCTGGCGACCGAGACTGTCTAAACAGGTAACAGGACCTTGAAACGTAAATGGCTATTGCAGAAACACCGTGAATTTTAGTCAGTACAAGTCTGGACGACTCATTTGACAGTTTATCCTCGTTAAAAAAAAAGGGCTTTGGCTGAGGAAGCAATCGCTCGGGGTGAAGACATCTTGGCAGTGTCTCTCGTCATGACGAACGTCTTCCAGACTTTGCCCTAGAGTTAAATTAAGGAAGCGCTCCGCTGTTATGAAGTTTCGAATTCAAACCATCTACCGCGGTGCACCGTCGCATTTGGCACATTGTTTCTGCTTGACCGAGCACTACGTGGTACAATCCTCCATGGTATCGACGTTGTCTGCTACGCCGATGACATGTTTGACTGTAAAATAAACTGGCCTGTTTGTCTAGTGGTTAGTGACCCTGACTGCTATGCCGGAGGTCGTGGGTTCGATTCCCACCCAGGACAAATGTTTGTGTGATGAGCACGATCATTTGTTCTGTGTCTGGGTGTAATTTATCTATAATATGTATGTATTTAGAAATATATAAGTATGTTTATCAGTCGTCTAGTACCCATAACACAAGCTCTGCTTAGCTTGGGACTAGAAGGCGTTGTGATAGTTGTGGAATATTAAAAAAAAAAAAAAAAATTTCTTTCTTCTTAACGAAGTGGGGAGGACGTACCGTGACTAGTCACTACTGATAACTGCCCATAGTTTGTGTAACTGCCTGCAGGGCAGGGGTTGAATAGGTCCTGCCACAGACACGGCAATTAGGCCTTGAGATGACGTCAACAAGGCCAAAGCTCTATGTTAGGTAGGGTTGAAAACAAGTTTAGTTGACATGTTTTATAATAAGGTAAACCGTTTAATATGAAAAAATAGATCAAGTCTCGGAGTAAGACCCGGTGTCGAATACGGTTAGACTCAGTAAGACTTGTTTAGACTCAGTCATACTCGGGCAGACTCGGTAAGACTCGGTCAGACTTAGTAAGACTCGGTAAGATTCGGGCGACTCCGACTCAGTCAGATTCAGAATCAGATTCGGTCAGCCTTGGTAGGACTGTCAGACTCGGAATCATACTCACTAAGACTCCGTAAGACTCGATAAGACACGGTCGGACTTGGTAAGACTCGGTCAGACTCGGTAAGACTCAGTAAGAATCGGTCAGACTTAGTCCCCGGAGTCAAACTTGGTAAAACTCGTCGACTCGGAATCATACTCGTTATAGACTCCGTAAGACTCGGTCAGACTCAGTAAGAATCGGTCAGAGTCAGTCAGACTCGTTCAGACTCGAAATCATACTCTACGACTCCGTAAGACTCGGTCAGACTTGTTGAACTCGAGTCATCTCGTTAAGACTCGGTAAGACTCAGTCATACTCTGTATTAGGTTCGGTCAGACTCAGACTCAGAGTCAGACTCCATCAGAATCGGAGTCAGTCTGACGGTTACACTTAGTTAAACTCGGTTAGATTTGATCAGACAAATGTGCGGTCGCTTGTCCGCGTCAGTCCTACTTCATAATTAATTAGAAACGGTTTTATTTCAGTTTCATTGTGAAAAAAAGAAAACAACGAATTATGAAAAAACGTGAATATTTCCTCCTTTTTTCAACGCATAAAGTAATTGTAATTATTAAAGTGTACGTTACAAATCTATATTTACAGCCATGTATTTCAGGATCATTTTTCTTGTAAAACAACAAAATTTACGATGAACAATGTAACTTATACTATAAGTGGTATTTATCCACTGTTTTGGGCCAAAAACTCGAGTAAAAATGGATATTTATTGAGTAGTACCCATTTGTCGAGGAGTCCCAATTTATCCGCTTAGACCACTTAACCCATCACTAGTACAGACTATATAACATAACATGTTATATAACAATGTTATTTAACATGTTTCAGATGATGTGGACACAGAATGTTATATAACATTGTGGATAGCACTGAAGAAAGACAAACGACAATTGTTATATAACATTGTTAGACTAATGTGTACGGTATGGTTTTATGTTGCAATGTTATATAACAATGTTAGGGGAAACAGGGGACACTTGATCCCCAGCGGTGGCTGTCGTTGCCAGGACTGGGGGGTGCCCTACCGATCAGGTGAGGGTGGGCGCCCTCCGTCCGGGCTTCGCGGGGTTGCAGACCGTCACGGTTAGCTACCCAGTGTCGGCGGCCAAAAAGCTGCAGGAGGGCCGAAGGCTCCTGGTTCGTTGGGTGTCTTCCCAGGTGAAGGTCCTGAAGCCCAGACCCCTGAGGTGCTTCCGCTGCCAAGTGGGTAACCACGCGGCATGCAATTGCACCTCGGAGGTAGACCGCAGCGACAGGTGCTTCCGCTGCGGCCAGTCCGGTCACAAGGCCGGCTCGTGCTCTGCCCCGCCTCACTGCTTCGCATGTGAGACGGCTGGCAAGCCGGCCGATCACCGGGCTATGGGCAGGTCCTGCGCCCCACCCACCAAAGCCAGGGGCTGAGGTAGGCCCTCTGCCGCCGCCGTCACAGCCACTCCCGCCGCCGCCGCCACCGCTTTTGCTGCCGCCGCCGCCGCCGCCGCCGTGGACGTACCCCCGCGGCGTAATGGCCCCATTGCGCTTCCTCCAGGCGAACATCAACCACTGCTCAGGATCTCTTGCTCCAGAGCATGGCACAGTGGTTGATCAACGTCGCCGTGGTCGCCGAGCCGTACTTTGTCGTGCCCAGAAATGACTGGGTGACGGACTTGGACGGCTCGGCGACCCTCATCTCATCGGCCGCCGCCGGTACCCCGCCCCTCGATCACGTCAAGAGAGGGCGCGGGATCGTCGCAGCACGGATCGGGGAGACCGCCGTGATAGGCGTATATTTCTCCCCGAGCCAAACTCTCGCCGAGTTCCAGGACTCCCTATCGGAGCTGGGAGACGTCGTCGTCGCCTTCGGTTCTCTCCCCGCGCTCGTCCTGGGGGACTTCAACGCCAAGAGTTCCCGGTTTACGGTCGTTATGCGGGGCAGAAGGCTGGAGCACTGGGCCCTGGCACAGGGCCTAGTCATCGAGAACCGGGGTTCTGTCCCCATGTGCGTGCGGTGGGCGGTCGAGTCGGTGGTGGACGTTACGTTCGCCACCTCAGACCTGTCGCCGCGCGTCTCCGGATGGCGCGTTGTGGTAGAGGTGGAGACCTATTCCGATCACCGGTATATCCGGTTTGACGTCTCCGCCCAGTCCTCAGGTCCCAAGTGGACGGAACCCAAATGGTCCGCGATGGGCGCTGAAGCAGTTGGACCGAAAGCTATTCCTGGAAGCCTCGATCGTGCAGACCTGGGTGTCACCACCGGACAGGCCTGCCGACATAGACGACGAGGCCGAGTGGTTCCGGGAGGCCATGTCGGAAATCGGCGACGTGGCCATACCCCGGGTCCGGCAAAGACGCGCCCAGCATCAGCTGTACTGGTGGTCGAGCGAGCTGGCAGCGCTGCGCGAGGCGTGCGTTCCCGCGCGACGCCGGTACACCAGATTCCGCAGGCGCCGCACCCGACCTCCGGATGCGGCGACTGTAGAGGCTTAGGCTCCCCCGTTGACGCAGAGTCTCCGGCCTCAGTTCCTGGAGGAAGTGGTGAGCGCCTTGTTCCCATCGCGAGGGGAGCATACTCCCCCCACCCATGGCTCCACCACCGACGGAACCTGACGGTGAAGCTGACGCAAACGCGGACTACAGCGACGACGACGTCTACGACGCTCCAGAGGTGACCGAGGTAGAGCTGAGAGTGGCGGTACTACGGCTAAAGGCCAAAAATACCGCCCCAGGTCCCGACGGCCTGCCAGGAAGCCTGGGCCTCGACTGGGGGGGCTCTTCAGCGCGTGCCTGGAGAGGGGCCAGTTCCCGCGTCACTGGAAGATGGGGAAGCTGGTCCTGATTCAGAAGCCCGGGCGCCCTGCTGACTATCCGTCCGCATTCCGGCCCATCGTGCTGCTCGACGAGGTGGGCAAGCTCTTTGAGAGAGTCATTGCAGACCGCCTCGTCGGGCACCTGAATCGGGTGGGTCCGGACCTTGCGGAGAGCCAGTTTGGCTTCCGCAGGGGGCACTCGACGGAGGATGCCATCATGAGCTTGAGAGCCCTCACGACGGGGGATGCAGTGGCCCGGGGCAGGGTCGTCTTGGCGGTGTCTTTGGACATCACCAACGCCTTTAACACCCTGCCCTGGAGTTGCATCAGGGAGGCACTCCGGTATCACCGGGTGCCGACCTACCTCCGTCGCATAGTCGAGGACTACCTGACGGACAGAGCCGTCATCTACCCCGGTCACCGGGGAGAATGGAACCGGCGAGAGATGTCGTGCGGTGTTCCACAGGGTTCGGTCCTGGGGCCGCACCTGTGGAACATCGGTTACGACTATGTGCTGCGCGGCGACCTCCCTGACGGCGTCGGCATAATATGTTACGCCGATGACACGCTCGTCCTGGCAGAGGAAGAGTCGCACCAGGCGGCGGTTGACCTGGTGGTCGTCTGAACGCGCCACGGACCGTGTCCCACATAACGGTGGGAGGGGTTCGCATCGAGGTCGAGTCGAGGATGAAGTACCTGGGACTCGCCTTCGATAGCCGATGGAACTTCAGGGAGCACTTCCTGCGTTTGGCCCCAAAACTGAACCGGGCCCCCAATCTCAGCGGGCCAAACGCCTCCTGCCTCCTGTAAAAAGAGGGGTCTTACCGCCGCAATCGCGGCGGTAAGACCCCTCTTTGAGGAGTGGGTGGAGAGACGTCAAGGCGTCCTGACCTATCGGATGACGCAGGGCCTCACCGGACACGGAAGTTTCGGGAGTTACCTGTGTCGGATAGGGGGAGAAGAAACGCCCGGGTGTAACCACTGCGAAGATCGCCCGGAGGACACAGTAGAGCATACGGTGCAAGACTGCCCAGCTTGGGCAGAGCACCGACGACGTGTCCTCACGGCGGCGATAGGCGGAGACCTCTCGCGCCCGGCATTGGTCACGGCCATGCTGCGGGGAAAGACGGAGTGGGAAGCGGTCGCCTCCTTCTGCGAAGCAGTAATGCTCGTGAAGGAGGAGGCGGGCCGCGAGAGGAAGAGGACAGCGTCCTCCCTCTGCTCCAACCACAGTGTTAGACGCCCGCGGCGTCGGACTTCGGCTGACGTTCACTGGCCACCGTTGTCGCGGGCATGCGGGCAGCGAGTAAAGGGCAACTCGCTGCCCGACCATAGATCATGCCTGGGTCGACGGCGCGTTGTGTCGCACGCGCGCCTCAAAGAGCGTCAGCATAATGACGGGGCCCCCTCGCAGAGGGCCAAAGGCTGCCGGGGTCGCGGGATTTTATTTCCTCACCGTGACCCCGGAACATAAAGGGCTATTGAAGGACACCTTGGATTTTAGTCAGTACAGTCAAGTCTGACAGACCCTCCCGCCCTGCCCGGGTTGGGAGGACTCATTTGATGATTTTACCACGCTAAAAGAAAAAAAAAGTAGGTAAACTAGAAACAATAAAAACATATCCACTGATAAAATAAAACACATAATACGTATGTTTTCAGCAAAATTAAATATCACGTAATGTTCCTATTGTCACAAAATCTGTTAATTTGTGACTGGCGAAAGTTTGGAATGTGTATATTTTTAAACGCAGCATTTTCATTTTATCATAATTCATCATTATAACATACTCGCCTATACATATCTCCCTTAGGGAAATGTACCATGTGTATCTAGCTATGTCGAGGTTTTAAAAAAACATTGGAAAAAAATCGACCATTATTAACACTTTTCTATGAAACAGACGCTTAAATTGATAATTATCCAAAATAATTGATAATTATCCAAAATAATTTTTCTAACAAACTATTTAATCCAAATAAAAACTTTCGAAAAATATTTTCTTACAACACGAAACACAAAATCATCCGCCATCTGCTCAACTACCGACACGGGTACCAATTTAAGAAAGTTAGGTCGTACCCATAGGCTACAAATGTGGCCTCTCTTAATTTAAATAGTATTCACAGAAGCTCTGTAAATCCAGTGTATCTAGTCTCCCGTAAGGATAAAGTGTCCTCAGTTTCCCCTATATAACATTACGCACCTTAAAGAATCTATGTACAAAATTTCAAGACTATATCATGAAAAATCATCAAGTTGTAAGCTTGTTAGATAAGTTAGTACCTGGTTGTCCGTTCAAAAACATGCTCACTTCGCGGCTGGGCGCACAATCCGTGCCTCCCCTTGTCGTATATTCATTGATAATAGTTTGGCAATAGGTAACTAAGCGGTTAAATGGTGATACAATTTTAAAAAACCGGCCAAGTGCGTGTCGGGCCACGCACAGTGTAGGGTTCCGTAGTTGCCCATCAAAATACTTATGCGAACTAACTAAACTGATTCGCTGAATTTAATTTTAAAAAAGAAGAATTTTCAAAATCGGTCCAGGAGTCTTTGAGAAATCGGGGAAAATACATAAGAAAAAAGATTACAAGGAATTTAGAACCTTCTCCTTTTTTTGAATTTAGTTAAAAATAGTTGACGATAAAAACCTACGTATCCCCAAAAAACATACCTATAAAAGCTGTAAAAATAAAGTTGACAAACTTACATTTGCAGTTGTCTCCGATACATTTTGTTTAAGAAAATATGATATCAAGTACAATAAGTTGGTCGACTAACTCGTAAAGTTGTAAAGCCTACTTAGTCATGATAATTTTCTTTTAAACTTCGTTATATGTGCTACTATTGTGAATTTTTTCACACCCCCAAACATAACCGTTTAGCTGGTAGAGGGGGGGGACACTCGAATCGAGCAAAATTTAGCACTTTAAAGCTTAATATTTCACAAACGAATTTTTTTATCAAAAAATTGTTAATGGAACCTATCATTATTTTTTAAAGGCCTATTTAATGATACCCCACACTAAGGGGTACGCGAGAAAAAAAAAATCCTGACTTTACGTGTAAGTACTGGAGGTACCCTAAAAAAAAATATTTTACGAGATTTTATTTTACCACTTTTTTGGACCAAATTACAGCTCTCTAGTACTGTGCGTCTCTGAGCTAAACTGCGGACAGACGGACGGACGGACATGGCGAAACTATAAGGGTTCCTTGTTGACTACGGAACCCTAAAAATGGAACAAAATAAAACATTGTGTAAAAATTATTTGAATCGATTCAGTTGCTTATTCTGAACAAACTACATAATATACCTATTCAGGTTTTGCATAAACTAAAAATAATTAATGTTGTAGGTAGGTACCTATACATAAAACGAACACCAAACAATTTCTGAGCTTTGTGTAGGTACCTACCTGATAATTTAACAAAATATAATATAGGTAATACACAGTAAATGTGTTACTAAGAAGGTAATACCTGCAGGTACCCACGTTCAACCGCACAAACGTTAAGTAGTTACTTAGTCACAAGTATTATCATAATATCAATATACTCGTACCATTGATGTGCAGTTGCCTGTAGTAGGTACATACTCCATTTTCTACACAGCCTACATAAATGTTTAACCATAGTCCATAATAATTTGACAATAGGTAGGTAAACCAAGAAAGCCGGTATGTACCTACTTACTTTTATAACAGCTGAACATTTAACCACTAGGCAAGTAGAGGCATTATTTTCCTTTGAAAAAAAAAATTGCGTAAACTACGTTTCTACGCTTTCTTCCCATTTTGTTTATTTATAATAAGTACTTATTACGTTGACGAACTATCAACACGTACCCGGCACACAGTTGGTAGCAAAACAAATACAGGGAAAGAGAAAAAATAATTTGTATTCAGTGTTTATTTAAACACATATGTAGGCATGTAGTATGCACACACACTAATGCGTTACATCCCCACGTCGCGCGTCGTCCTGCCCCGCGCTATCTCGCTCGCACGCATGTATTAAAATAAGAATTGTCCAGCAAGCAAACACAAGGTCAAGTTGCAACGCGTTAGATACCCCCGCCCCTGTACCCGCACCGTCCCGTCTCGCATATATTTCGGTACCGAAATCGTATAAAGGTTAAATAACAATTTATCAAAACCTTTATTTATATGGGTACCGGTATAGCTCAACCTCTATTTTGAATCGGTACCGTTATATTTTTGAGGTATCTTAACCTTTAACCGTAACCGCTTTCAGTCCAGCAGCCTTAACCCGGAAGATCGGGCTGTGCGGCTGTAATTTTTCCCACGTTTTTATAAACTCACTTTTCTTGTTTGTTTATTTGTTTGTTTGTTTGTCTTTCCGGTTGGACTTTTGCAACTCAATTTTGAGGCACTTCCCGATAAGCTAAAAGGCTGAAATTTGGCACACGCTATAAGTTCTGATGACAATATATAGCTAAAAACGTCATAACAAATACAATATGGCGGCCTCCAAAAGATGGCGGTCGGGCTGTTTGAAATGCACCCCCATGATATGGGTATTAAACAAAAGGATTATTTTGTTGAATGGAATACGAAAAAATAATAAAATGAATTAATATATTCAAAAATCGAAAAACCCACTTTTTTAATTTTCTAAAAATAAGAAATTCCTACTAAGCAGCGTTCGATTTCCGAACGCACCACGCATGGTCTCGAGATGGCAACACTGCCGCCATGTTCGGTTTATACACCAAAATAACATTTTTTTTTTACAATTTGAGATGACGAGCTGTCAAAAAGGCTAATGAATAAGGAGTTACTCTTTTATTTTAGAAAAATATGTGGCGGCGCTACGCATTTGTACTGCAAGCTGTCAAAAATCTGTACTGCAATAATCTGTTATACTATAGGAACTGTGTACACTAACTATTGTGAACCGTATACCTGCTTAACTAGTAACCATCGGCCTGTGTTGTTAACAATAAACTGTGCAGTAATACAACGGAGTGTTATTATTACATGGGAACTGATCTACATCCCAGAATCATTGCTCCCATATTGGTGACCCCGACACGAGCACGTTTCCCGAAGAATCTGCTGAAAAAGGACATTCTGGTGCAAGGTACATCTGTTTTCGGACTGAGGGGGCTGAGGGAGCGCCGTTGTGAGTGCCAGAGTGTTTTTGTACACAATTTTCGATTTCTCAATCATGACCCGAGCGAGTTTTAAATTACCCCTACAAGAAAAAATTCTTCCAAGGTCAAAGTTCGCAAGCGTCGAAGCTATTTTTAGCACATTTGAATCCTTCGATCTGATTGGTCGATTATTTTGACCCGCATCAACTACGCTGTACATTGCTGCTACGAGTTCGAAGTACATTGCTGCAAGCTGCAAGCACTGCAAGCAAGCAAGTCAATCACTGCAAGTCGACTTGACCAAGACTGGCCAGTACATTTCGACATCCATTGCTGACACTGTTTGATGTTCATCGCTGCTCCACTACTTCATCATTCATCGCATGTTTTGCATGACAACAAGAGGTGTGTTTGATTTTCTTTTATCGGGTTTTCTGTAAACTTCATCGTGTTTTCTTTTCCGAGTGTATAAAAATGGACTGATTTTATTAACAAAGATTAAGAGACATTACTATATTATTGGTTACGGTATCTTGTAGTTTAAGGAAATATTTTTGCTGTGTTAATTTTCTTTTTTCCTGGTATATTAATTATACTTACTGGTTATTTTCTATAATTTTACTGATCTAACTTGTTTGTGTGCGCTTATACTAATTGGATCATTGGGTATTAATGGTTATTTTCTTTTCTAATTGATATTTGATATTCCTTTTGCATTGTGTTGCACGGAATGCTATTTTATTTATCATATTTGTTTGAATTTAGCCACAAGTTTTAACCTAACACTTGAATTTTTAATCTTAAGGCCTTTGTTTATTTGAATGTGTATTGTTTTTTCTTCCATCCACGAACATGCCGTTTGCACTCAGGGTTTATTAACTAGCTATTGCTGTTATTCTGCCTTAACAACTGGTATAAGGCTACACACCGCATTTACACTACCACCTTTTGTTTTTCACGCACACGCTTTAGCTACTTACCCTTTCTTGCCATGTCTGATACAGACGAATCCGCCATGAAGCTGGAAGCTCTCAGACGTGAGCTTGAATCATTGTCTTCGCAGTTGCAGGCAACTATAAAGGAGAATGCACAACTTCGCACTGAAATGCAAGCCCAGAAATTTACCCAAGGTGAACCTATACAGGAGCCTAAAATGGATGACTCAGGGAATCAAGTATGCAAAGTATCGCCAAAATTACCTCCCTTCTGGCAGCAACGACCTGAAATATGGTTCGCGCACGTCGAAACGCAGTTTCGTATTGCTGGCATTACAAGTGACCAGACTAAGTTTGATCACGTGATCAGCCAGCTAGATTTCAAAATTATGGCCGATATCGAGGATATAGTTACCAGTCCTCCTACCTCTGGTAAATACGAACACCTTAAAAAGGAACTGACACGCCGGTTATCAAGGTCTGAAGAGGAACGGGTAAGACAACTGCTCACGGAGGAAGAGCTTGGGGATAGAAAACCTTCCCAATTTTTACGACACTTACGTTCCCTCGCCGGCGTCAAACTCAAAGACAATGACGACAGTATCCTGCGACAACTTTTTATGCGTCGTTTGCCACAGCATCTTCAAGCAATATTGGCTGCCAGTGCAGATCCGCTTGATGACATCGCAGCCCGCGCCGACAAAATTTTGGAAGTCGCACCCGGGATCGCAGTGTCTTCCTTTGTACATGCTGCCGCAGCACCTGGAGGAGCACCCGTTGTTCCTGACCCATATGGCTTACATGCCATTGCCGCACAAATGCAGAATTTGACCGCGACTGTTGCAGCACTCACTCGCGAGCGCAGTCGCAGCCATAACCGCAATCGAAGTCAAAGCAGGTCTAGGAGCCATTCCCAAGGATCTGATGTGAAGCTTTGCTGGTACCACCAGAAATTTAAAGCTAAAGCTACCAAATGTATTACTCCTTGTTCGTGGAATTTGGAAAACAAGGAAGCCAGTCAGTAACGGCGGCAGCTGACTGTGCCACTTCGCCAGGCCGTCGTCTTTTTGTCACAGACAAAACTTCAAAGGTCAGATTCCTGATTGATACAGGGTCTGACCTTTGTTGCTATCCTCGGAGGTTGATGAGAGGCAAGACTCCTGTTTCCGATTATGAGCTCAGCGCAGCCAATGGCAGCTCAATAAAGACCTACGGTATGGTATCGCTTAACCTCAATTTTAAATTGCGACGCGAATTCCGCTGGCAATTCGTCGTAGCTGACGTCAACACTCCCATAATAGGTTCCGATTTTTTAGCCCACTACCATTTGCTGCCTGACTGCCGAAACAAACGCCTTATGGACGGCATCACGGGCCTTTCCGTTTCCACCATTGTTGCTTCTACCGATCAGGCAAGCGTCAAAACCATCTCGGTTGCCTCAGGATCTGAATTCAGTAATGTTCTCGCCGAATTTCCCGCTATTACTAGACCTCCAGGACTGCACAGGGACATTAAACACACGACCGTTCACTTCATAAAAACTACTGAAGGCCCACCTGTGTCATGTCGCCCTCGTCGTCTGGCGCCTCAAAAACTAGCAGTTGCTAAGCGGGCATTCGACGAGATGCTTAAAAACGGTACAGCGCGACCTTCCAAGAGTCCGTGGGCCTCGCCTTTGCAGCTTGTACCAAAGAAAGATCTTTCCTGGCGACCGTGCGGCGACTACCGCGCTTTAAATTCACGCACCATCCCTGACCGGTACCCGTTGCGTCATATCGGAGATTTCGGGCATAATATTGCAGGTTCCACCATTTTCAGTACCATCGACTTGGTTAAAGCTTACCAGCAGATACCGGTTCACGATGAGGACATATGCAAGACCGCGATTATAACGCCTTTTGGCTTATACGAATTTCCGTATATGACTTTCGGATTGCGCAACGCGGGACAAACTTTCCAGAGATTTATGGACGAACTATTAAGGGATTTCGACTTCTGCTTTCCTTACCTAGACGATGTCCTCATTTTCTCCCACAGCAAAGAAGAACACGCGCACCATTTACGCTTTCTTTTTCAAAAACTGGCTGACTACGGCGTTGTCGTGAATCCAGTAAAATGCGTTTTGGGAGCTAAAGAGGTTAACTTCCTTGGGTATCGTGTATCTAGGGAAGGCATAAGTCCACCAGCAGAGAGAATCGCTGCCTTGCAGGAATTCCCCCTGCCTAAAACTGTTCAGGGACTCCGTAGGTTTCTGGGCATGATAAATTACTACAGGCGTTTCTTGCCACGAGCGGCTCTGATGCAGACGCCGTTGGTAAACGTCTTGGCCGATTCCAAACTCAAGGGTGCAAAGCCAGTACCTTGGACCCCAGAGCTTGAGAGTGCCTTTCATGCTTGCAAGGAAAGCCTTACACATGCGACTCTTTTGGCACATCCTCTTTTCAATGCACAATTGGGTCTCTTCACGGACGCTTCTGGTACGCACGTCGGTGCGTGCTTGCAGCAACGTACAGGTACTGAATGGCAACCACTCGCATTCTTCAGCAAGAAACTGAATCCTCGCCAATCCTCCTGGCCGGCTTATTATAGAGAACTCTTGGCTGTATATGAGGCTGTACAACATTTCCGACACATTGTGGAAGCGCAACACTGACATAACCGTGCGCTACACTTAACGTTTACAACTATTTACAGACCACAAGCCTCTGTTGCACGCTTTTTCTCAGCGCCGGGAAAAGTTGCCCCCTGTACAGCTAAATCAACTCACTTTCATTTCGCAATACACGACTGACGTTGTCTACGTCAAAGGTGTAGACAACGTTGTTGCCGATACGATGTCGAGGATTGAGGCGGTTTCTCTAGAGACCGACTTCTCAGCATTGGCTGAATCGCAAGGAGACGACGAAGAACTCCAGACTTTCTTACGGGATGCTGATACTTCTTTAAAACTTGAAAAAGTCACCTTACCTGGTACGGACGTCACCATAATCTGTGACACATCCACCGGCAAACCGCGTCCTTTTCTCACCGTTCCTTTCCGACGAAAGTACTTTGAGAAACTGCATAGTTTGAGTCATCCCGGCATTCGCGCGACTACTAATCTAATGGTTAACAGATTCGTGTGGCCTTCCATCCGAAAAGACATCCGCGAATGGACAAAAACATGTCTTTCTTGCCAACGAAATAAAGTCACTAGGCATACAGTGTCCCCGCTCGGTACTTTTGCGTCACCATCTGGCCGTTTCAGGCACATCCATATCGATATCGTGGGTCCCTTGCCCGTCTGCGAAGGCTATCGCTATCTTTTGACGGCCGTAGACCGATTTTCACGCTGGCCTGAAGCATGGCCTATGCGAACCATTACTGCCGAGGAAACTGCCGACACACTGCTTTCCGGTTGGATTTCAAGATTTGGAGTACCTTCCCGCGTCACGACTGACCAGGGAAGACAGTTCGAATCTGACCTATTCCATCGACTTATGGCACAACTAGGCACTAAAAAAGTTCGCACTACCAGTTACCATCCTTGTGCCAACGGAATGGTCGAAAGGCTCCACCGCCAATTAAAGGCATCGTTAATGTGTCGTGAAGAATCATGGATCAAAGCCTTGCCCATCGTTTTACTCGGTATGCGAGCCGCGCTGAAGGACGATCTCGGTACCTCGGTAGCCGAATTAGTTTACGGAGAACCACTACACCTACCTTGTGAGATGGTTGTTCTTCAGCCAGCTCAATCTACCGCTGATCCAGCTGATTTTGTCACGCAACTTAGGAGAACCATGTCCGAGTTGAGACCTGTTCCCGCGTCACGACATGACCAAAAGAACGTTTTTCTTTTCAAAGACCTTGCCACGGCTACACATGTGTTCTTACGATACGATCACGTGAAGCCACCATTGCAACCACCTTATTCAGGCCCTCATCCTGTCGTGAGTCGTTCCGAAAAGACAATGACCATCATGGTCGGGAACAAGAAAGTAATCGTGAGTGTAGACCGCGTTAAACCTGCATACGTGGACACTCTTGTGCAACCTTCCACTCCCACACAAACTCTCACTCACACAGCTGACACACCCATTCCTCCTACTCACAACAGTCAGACATCCTCTGAAACACCTCATTCAAATACTCAAAAACCCCAAACAGAAGATACAACACACAATACTCAACGTACTTTACCTTATACTACTCGTTCAGGTAGAAGTGTTCGCTTTGCAAAACCTTTCGATCTATGATCTTTCCCACTCCCTAGGGGGGTGGTGTGGCGGCGTTCGATTTCCGAACGCACCACGCATGGTCTCGAGATGGCAACACTGCCGCCATGTTCGGAGAGATGACGAGCTGTCAAAAAGGCCTCTGCTAATTTGTACTGCAATAATCTGTTATACTAATAGGAACTGTGTACACTTACTATTGTGAACCGTATACCTGCTTAACTAATAACCATCGGCCTGTGTTGTTAACAATAAACTGTGCAGTAATACAACGGAGTGTTATTATTACATGGGAACTGATCTACATCCCGGAATCATTGCTCCCATAAATACTTTGTTTTAAAAAAATACATTGTTGAATTTCGACATCCACGCGAACGAGGCCGCGGGCACAGCTAGTTTAATAATATAAATAAGAAAGAAAAGTCCTTTTAAAGTTCTAGATAATAAGGTAAAGAAACCTTGAGTTGAATTATTCATAGAGATTCTTCAGAGAGTGTATTAAAAGATAGTATGCGAACTTTTACAAAATAATGAAGTGAGGAAAAATGCATTTATAGATGGAAACTAGGGGTTAGGAAAGTAAAAACCGTACGATTTACTCATGATAAGCAACGTTTGTCTAGGTTAGTCTGTGGATGGGAAGACATTATATACGGTTACCGAAATCTTTTTTTTATTGTGGTAAAATTATCAAATGATTCCTCCCACCCAGGCAGGGCGGGAGGGACTGTCAGACTCGTACTGACTAAAATCCACAGTGTCCTTCAATAGCCCTTTATGTTCCGGGGTAATTAAAAGATTTTTCACACTGATGGGGTACGATCAATTTCTCAGTTTGTATGAAAAAGCATTTTTTTTTTGCGAATTTCCAAATGTCTTGGAACAAACATTGTTCAGTAACATGGGCTGAGTTACCCCACGAGAGGTTTTGCACTATTAACGTTACACGTTGTATAAACTAAGTCCTGAAGATACAATTAATCTATAGAATTCGAAGATGCGAGTAATTATACTGAAAGCTGTGGCTAAGTTATAGCCGTTTTAGTGATGTGACCGTGCCGAAATTTATCGACTGTCGATAAAATATTAATGTTCTTATAACTGACTTTTTCGTTGAAGTAGGTACTTAATATTTATTTAAGTTTCAAACACAATGCTATGAATCTCAGTAATCGCATAAAAAAGTACTTAAAAGTTAGATGGTTTTTGTAAAAAGGAATTATTTTCTTATTACTGAAATATTCTGAAGTTAGGATCTGATTTTAACAAAAAGACGTACGAGATTTTTGTTCGCTTATTTCGTGTGTCAAAAATTTTCATTAGGAAGATAAAGTCTGAAGATTTTGAGAGCAAAATTGTGAAGCATATTTTTGCTAATTGGATAGAGTCACCGATGCGTATTTTTCTACGAGATGTATGACGGCTTTGTCAACATTTCAACTTCCTAATTTAGAATACAAATACTTTCTTAAAATGTTATAGGTATTATATTTGAACTTCGATAATTCAGCATTCATACAGTAATATAATTATCCAGAGTCACCGACATTGCTCAAAAAATTTGCAAGTTGAAGTGGCAATGGGCAGGCCACATCGTTCGTAGAACTGACAACCGATGGGGAAGAAAAGTTCTCGAGTGGCGACCACGGACCAGCGTAGGCCTCCCACTAGGTGGACCGACGACATCGTGATAGCACTGGACCACCACTGCTCTCAAACACACATAGATATAGTTTAAAAAACTAGCTACATTAACAATTTATATAATAGTAAAATCCAAGGGACAATCCCAGCTCTCGCAAGCAAAGCCGTGGGCAAGACTAGCACGTAATAAACCCAAAGAAATAACCATTAGAATCAACGAAGGGGCACTAAGTTTATAATTTTAACAAATTGTATTAAAACTTTCAAAGTTAAATCTAATTGAGGCAGCCATTGTTCAGATGTGAATGAAACTGAACTCTGTTCTAATTGTAAGACCATTGCAATATTTCACGAACATTTACGAGTGGTATTGCGTCCCGACTTACGATTTGTAGGTTGTGGATTCAATTAATAATAAATACACCGTGACTTTTTGGTCGTCTTACAAAAGGGTTCTCCACTTAATGAATCCGACCTAAAATACCTCTAGGCAAGTTTTATTTTTAATCGTTAATAGTAATTTTTATTTTTTATAAATAGGTACAGTCATTAGAAATATGAAACACCCTGTTAAAATGTTTACGTAGCAAGCTATAGAGTATACCGACCCAGCGCAATAGTCGGACAGATCATTCCATCTCCATTTTCTATGAGACAAGGGTGTTTCTAACTACGCCTTGCGTCACAATAACGAATTAAAGTTTTATTAAAAAAAAATCATATCTGCTAAAACCCTATTTTTTTATTATGAACATGTTCTAGTCATTAGATACATGAACTGGGCTGCTTTTGTTGCACCTTCTATGTTTGTTTCTCTGCATCACCTGAAGGTAGACTGGGAGAGAATGCCCAAGGCATCAAGTCCGCCTTTGTACTGTCTTGTTACGTGCATAAAGTTAAATAAATAAATACTGTACCTACACATTAGAATAAAAATGTTATATAACTGTTGTCATTAGTCGTTATTCAGTACTAACCGTGACTAAAAAACAAATCCAGGCGTCGTTTTACGAGTATCACAAAATGTTAAAAAACCATTGTCGTTTTTCAGTGCTAACCGTGACTAAGTTATAATATCTGGATGACCGAGCTTTGCTCGGTTTTTAAAATGTCTATATCTTGGGAACCGAGCTTTTCCCGAACCTGGGACTTGAAAATCGATTACTTGAGCCGAAAAACCCCTAATCTGTAACTTTCATGAAAATCCTTGAAGCCGTTTCCGAGATCCTGTTTATATATAAATAAATATACAAGAATTGCTCGTTTGAAGATATTAGATAACATTGTTGTACATATCAATAACATGTTATTATAACATTCAGCGTCCAAATCATATGAAACATGTTATATGGCAATGTTGTATAACATGTTAAGTTATACAGTCTGTGCGCACCGTTAAGCTACTTTCAAGGGTCCGTATCTTCGTTGATGGACTTAGAGAGGAGGCCCCATGAACCACGCTTACACAAATCATGCTTTAATGTGTTCTTCGGGCGTCTCTTGATGTATAAATAATGGGCACACATTTACGGACCAACCGCGGGTAACGTACTAGCGCCGAGCTTCTCTAGAAAGGGGCCCCGGGCCGTCATAATGCTGACACTTTTTGAGGCACGCGTGGAACATAACGCGTCGTCGTTAGTCCCGCGACCCCGGCAGTCTTTGACCGTCTATAGAGGGGCCCCGTCATAATGCTGACACTTTTTAAGGCGCGCGTGGAACATAACGCGCTGTCCACCCGGGTATTATTCATGTCGGACAGCGAGTCGCCCATAACTCGCCGCCTGCATGCCCAACATAAAAGCATAGCATGAATTGGGTTGAATTTTGAAGGATTTTTATAGTTGGTAACATCGAACATAGCTGTCATATATTTTACTGTTCTTTAATGTTTTAGGGCGTAATTTTTACTAGAGGTTGTCCGGTTGTCAAAATACTTCTATAACCGCGGCAGTAAAATAATAATTAAGGAACAGATGCACTCCACATATTATTAGAAATTATGATCAAGCAACTTTTTCAATACAAAATGTGCCTTCTAGCGTGCATCAGAATTTTTAATATGCACTGAAAGTTGAGAGAGCAATGGTAGCCCAGTGGTATCGGCCCCGACTTACGAATTGTAGGTTGTGGGTTTGAATACAGCCAGGCGCATTATGTACTATGTGTAATTTATTTCATCACCACTCCTCTCGAAACGGTGAAGGAAAACATCGTAAGGAAACCGGCATATCTTAGAACCAAAAATTCAAAGACATGTGACACCCACCAACCCGCACTGGGCCCGTGTGGTAGATTATGGCTCAGTCCCTCTCACAGAGAGGAGAACTGTGTCCCAGCAGTGGAAACATTACCTATAGGCTGATGATGATGATGACTGAAAGTTGAATAGAATAATAAAGTAAAAAAAAAAACAAAAACAATAATTATTTGTATTTCATTTCAATAATATCGATAAATTTAACACAGCACATCACTAGTACACTGTCGTGCCTGTAATTGTCACGTGGGCACGTGCCCTACACTCGGGGACATGATAATTGTTCGAGTAATGTCCCAGTAATTAGATTTTTTGTGCGTCCCTCTCCACTTAGGGCGATTTGTTTTTTTAGAGCGCCGTCATTTGGCGAATTAATGCTTTTGTTTTGTTCTGATTAAAATTGATTCGCGTAATGTTGTGGTGGGAGTTAACATTTTGTATTACGTGTTTAATTATACAAAAAGGTGATAATGAGCCCAATTGAAGTGCTCAAGAACTGGGCGGCGAGTAAAGGGCTACTCGCTGTCCGACCATGGACCATGCCCGGGTTGACGGCGCGTTGTGTTCCACGCGCACATCAAAGAGCGTCAGCAAAATGACGGGGCCCCCTCTCAGAGGGCCAAAGCCTGCCTGTCATTATGCTTACATTCGTCATCGCGCCGCTGACTTTTACGTTTTATTTAGAATTTAAAATTCAATTTGACTCTCGAATGGAGACCACGCACTGGCAGCGTAGGACGTTCACCCACAAGGTGGACAGACGATCTGATTAAGACCACAGGATCAAGCTGGATGCAAACAGCTTCTAATCGGTTCTATTGGAAATCACAGGCTTTGCCCCTATAGGGCCCCGTCAGATTGCTGACTGCTCTTTGAGGCGCGCATGAAAAACGACGCGCCGCACATTGGTTCAAGGGCGGAAAAAAGTCCTTTTTTTCGACCTTGTTTAAAATGTCTACAATTTGGTATACACATACTAAAATGTCAGTAGAAACAAGTTTTAAAATTATTACGAATAAATAATTCTATAGTATTTAATTATATGATGCTAAAGTAGGATGATCGAGATTAAACAAATTTCGTGCAAAAAATATTGTTATTTCAAGTATGAATAGAACCTAAATACTATAATAATCTACAACTTTTATTTTTATTTTAGTCATATGTTCATTGTGTGTATTAATGAAATACGTAAATATAATGTTATGATCTTTACATCTTTATCTTTATTATTATTACATATTATAATAAAATCGTAGAGATGTCATTCCCGTACATTGAATATTTTTTTCTTTTTGTATTTTTTTCGAGATAAGGGATCGATTCTGATGCCAGATCAACTTTTATTTTTTTTCGAAATTTTTTTATGTTTTTTTGGTTTGATCTATCTCCGAAACTACTGTAAAGTTGTCGATCAAATTTTCCTCAAATATTCCTAATAATATGCTTCTGTTAATATGCTATGTATTATTACGCTATGTTTCCTGGGAGATAAGTAATTTTGAATTTTGTTGTTTTTAGATGTTTGTTGATAGTTGGAAGCTAAACCACTGGATATTATTTAGTCAATTTTTCCTCAAATATTCCTTAAACTGCTGTTCTATTAATAGGATATGTATAATTACGCTATTCCCCTTGGGGGATTAGCAATTTTATAATATGTTGATTTTCAGTCATTGTTGACATTTGTACAAGAACCGCTATTTGAAAATCACTGTCAACGTACTAGCCAGTCCGGTCGGTAACCTGCTTGACTTTCGTGCAAGGGGTCTCTGGATCAAATCTCGCAGTTTTTTTTTTCTCTTTTTGAGTTTTTTTTTATTTGTCCTGAGAGTTTAAAATAATTAAAAAAAAATGCGCATACTTTTGTTTCAATATTATTCGCGATTTTAAATAATTACTATTTTTTTTCAATACTTCTCTAGGATATAAATCTACACCGATTTAAATTGTAGGTAGTAAGTTGGATATTTTTTTTAATTGTAATTGTTTCGAGGTGTGGATTAGAAAAAAATCAGGGTTTCTATAATTTGTGTTTATTTATGTTTTGAATTGGTGCTCAAACCAGTGCATAGATTCTGTTTTAAACGACGACAAGTTGTACTCATCGAGTCAGATAATTAGTTATTTTTAGGTATCACGCGATGCTAAAGGGAGAAGAGCAATGCTATCGTACGTTCAATTTGCAGCGATACTGTAAATCGACCCAAAAATGATTGTCTAAATAAACACGGTTCTTTGAAATTAATGTCGCTCAAATAAGGACGTTTCCTATGCAAACTATGTACCTAGATATAACATTATTGATCTAAACTAATAATAAAAATGCAAGTATGTTTGTTTTTTACCTTTTCACGCATTACTACCTACTGAATCGATCGTCCCAAAATTTAGCATACACGTTGTCAGGAGTATAGACACGGATATAAGGTATCTTACATCCCAAATAACAGAAGAGAGCTGTTTCCGAGAAAACAATTACGTTCATATTCCAGATGGCGCCACACGATCCGTATTGTTTCTCAAATTCTAAAAAACGCAAGCAAAGCCGCGGGCAAACACTAGTATAATAATAAATTACTTGCTATTGCATTTTATGTGAAGAAGGTCATTTGGAACCCTTTGTTTTCAATGATAAGATCATAACTAATCTCCATTATCGACCGTTGCTTAATAATATACCTTCGGTGATTAATTAGAACCTATAGATTAGGAATACATCAGATTTGGCTGCGAAAACCTACGATCTTAGAAATAGCAGGTCTTTAACTAATGACGCTCTGAAGTTAAGAAAAAGTGCGTTACATTAATAAATGTTTCTCACCCATCTCGAAAACTATGTCTTCTCTATTTAATATTTAGTTTATTAGTAATTATTTATATTGAAATGCTTAAAGACTGTACATTTTGCATAAAATTTAGAATTTAATTCATGTGAAAAAATATGATGATGTGAATATTATGATGAAAAAAAATACGTATTATTTCTTTCTCTTTGTATGCTGGTACATTCAATAAATAATTTTAACAAAGTATTATTAAGAAATGCAACCTCTTTTCATTTATAAATAATATTTTCCGCATGCACTTACTACCTGCACCACTGTGCGCCGTAGACCCGGGCATAGTCCATGATAGAACGGCAAGTCACCCATTACTCACCGTCGGCATGCCCGCGAGATGGCCATCACGAATAATAAAAGAAAGAATAAGTAACAAAGTCAATTAACATATTTTTTTACCGGTCAACATATTTAAGGTCATGTCTATAATAATTATAAGGGATCTGAAACTCGGGTTTAGAATAAATGGCCCTGAAAAGGTACTATTTATAGGAAGCCCTCATTTTTCAATGAATACAAAGGCCCTTTGATCTACTGTTTCACGAAAAATGTTAAAAGTTTTGTGCGAAAAATTCAGTAAAGTTTTATTGTTTTTTGGAAGTCTTAAAAAAATTCTTTCTTAGAGGGCCTGCCGGTGTCGCGGGACTTACTGAATTACATTGACCCTAAAACGTAAAGGGCTATTGAAGAACACCGTGGATTTTAGTCAGTACGAGTCTGACAGTCCCTCCCGGATTCATTTGATGATTTTACCACGATAAAAAAAAAGTAGCTATACTACAACACAGGTCAAATAGAATTGTTACACGTATCCTAAACAGTTAACAACATACCGTAATAATTCAAAGTTCCTTTTCAAAGTTTTATCTTGATTAACCCTTGAGTTTCTGTTCACCACTTTCTACTTGATATTTAGATTCTATCACGAAAGTTTCCATCGTTATTCCACAAGGAAAGCGCTTTTGAATTTCACTAACTGGGCACAAACGAGGTGTGACAATGAAAACCACAGTTAGAAAATAAAAAACCGGCCAAGTGCGTGTCGGGCCACGCCCAGTGTAGGGTTCCGTAGTTGCCCATCAAAATACTTATGCGAACTAACTAAACTGATTCGCTGAATTTAATTTTAAAAAGAAGAATTTTCAAAATCGGTCCCTCCTGGACCGATTTTCTCTCTCTGAGAAATCGGGGATAATACATAAAAAAAAAGATTACGACGAATTTAGAACCTCCTCCTTTTTTGAAGTTAGTTAAAAATAGTTGACGATTAAAACCTACGTCTATCCCCAAAAAACATACCTATAAAAGCTGTAAAAATAAAGTTGACAAACTTACACTTGCAGTTGTCTCCGATACATTTTGTTTAAGAAAATATGATATCCAAGTACATTTATAAGTTGGTCGACTATTACTCGTAAAGTTGTAAAGCCTACTTAGTCATGATAATTTTCTATTAAATTTCGTTATATATACTACTATTGTGAATTTTTTCACACCCCCAAACATGACCGTTTAGCTGGTAGAGGGGGGAGACACTCGAGTCGAGCAAAATTTAGCACTTTAAAGCTTAATATTTCACAAACGAATTTTTTTATCAAAAATTTCTTAATGGAAACTCACATTATTTTTTAAAGACCTATTTAATGATACCCCACACTAAGGGGTACGCGAGAAACAAAAAAATCCGTATATTTACACCAAATTACAGCTCTCTAGTACTCTGCGTCTCTGAGCTAAACTGCGGACAGACGGACGGACGGACGGACGGACGGACATGGCGAAACTATAAGGGTTCCTTGTTGACTACGGAACCCTAAAAATTGGTGTGTATTTAAAAATGTTGTAGAATTGCCTGGCGGATTCAGGTAGCTTATTTTAGTTTTGAATTAGTTTCTAATTAAGCCTAGGGAAGGTGAGAGCAGTGGTAGCCCAGTGGTATCGGCCCCGACTTACGAGTTGTAGGTCGTGGGTTCGAACTCAGGCAGGCGCATTACTTTGTGTAATTTAATTCATCACCACTGTTCTTAAAACGGTGAAGGAAAACATCGTGCGTAAACCGGCATGTCCTAGAACATGTGACATCCTCCAACCCGCACTGAGCCCACGTGGTGGATTACGGCCCACTCCCTCTCACAGAGGAGGCCTGTGTCCTAGTAGTGGGAACATTGAGGTATAGGCTGATGATGATGATGATGAATAAGCAAAAGTGTGAAAATAATGTAATATTATGATGAATTACGACCCCATATTTCGAAGTAATAATGCTTGTGTCCCATCAGTGAGAAATTCACGACCAAGTTTTGCCTAAATAAACCCATTACCTACATAATTCAAAGTGGAAACTACATATTACGTTAAGAATACAACAATTCAAACTTAGTCTGAATCCGTGGCGAACATAATCACACATGTAACTTGTACGTTGAGTGGAATCTGCACATTATAACTTAGATAGGTACCTACATACATACTCGAGTAGATGGTAGTGATGTACGCATAGTTGCGGTTTTATCGATATTTGAGGATTTTATCGATAATTTTTCATCAATGCGAATAATAGACACACGATTTATCATTTGCCTAAGCCTTTCCCAACTACATTAGGGGTCGGCTTTCTGCCGAACCAGATGCAGCTGCGTATTAAGTAGTATTTTATATGGAGCAACTCGTATTACCCAGTAACAGGGTAATACGAAGACTGTTTGTCAGAATTTCGAGCTTCTGACTGTAAGCAACGACTGCCTAAGATCTACAAATGACAGCCAGGACCAACGGCTTAACGTGCTTTCCGTGGCACGGAGGAAACTCGCTATGACAGATGGTCACACATCCACAGACCAACCTCAGCAAGCGCGGCATACCCCGGAAGATCGGCCTGTGCCGCTGTAATTATTTAGCCACGGGTTCGAGTTCAAAATTAGGCAGCGCCTTCCATAATCGCGTGGTATAAGTGCGTCGGTTATTTGTACTTAGGCAAGTATGTAAGAGCTTCAAAGTAAAATTAATTACAGCAGCAACAATCAATCTTTACGGTTAAGCAGCTGTTATTAAGGTCAGTCGGTAGATGGGTGTCCATTAATTATTGTGGAGAACAGAAATCACACAATCATGTAACTTGTACGTTGAGTGGAATCTGCACATTATAACTTAGATACCTACATACATTCTCGAGTGGATAGTAGTGATGTACGCATAGTTGCGGTTTTATCGATATTTGCGGATTTTATCGATACTTTTGCAACTAGTATCGAATAGTTTTGACTAACAGACGTATGAGTCATTCTTAAAAGTTAAGCAGGTCTTATAAAGATCTACTGTTGATGGGTGTATTTTCATTACATTATAGAGTCCTTCATGCGACCCATTTCGCACCACCCATTTAGTGGGTAATATGAGACCTTGAGATGTAATGTAAATTGTGTAGAACAGTAATTACAAACATAATTATTAATACATTTGATAATATGTTTGCTGAATGGATTCTGGTCATTATAACTTAAATAACTACATACGTAATAAAGTAGATAGTAGTGATGTAATCTATTCGATATTTTAGAGTATCGATACAACATGATGCGATACTAAATTATTTGACTCTTGTACAAGGTGATCTTAGTTGAAACATTGTTTTGTATCGTTTATAACAAGATAAATGCATCAATTATCATCATACAGAATAAATTATCATGGCTCTTTTTTTTAATAAATAATCTGGAATGTTTTAGTTTTAAATAGATCTACGTGAGTCGACATTGTTTATTTCAGCTTTCGTAATTAATTTTTTGATTTATGAGTGTAAAAAGTTACAAAAAACCTAGAATTTTATGTAGAACTAGATAAAATTATTATGTAATTTATAGTTTATAGAGCTTGATGACTTGATTGCCTAAAAACGAACATCATAATTACGAAACTCTTCAAAATGATCGCTATAAATACAAGTATCGATACTTTATAGTATCGTATTGTCCATCCCTAGCAGATAGGACTCTGTGGTAGTCGGCAACGCCTAAAGGCAAACATAACCTACTTCGGACAAGTGTATTTAGACTTCAATTTGACTAGAGACTTGCGTGGTTTACGTTCGGTATGAATAATAATATTATTGTTCAATTGTAGTACTTGAAGCTGGAACACTGAACGATTGACTTCTTCTTATTTTCATGTCTCAAGTGCCAGAGTTGTACTTAAAAGTGTCGTGGACTTAGATATAAAGACTTGTCTTTATGTTGAAGTCAAAGTCAAGGTATAAAATCAAAGCCAAAGCCAAAGTCAAAGTCAAAGTTGAAGTCAAAGTCAGAGACAGAGACAAAAACAGAGTCAAAGTCATAATCGAAGTCGAACTCAAAGTCATCATCATTTACCTAGCCTTTTCTCAACTATATTGGGGTCGGCTTCCAGTCAAACCAGATTCAGCTGGCTATCAGTATTTTACATAGAGCGACTGCCTGTCGGACCTCCACAACCCACTAACTGGGTAATACGATACCACATGATACGACTGGTTGTCAGACTTTAGAGCTTCTGACTAACAGTAACGACTGTCAAAGATCTACAAATTACAGCCGGGACCAACGGCTTTACGTGCTTTCCGAGGCACGGAGGAAACTCGCTATGACAGACGGTGACGGTCACCCATCCAGAGACCAACATTAGCAAGCGTGGCTTAACCCGGAAGATCGGCCTGTGCGGCTGTAATTATTTAGCCACGAGCTCCTCAAGTCAAACTCAAAGTCGAAGTAGAAATTAAAGCGACTAATTCGTGGCTTGTTGGTTTTTTTTACATATTCGTACTCACGTTCTCAGATAGCCACTGAAAGTAGAGATCTTTGCCCAGCAGTGGGACACTATAGACTGATGTCATCATCTGCCTCTAAGTCTTTTCCCAGTAATTGGGAAATACGATACCCCATGGTAAGACTGGTTGTCAAATTTATGAGCTCTTGACTAACATTAACGACTGTCAAAGATCTGCAAATGACACCCGGGGCCAACGGCTTTACGTGCTTTCCGAGCCACGGAGGAAACTCGCTATAAAAGATGGTCACCCATCCACAGACCAACCTCGGCAAGCGAGGCTTAACCCAGAAGATCCACCTGTGCGGCTGTAATTATTTTATATCGCTTATATCACTATAGACTGCTAATAATATTTGTACTCACCGCGTTAAACCTCCTGATAAGCGCTCTAACAGAACTCCTGGAGGCAGTATGAGTTGGAGGTGTTCTTCTAATCATGTGGCGCTCATTCACCGCGCCGAGGACACCTTCTCCGCCAAGGTCTAGAGTGACCTGGCGCAGGTAGTCGATTGGAGGCACCTGCGGACAAATATTGAGGGTTAGAAGCAAAGAGATTTTAAAGAACCTATAGAGCGGGCATTGGGAAAATTGTCATACAAAATTATTGATGCCGTGCGTCAGTAGCACTATCTAAGCGTTGCATAGCAACGCGACTACTAAACTGAGGGACTTTTTACCTATTGGTAAAAAATTTTGGATCACAAATTTCTTCGTGATGTCCCGTCTACTGCTCGTATATAGTTTAATGTCTTTGGTTAGAAGGGTAAAAATCAAAATCAAAGTATTTATTTCAAGTAGGATATGGCAAGCGTCCACAGGTCCGCATCGTACGTATCGGACGCATCACATCAAACGGATTTCTGTGTCGACAGCGATCGGATTTACATCATTCATTTTCAGATTGTACATTATTTTGAAAACGAGGTAGCAAGTTCAAAAGTGTACAAATAACAATTGAAATCTGTATTTAACGCCAGAATTAAATTAGCGACGAAGGATTGGATATCCAGCTCATTACTTTACATCATTTACTTCATCACCACTGCTCACAAAACGGTGAAAGAAAAAACAGCATTAGGAAACCGACATGTCCTTTTTTTAGCGTGGTAGAATCATCAAATGAGTCCTCCCACCCTACTGTCAGACTTGTACTGACTAAAATCCACGGTGTCCTTTACTAGCCCTTTATGTTCCGGGGTCACGGTGATGGAATAAGTCCCGCGACCCCAGTAGGCTTTGGCCCTCTGAGAGGGGGGCCCCGTCATTATGCTGAAGCTCTTTGAGGCGCGCGTGGGACACAACGCGCCGTCGACCCGGGCATGGTCCATGGTTGCCGCATGCCCGCGAAACCGACATGTCCTAGAACCAAAAATTCAAAGACATGTGACATCTACCAAACAGCACTGGATTCGCTTTGCGGACAGCTCATTCCCACTTCCCAAAAAATAAGCTCTGTGTCCCAGAATTGGGAACATTATAGGCAGATTATGCTGAAATCATACTACAAACCCTTCAATCGTTTAAAATCCGATTTCTTACCAAAGAAAATTCCTTTTCTTATACGACCAAAAGATTCGTACGAAAAATCACATCACAAAATTTTCTTTGACAATACATTTTGTAAATGTGTTCGGCAAATACCCGAGTCGTATGTAGGTCGTTTAAATATTTGCCTCTAAGCTTTCCCTCTTTGTTTTCGAATTACCATTGTATTTCTGATAAATCATTATGAAATTCGAGTTCCGCAAGAGATTTTAAAGTTGTATCCTGAGCGTAGCGAGGGACTTAAAAACATCACCATCTTACCTATAAGATGATTTTTTGATTTTAAATTGAGGTTGATTCATAATAGTAATCGAGTTTTATAATATGCCTACACTACTGATCGTTCGCGAATCACGTAATCTTAATAGTAAAACGTGGCTTAGGACTGGATCATATGGTTACTGCGACGTTTTAAAATGAATGTATCGTGGTAAAAACATCAAATGAGTCCTCCCACCCAGAGCAGGGTGAGAGGGACTGTCAGATTCGTATTGCCTAAAATCCACGGTGTCCTTCAATAGCCTTTTACGTTCCAGAGTCAAGGTAATTCGGTAAATCCCGTATGAACGGCAGGATCCAGAGGTCCTAAACATGAATCCTTTTTTTTTTGTTTTTATGTAAACGGTTGTGTTTCATTTTAAAATCGTTCCCCATTACGTTACCACGTTCTTAAGGTTCAATATTGCAAAGCATTGTCTCTATTACCTATAGTCCAGTCACTAAAGCCTAAACCCGAAAATAATTAGTAACACGCTGAAATTTTTAGGGGTTCTTAAGGAAGGTAAAATAACATACCGGGTGATTTTGCAGCGTTCTGGGGTGTACGGAAAGGGTTGAAAAGGGGTGAAAAGGGGTGAAAATGGTTTTTCGTTAATAACATTGCCAAGAAAATTAGTAACACGCTGCAAATTTGGAATTAGGTTGTTCTTACCGTTTTTTAACGTGTATTAAATTTGCAGCGCTTTGCGACATACGGAACATTGTTTTTTTTTTAAAAACAGTGATTGCACTGTTTTTATTGTAAAAACAGGGGTAAGAAAATTAGTAACACGCTGCAAATTTGGAATTAGGTTGTTCTTACCGGTTTGTAACGTGTATCAAGTTTGCAGCGTTTTGCAACATACGGAACATTGTCTATTATTAAAAAAACAATGAAATTATTTAATCACACAGGTGAAAGAAATTTGTAACTCGCTGTAAATTTGTAATTAAGTTGTTTTTACCGTTTCGTAACGTATATCAAATTTGCAGCGTTTTACAACAAATTGAACATTGTTTATTATTAAAAAAACAGTGCGATTTGTTAGTAACAAGGGTAAAAAAGTAGGAACACGCTGCAATTTTAGAATTAGGTTGTTCTTACCGGTTTGTAACGTTTTGCAAAAAACTGAACTTTTTTCATTCATTACCATAAAAACAAATATTTCAGTTAGTTACAATAGTGAAAAAGTTAATGAAGAGTTGCAATCTGGAGAAAATGTTGTCAAAACCTTTTTGAAACATTTTTCAAAGGACATCATTTTTTTTGGGCCATTTCTGAAAGTGCCAACGAAAAAAATTGGTACCTTTTGTATTATTGGTTGGTATAGGTAGTACTAGTCATTTGGAGCAATAGTTACTATGGCACAAAAGTTGTAGGATTGCTCTCGGCCAAGTTATACAAGTTCGAAGATTCGTAATTTTCATACATTATTCAATTTTTGAAAGTGCCGATATTCACCAAATAATGATAAGAATTGCTAGAACTAGCGACCTCAAGTAATTTAACATAACGCCTGTAATCCCTGAGGGGTTGGGCAGAGGAGTACCGAATAAAAATGAATAATAATCTGTTTCTTTTTGTGAAAAGTAACAAAAACATTTTAAAATATACAAATCTGCTGATAGGACCAGCATCGGGAACAGTATCGGGGTTGCCTGTGGTTAGGGGTCTTGGGAGAGGAATCTCCTAACAATACGAAACGTGATCAGCACTGCTGCTTGAATCAGCCCTTTTTAGGGGGAAATAAAATCATCAAATGAGTTATCTCGCTCTGGGCTGATCTCTAGAGTCTGTCAGACTCCTAGACGCCCTTTGCGTTCCAGATACTAAGATAGTCGACGAGCTGGTACCTACATTTCATTCATACATTTGTTGTTTTCTCAAAGAGCCTCATAGCTTTGGAACACGATACTTGTATGTTAGCGGTGAGACGGGTTTGCCTCACCGCCCGCCCAATCAACGAGACTCGACTGAAACTCGTCCTTGGAATCCCGTGGAACTTCAAGGAGCAAACGGAACATTGTCTACTATTAAAAAAAGAATGAAATTATTTAATCACACGGCTGAAAAAAAATTGTAACTCGCTGTAAATTTGTAATTAAGTTGTTTTTACCGTTTCGTAACGTATATCAAATTTGCAGCGTTTTACAACAAATCGAACATTGTTTATTATTAAAAAAAAACTTTTTAAAAAAAAGTACCGACTTCAAAATAAATACAAAAAAGTTTAAAATAACCTTTCTTTCGGCAGTCGGTGGCTTTGATTTTTAATATTTCATTGACTATTGCCACCGACTTCCGAAAGAAAGGTTATTTTAAACTTTTTTGTATTTATTTTGAAGTCGGTACTTTTTTTTATGTTTTTATTTTACCCTTTTAGTTTATTTTTAAATATTCAACCCAAATTCTTGTAAAATACAAAGTTTTCTTACATGATGTGCACTAATCTTGTAATCCGTCACAACGAAAACAATCCATATCTCTAAAACTACTGAACCGATTTTGATGAAACTTACAGTGTACCCTAAGTTAAACAATACCTAGTACAACAAAAAAAGAATTACTTAAATCAAACTTGTAGTTCCGGAGATATGCGTGCACAAACATAAAAACATACATACATACACTTATGAAATTTGGTACATTTGTTCAGACGCTGATATAGACTAACATATGCGAAAACTGGGCAGTTCTGATAATATTACATACATACGGGTCGAATTGATAACCTCCTTTTTTTTGAAGTCGTTAAAAACAGTGCGGCCAAGTTATACAAGATCGAAGATTCGTAATTTACATACATTTTTTAATTTCTGAAAGTACTAATAAGCAAATAATGATAAAAACTAGCGACTTCAAGCAATTTAACATAAAATATTATTACACCTGTTATTCCTGAAGGGTTGGGTAGAGGTGTACCCAATAAAAATGAATAATAATTAATCACATTATTTTTGTGTTTTTTTTTTTAAACATATAAATCTACTGGTGGGGCCAGAATCGAGAACAGAATCGAAGTTGTCTGTATTAGGGGTCCTGGGAGAGCGACCTCCTAAGAGTACGAATCGTGACCAAAAATATTGCTTTTTGAATCAACCCGTTTTTTGGGTAATAAAATCGTCAAGTCAGACTCCTGCTGACTAACAGTCCACCTCCTTCATTAGGTTGCAATATGCGTTCCAGATCTAAGATAGTCCACGACCCGATACATTTCATTCATACATTTGTTGTTTTCTGAAAGAGTCTCATAGCCTTCAGTACGCGGAACTGTCAGATCCCAATTATCGGTGGGACGGGTTTGCATCGCCGTCGAATCAACGAAGCTCGACTGATACTCGTCCTTGAAATCCCGTGGAACTTCAAGAAGCAGTCCCGGGGCTGACTTCAAGCTAGTTACCCAATATTGCAAGGCAACCGCCTTTTTTGGAGACTCTACGTGGAAGTGGTGCGGTTAAAGTCCATCTATGGGAACTCTGTGTCCGTTGTCTCCATAAGAAAGAGACCGGATAAGCTGATCGCACCAGGGAATCATGGCTTTTTGGGTGATCCACTCATATATGCTTCCGGGCTTCTGTATCCAGATCACACCGTGGCAATCCGGTAAGGAGGCAGCCGCTTCTTCTGCAGTAGCAATGACAGCGAAGTAGGAAACAGAACACGTGAAGGAGAGGACGCCCTCGAAATCTCAATCCAGCTGCATACGGCGAGTAATGAGGTGCTAGTCGTCTTATGCCTGCCAGGTCGCAGGACTATCTTAGCAGGATACCGTAGCACAATTTTGATGATTTTATTAGCCAAACAAACGTGGTTGATTCAGAAAGCAGTTCTGTTGGTCAGGATTTAAATTGTTAAGAGATTTCTTTCCTAAGATCCCTACCACAGGCACAGCGGATTTATATATTATTTTAACATGTTTTAACTTCTTTTCACAAAAAATAAATAGATTTTCATTCATTTTAATTGGGTACACCTCTACCTAACCCTTTTTTTTTAACTAGGTAAAATCATCAAATGAGTCCTCCGACCCCGGGCAGGGCAGGAGGGACTGTCAGACTTTTACTGACTAAAATCCACGGTGTCCTTCAATAGCCCTTTCTGTTCCGGGGTCACGGTAAGGAAATAATCCTTTGGCCCTCTGAGAGGGGGCCCCGTCAGTGTGCTGACGCTCTTTGAGGCGCGCGTGGGACTCAACGAGCCGTCGACCCGGGCCCATGCCCGGGCATGGTCCATGGTCGGGCAGCGAGTTGCCCTTTACTCGCTGCCCGCATGGCCGCGCCTACGGTGGCCGGAGATCATCTGCTGACGTCCGACGCCGCGGGCGCCTACCACTGCGGTTGGGGTGGAGGGAGGACGCTGTCCTCTCTCTCTCTCGGCCCACCTCCTCCTTCGCGAGCATGACTGCTTCGCAGAAGGAGGCGACCGCTTCCCACTCCGTCTCGCCTCGCTGCATGGCCGCGACCAATGCCGGGCGCGAGAGGTTTCCGCCTATTGCCGCCGTGAGGTCACGGCGGTTTTCCGCCCAAGCAGGGCAGTCCTGCAACGTATGCTCCACCGTGTCCTCCGGGCGGCCACAGCAGCCATGTCCGCTAAGGACCTGTGTCATGCGATAGCTGAGGACGCCGTGGGAACTATCCAGCCACTCCTCAAAAAGGGGTCTGACAGCCGCGATTGCGGTTAGCCCGTGCCTCGGTTTGCGACAGTCGTTCTCTCCAAACTGCCATGAGATCGCGCCGGAGCTCTTCTCGCTGCGCCTCGACTTCTCGAGGCAGCGGGGATACACCCCGACGCTGCGCCTCTACGCGCCACTCATAGACGCGCCGGAGGGCAGTCACCCCCAGATCCCAGGGCAGCGATCCGGCAAGAACGTTGGCCGATTCGCAGCAATCGTGCGGTATCCTCAGATCATTCTGATATCCATGACCCTCTGGCATGCGACCAGCTTTGCCGGCCGCGTTCGAATGCTCAAGGCACACAGGGGGGCCCCGTAGAGGGCCATGGAGCGCACGACAGTGCGCGTGCAACCTCCTGCAGGTGGCGTTTGGCTCGCCGATATTGAGGAGCCGCCTGAGGGCGGCTGATGCCCGGTTCAGCCTTGGGGCCAAACGCAGGAATCATCATCATCGACCGTGCTACGGTACCTTTCCCGCTGAAATGGTCCCACAAGCCGGTAGGCGTTTGGGTTCTTTAGACGAGGATGGAACACGATATGCTGTCATCCTGGGCCTGATCCTTGATAAGACATGCTCCGCATTACTTGCCGTACGCGACTGGATTGAGATTTCGAGGGCGTCCTTTCGCGTGTTCTGCCTCTTCCTTCGCTGTCATTACTGCTGCTGAAGTAGTGGCAACCTCCTTTCCGGATTGCCAACGTGTGATAATAATATATAATAATATAATAATATTCCACAACTATCACACAACGCCATCTAGTCCCAAGCTAAGCAGAGCTTGTGTTATGGGTACTAGACAACTGATAAACATACTTATATATTTCTAAATACATACATAATTATTATAGATAAATTACACCCAGACACTGTACAAATGATCGTGCTCATCACACAAACATTTGTCCTGGGTGGGAATCGAACCCACGACCTCCGGCATAGCAGTCACGGTCACTAACCACTAGACCAACAGGCCAGTGTGATCTGGAAGCAGATCCTCCAGCATCTTTGTGTATGAGTGGATCGCCCGAATAGCCATGATCCCCTGGTGCGATTGTCTTGTGTGTTTGCTTCCGTATGGAAACGACAGACACAGGGTTCCCGTAGAGGGGCTTTAACAGTACCACTTCCTCGTAGAGTCTTCAGAAAGCGGCGTTTGCTTACAAGGTTGGGTAACAGCTTGATGGCAGTCCCGGCTCGATTCTGTTTTTGATCCAAACGTCGGAAATGCTCCTAAAAGTTCCGAGGGATTCCAAGGACGAGTTTCAGTCGAGTCTCGTTGATTGGGCGGGCGGTGAGGCAAACCCGTCTCACCGCTAACATACAAGTATCGTGTTCCAAAGCTATGAGGCTCTTTGAGAAAACAACAAATGTATGAATGAAATGTAGGTACCAGCTCGTCGACTATCTTAGTATCTGGAACGCAAAGGGCGTCTAGGAGTCTGACAGACTCTAGAGATCAGCCCAGAGCGAGATAACTCATTTGATGATTTTATTTCCCCCTAAAAAGGGCTGATTCAAGCAGCAGTGCTGATCACGTTTCGTATTGTTAGGAGATTCCTCTCCCAAGACCCCTAACCACAGGCAACCCCGATACTGTTCCCGATGCTGGTCCTACCAGCAGATTTGTATATTTTAAAATGTTTTTGTTACTTTTCACAAAAAGAAGCATTATTATTCATTTTTATTCGGTACTCTTCTGCCCAACCCCTCAGGGATTACAGGCGTTATAATATTAAATTACTTGAGGTCGCTAGTTCTAGCAATTCTTATCATTATTTGGTGAATATCGGCACTTTCAAAAATTGAATAATGTATGAAAATTACGAATCTTCGAACTTGTATAACTTGGCCGAGAGCAATCCTACAACTTTTGTGCCATAGTAACTATTGCTCCAAATGACTAGTACTACCTATACCAACCAATAATACAAAAGGTACCAATTTTTTTCGTTGGCACTTTCAGAAATGGCCCAAAAAAAATGATGTCCTTTGAAAAATGTTTCAAAAAGGTTTTGACAACATTTTCTCCAGATTGCAACTCTTCATTAACTTTTTCACTATTGTAACTAACTGAAATATTTGTTTTTATGGTAATGAATGAAAAAAGTTCAGTTTTTTGCAAAACGTTACAAACCGGTAAGAACAACCTAATTCTAAAATTGCAGCGTGTTCCTACTTTATTACCCTTGTTACTAACAAATCGCACTGTTTTTTTAATAATAAACAATGTTCAATTTGTTGTAAAACGCTGCAAATTTGATATACGTTACGAAACGGTAAAAACAACTTAATTACAAATTTACAGCGAGTTACAAATTTCTTTCACCTGTGTGATTAAATAATTTCATTGTTTTTTTAATAATAGACAATGTTCCGTATGTTGCAAAACGCTGCAAACTTGATACACGTTACAAACCGGTAAGAACAACCTAATTCCAAATTTGCAGCGTGTTACTAATTTTCTTACCCCTGTTTTTACAATAAAAACAGTGCAATCACTGTTTTTTTAAAAAAAAAACAATGTTCCGTATGTCGCAAAGCGCTGCAAATTTAATACACGTTAAAAAACGGTAAGAACAACCTAATTCCAAATTTGCAGCGTGTTACTAATTTTCTTGGCAATGTTATTAACGAAAAACCATTTCACCCCTTTTCACCCCTTTTCAACCCTTTCCGTACACCCCAGAACGCTGCAAAATCACCCGGTATGTTATTTTACCTTCCTTAAGAACCCCTAAAAATTTCAGCGTGTTACTAATTATTTTCGGGTTTAGGCTTTAGTGACTGGACTACTATACTTGTTTATCAATTTGTCTCTAAAGAGCAATGAGCCATATTGACAGCAAGACGATCGTGGTTGCTTAGCAACCGCGAGATTCAATCGATGCCTTGTTGCGGTCAACCGGACGAGGAGCCTTGCTTTGTGCGATGTGCGGTTACTCTGTGCTTCGGTTAGCACAGTAACCAGTGGCTTCGATTACCTAAATGATAATGTATTAAGGGCTTCACACACAGCAGCTATAATGTAAAGATGTACATTATTGCACGATACATCTCATTACATCTTTCCATAGAAATCGTCAGGAGACCACACACGACAGCTATAATGTATATTTTTACATCTTCGAATCTCTATGAAAAGATGTAATGAGATGTATCGTGCTATAATGTACATCTTTACATTATAGCTGCTGTGTGTGAAGCTCTTTAGCGTCTGAACAAATGTGCCAAATTTCGTGAAATAAGTGTTTAATAAGTGTCGTCGAGGCTTTTAGCCAATTATAGGTTATTGACGATAGTCGAGTTCACGTTCCACATGTCGACAACCTCGCGCCACCTGAGGCCAATATATATTATCTATTATAATCAAATCAACCGTTCACTGCTGAACGTACGCTTCCCACAAAGATGGCTTACCATACCGGTCACAGATATCTTAAAGAAGGAGATATGGCGTGGAGTTTAAAATGTATAGAAAACGAGTGAAGCCGCAACAGCCCCACCATAACGATAATATTGCATATGTAGTTCTATCAAAACAATACTACGAACAAGTGCACACACGCGCCATCGATAACTCAGTCATTTAAATATAAACCTTATTCTTAAAACCACAGCGTACTCTTTTTCCGTGTAACTTACTCACACAAACAATTATCATTGTGTGTTGTCGCGACACGCGGGGGGCGGTACTACTCCCGCTCAAATTCAACGGACGCACCAAGCGACATTACGGCTTGATGAGGTATCGTTATGTCAGTTTTACATTGCTGGTCCAGTCACTCAATGATAATGTGAGATCGTTGTAAAAGTGCAATGTATTTTATGAAAAACAATACAGTCGGAGTAATAAAGGAAACAAAAATAAAGTAGTCCAAGTCAATAGCTGGCCAAAACGCTCAGGACCAGTGTCAACGACACGCCCCCTTACCACTTCTCCTGTTTTTAATATTTCTGTGATACCGGTCCTGGGCAGTCCGTATCAATCCGCTGCCAACCACAAAATAAATAATGTTTATATCATTACAAAAAAAAAAACCTATAAAAATACGAAAACCAGATAAAGATAAAATATTATAGACAATTTTAATGATATCGAAGACAGCAAAATCTTCCTCAAGGGAACTCTATTTCTTTTTTAACTACATTTTTTTCCTGTATCCGTTTTGTAAGCTCTCCTTAGGGAAACTTTACGAAAAAAATAAGAACTGTAGTGTTATATTTCAGGGGAAATTCTATCAACGCACTGTATTTTATTAAAATCTATTACTGTCTTATAGACGATATTTTCGACGTTCCGCCTTTTTTTTGTTGGTAAAATCTTCAAATGAGACCTCCCATTCTAGGTGGAGCGAAAAGGGACTGTTAGACTCGTGCTAACTAAAATCCACTCATCATCAGCCTAATGTTCCCACTGCTGGGACACAGGCCTCCTCTCTGAGACAGGGAGTGCACCTTAATCCACCACGCGGGCAAAGTGCGGGTTGGTAGATGTCACATGTCTTCGAATTTTTGGTTCTAGGACATGCCGGTTTCCTCACGATGTTTTCCTTCACCGTTTTGAGAGCAGTGTTGAAATAAATTGCACAAAGTAATGCGCCAGGCGGAGTTCGAACCCACGACCTACAACTGGTAAGACGGGACTGATACCACTGGATCACCACACCATTTTTGTGAACGGTTCGTTCACAAAAATTTAAATTCCTAGACCCCTTCAGGCCTGGAACAACTATTTGTCATCATCATCTGCCTGCCTTTTCCCAACTATATTGGGGTCGGCTTCCAGTCGAACCAGATGCAGGTGAATATATCAGTATTTTACATGGAGCGACTGCTTATAGGACCTCCACAACCCAGTAACTGGGCAATACGATACCCATGGTAAGACTAGTTACTATTTGTATAACATACAAAAATATTTGCTCCATGCGGCCCCATTGGCCATCAGTTCTGCGTGCTATATGGCCTGGCCACTTCCATTTCTACTTGCTAATTCGTTGGGCTATGTCGGTTACTTTGGTTCGTCTACGAATCTCCTCATTTCTGAGTCGATCACGTAGAGAGTCTCCGAGCATAGCCCTCTGCATACCTCGTTGGACTATACTGAGCTTACTAATGAGGCCTATAGTAAAGGAGGATATATGTGTATGTTTTTTTGAATAAAGTAAAATTAGGTGAGGAGACTTTAGGAAAATTCTTTCTCTGTATTTTTCCGAGAAAATTCGAGTAATTTCTGTTATCCTGAAAATAGTAATTGAAGTTGGTCCGAGACTGTGTTTGTTTTTCCCATGTTGTTGTTTTTATGAAAATCGTAACTAGAAGGCCTAACAAGTTTTGTTTTTGTTTGTGTTTTCAGTAAATATTTCCCCGAATTAGAAGTTTCTAATATATCGTCGGTACGTTTATAAACATGTAGCCTTTTCCAGCTTCGCGTGAGTAATTTTTTATTTAATAAACATTGTCCTTCACTAGGAATTTCTCATGTAACGTAACTCTTAAGAATATTCGTGCCAAATTTGAAGTAAGTCTACGCAGTATTTTTTGAGTTTATCCCGGACATACATACAGACAAACAGACTAAAGAACTATATTTTGTCAGCGGTATCGATAGTAGATTACACCCCAAGAATTCTATTAAAAAAATATTCATTGTACAGTTTCAAATTTCCTACCATTTTATTACCTATATTTATAGATGAGGTTTGTAGTACCTAAAAAAAAAAGTCACAAGTACTTCGTAGCTCGCACGTTGAAACTATTGTATCGTATAACTTTATGGCTATAAATAATTATTTACGAACCAACTTTGAATGCGGTACTACCGTTGTGCTATTGAATTTCCTGGTGGTCTTAGGCGATTCACACACGGCACCGCGCACCGCCGCGGTAGGCGGTGACGCCGATCTCTCGTCGCATTGGTCTTTACATAATCCGTAAGCCAAGTCTAGACATGATCATTTGACCGTTCCTATCACCGTATCCGATCACCGTATCTGCGTATTGTATCAAGCCCCGTATCAAGTTGTGGCCGCCTCCGATTTGCTCCGTATCTGTTTCTTCACAATTCTGTATCACCATTGATGATCGGACAAAAACTGACACGACATGGGACGGGCCGTATCATACCGGCGTATCGAGATCCCGTATCATGATACTTATATCATTACCCGTCCACATATGCGATCATGATACGCGTCGACGATACGAATAGGTGATCGGTCGGATCGGGCAAATGATACATGTCTGGACCCGCCTATAGATGCACACGTACTCCGCCCAGCCGCGCGGTCGAGCGGTGCTTTCACCGCCACCTTGTCGGGCCTCCAAAACCCAGTAACTGGGTAATACGATACCACAACTTTAGAGGTTCTGACTAACAGTAACGACTGTCAAAGCTCTTCAAATGACAGCTGGGACCAACGGCTTTACGTGCTTTCCGAGGCACGGAGGAAACTCGCTATGACAGATGGTCACCCACTCACGGGCCAACCGGCAAGCGCGGCTTAAACCGGAAGATCGGCCTGTGCGGCTGTGATTATTTAGCCACGGGCTCAAAAAATGAGTGTAACTGCAAAAGTACCCTTGTTCTTAAATTAAAATATCGTTAGATGTTGAATTTTTTTTAGACATGGTTTATTTATTTATTTAAGAGATACACCAACAGCAAAACATACAAAATGCAGTAATTGAAAACAAACTTTTAAACTTATGTGCTGGTATGTAAGCCTATGACAGCTATTCGCAACATTTACCAAGTGTTCAACAGATGTTGTTGATGTGTGTTAGCAAACATAAATGTACTGAACAGCTGATTTTTTTTCGAGTTTTCAGATTTGGTGTTTAAGTATCGTACACTAATTACTGGTCTCCCTATATATATTTCTTTCTATACCATCAAGGACATGCCATTCCATAGTAATATACAAATATATAATGTAACTAAAACCGTAAAGACAATGTAAGTCAAAGAAAAATAATAAAATTGTTCTAAAAGTAGTTCGTAGCAATTTGCTACGGCGTAGCACACACCTGGGCCTACGCCGTAGACATGGCTACGAATTATAACTTTTACATGTTGCGTGATTACTAGCCGTTTTTTTTGCTGTAAAACCATGAAATGAGTACTTAGGGATACACTAGTTCGTGGGAATGCGGATGGCGAGTTGGGTGACTCACCGTCCGACCATGGGCCATGCTCGACTCATCGTTGCATCGTTTTCTACGTGCGCCTCAAAGTGCTGTCAGCACAATGACAGGCCCCCCTCAGAGGGCCAAACCAAGCGTGACCCCGGAACGTAAAGGGCTATTGAAGGACACCGTGGATTTTAGTCAGTACAAGTCTGACGGTATGTGCGGGAGGACTCATTTGATCCTTTACCACGATAAAACAAGGCTCCTCAAAAGCCGAAATACACAAAAAACTTAATAACACTTTTCTCAACTCGGGAATGGCACTAAAGAACTCACACTCAGCAGTACAGCTTGCGAACACTAACCCAACGAGCCAGAAAGCCTAATAAATCGTTCGAACCATAAATCGATTGTCAATGGTCGACCTTTCGTTCGGAAATAGGATTTCGTTGGTAAAACCACAGAGAAGGATATTCAATAAACTAAAGGAAGGGATATATTATAGTAGGAGACACATTTGCCCACTATGGCCTTTTTTTTTGTGACAAAATCATCAAATGAGTCCTCTCACCTAGTTTGGGTGCTTGAACACGGTGCATGTAACCCGCGTAAGTAAACGTGCGGGTTACCCGCGCGAGTAACATGCGCAAGCTACTTGATCAAGCTACCCGCGGGGTACTTGTACACCACGCATGTAGCTTGAGCATGTTGAGGCACTTGCGCGGGTTACATGCGCCGTGTACAAGCAACCTTATTTTCTAAAAAGTCAATGGAACTAGTGTAATCCATCAACGGGTGTCAAAAATGTCAACGGGGCAGTATTTTGTGCTGTTATTTGAAGCTGGTTAATCACAGACTGACGGATAGGCATGTAAATATAATTTTAGTTTCAGAGCGTTGTAAACAATGTTTTCGGGCTAGTATTTACATTTAAAATTTTCACACATGAAATAGTACAATAATAATCGTAAAACCAGCAATTTTTACTACTGTCCGCCCCGGGCCCGCAGGAGGCGTGTGTTCTAGCAGTGGAAACATTAAAAGCCCAATTTTTCTTTCCTGACGCTATAACTCCAGAACGCTCAAACCGATTTCCACGGTTTTGCATTCGTTGGAAAGGTCTCGGGCTCCGTGAGGGTTATAGTAAAGAAAACGAAGCCATCTGGAGGCGAAACGGAGTTCGCCGGGTTTGCTAGTACTTAAATAATAATCAATCTGATATTCCGACACACACAGACCTCTAGAGTATAATTATGAGAGCACACCTTGTTAGTTATTCAAAGCCCTTCTTTTGTTATATCTTTTTTTTTTGGGCTCGAAAATCAGCAGACTTGGATTGACCCTGGATTACCCTTTGCGTTCCAGGGCCTTGATACCCTGTTTAGACAGTTCCATAACCGTGTACGGTGCACGTACATGGATTTTAAAATATAATTATTTATTGCAATAAGTTAGCCAGTAGGCTCGCGTATCTGCACTTTGGACGCAACCTACATTTGGCAGTGCATTGACACTGACATATTGCATTGTTCTATGCATTTTATGTATATTACATTTTTAGTGTTCAATTAGACGTGGTTTGAGTCGGACAACTTGCATTTTCATTTAGATTCATCCCGTTGAGCATTCACTGACATTTTCTGCATTTAAGTTTAAAGTTGACATTTACATCTGCATTGACATTACTTATGTTAGGGAAGCACCTCGCATAGTGCACCCTACATAGTTTTTTGGTCCTTCGTAACTATTGCAAGTACTATACAGTCCGATACGTCGGTCGATAAGACGCCGCGCGGGATCTGTGTCGTGTCGTGTCATACCGTGCCACGTGTGTTGCCGTGCAGGAGCATTCGGGGAGGTAGCAGCGGTCCAGGTTCCAGAGCGTCGCACTGCATTGCATTTGCATAACAGGGAGAGTTCCTGAATTTCAAGTAAGATCGTTCATTATTTATCTTACGACTTTACAATGGAGGGTTTAATCGTGCGTCAAGCAGAGATCCTCGAGGAGCTGAAGAGAATCCATTCTAATTTTAAGAAGGATTCAGCGAGCAGGAAGACCACCGATTACATTCGTAAAAGGCTTGAGAGGTTAGATGTACTATGGGCGGAATGTGAAGAGAAGAACCGGGAGCTGAGTGCAGTAGAAGAGAAAGGTCATCAATATTTCACTGGTAACATTTTCGAGGTCATTAAAGGCTGGTACCATGGAACGCGTCAGGAGATTGCAGCGTTCGAGATGAAGACTCTTGCTGGACCCAGTAACGCCGGCCATAGTAAGCTAAACATTGAATTCGACAACACCCTGTTCGAGACATCTGTAGGAGCAGAGGACAAGCTACTCGAGTTACAGCAGTTGCAACAAGCTAACTTCCGTGCATTCACTAGGTTAGTAAATCGAAGCCTAGACAAGGTTAAGGAGAAATGGGAAATAGAGGATATGCTTAAGACTGTAGAGTTTCGGTGGACTGCAATTGACAAATTACATTTACAAATTGATGGCATTTTAGAGGGGAATTCACAGGATTATTATGACGAGTTCTGTCATTACGAAGATGCATTTACAAATATGAAACGGGCGCTGAACACGAAACTAAACGCTTCTATACATCAACAGCAAACATTACCTAAAATTGACATACCTATCTTTAACGGCAACTATACCTTATGGCCTACTTTTATGGATCTCTACGTAGAAGCGATTCATAATAATCCAGCGATTGCAAAAACTCAGAAAATGCAACATTTAAAGGGTAGACTTCGCGGTGAAGCGGAAAAGCTCGTGCAACATTTACACATAGCACCCGAAAATTATGACACGTGTTGGGAAATTTTGAACCATAGATATAATAATAAGTTTCTGTTATTCACAAGAAATTTCCAAGTATTTATGCGTCAACCTAATTTACAAAAACAATCTGCATTCGACCTCAAGCGGCTATATGACACTACCAACGAAACAATAAACGCGATACACAACTTGGGCATTGATACAAGCTCATGGGACCCGATTCTAGTCTACGTGTTGTGCGAAAAATTAGACTCTGAAACGTATTCGGAATACATGCAATCCAGGTCGGATCCACGCGAGATACCAACATACAATCATTTTATGGATTTCGTCGAAAATAAGTTTATGGCATTAGAACCATTGCACAGGAAAAAGCCAGAAAGCAGTGATAAACCTACATCAAAACCACATTATAAGACGCAACATCCTTTCCACAAAAATACCAAGTCACAACCCAATAAAAGTTCAACAAACTACTCTCGCAACTTCCATGCGTCAAACGCTGGACAATTTAGCAAGATTATTTGTCCGTTGTGCAATATAAATCATGCATTATTTCAATGTACTAAGTTTGCTGACATGCTGAGTACGGAAAAAATGGCATTTATAGAAAATAATAAAATATGCAAAAATTGCCTATATGTGCATAATAAGGGTTACTGTGCATCACAGAAAAGATGCAGAGATTGCAACGAACAACATAATACACTTCTGCATAGCGATATTGCGAAATCAGTGCAAACGCCCTCAGCAACAGAAACAGCATCTAAACCGTCGTCATCGACTTCAACTAGGTCAAATAAAAATTTGCAAAACAACTTCGCATCAAATAATGATGATGAAATATTATTACCAACAGCATTATTGCAAGTAGCCACAGCTGAAGGTGACTACATTACACTAAGGGCTCTAGTTGACCAAGGCTCACAAATTACGTTGATAACGGAGAATGCAGCACAAAGATTGGGCATAAAACGTCAACAACTGAGTGCAAACATAAGCGGCATCGGTACTTTATCCAACAGGAGTAAAGGAAAGGTCCGTCTATCCTGCAAGTCCTTATATAACGACTTCCAGTTTACAACGGAAGCGTTAATCATGACACGGGTAGTAAACAATCTGCCTAACGTTACATTTGCAAAGAAACCTTGGGCTCATGTGACAGACATTACACTAGCCGACCCAGATTACAACTTGTCTAGGCCCATTGACATACTTCTGGATGCACACGTATTTTCCGAAATACTCATGAATGGCTTAGTCAAAGGGGAGGTTAATGAACCCATGGCTCAACAAACACGGTTGGGTTGGATATTGTCAGGCAATGTCACCAAAACATTTAATTGCAACGTCGTAGTTAATGAAGTCAACGACTTGTCAAAGTACTGGGAAGTGGAAGACATCAACGGAGATACATGCAATTCTATGACGTCAGAGGAACGATATTGTGAAGAGTTCTACATTGCAACAACCAAGAGATTAGGAGATGGCAGATATGCAGTTCGTTTGCCAATGAAGCCTAATTTTAATCAGCTGCTGGGCAAATCAAAGCCACGAGCTGTAGCACAATTTATTCAATTAGAAAGGAGATTAGGCAGGGATGAAAAATTATCAGACAGTTACATCAAATTTATGCAAGAGTACCTGGAAATGGGACACATGAAGGAGAGCAAACCTGAATGCAACACGGAATGCTACTTACCTCATCATGGAGTTCTAAAACAGGACTCAGTGACATCAAAATTGAGGGTGGTTTTTAACGCCTCCCAGAGAACTGACACAGGTTACAGCCTGAATGACTTGATGGAGTGTGGTCCTAAGCTTCATCAAGACCTATTGACATTGTTATTAGGATGGAGGTTATACAAGTACGTCTTTACTGCAGATTGTGAGAAGATGTACCGCATGATCCTTGTCCATGAAGAAGACCAACACTTGCAAAAGATCCTGTGGAGGGAATCCAACCAAGGTCCCTTAAAGGAATTCCAGTTGTGCACAGTGACGTATGGCACCAAGGCAGCACCATTTCTAGCTCTTCGAACGCTGAAACAGCTTGCAGACGATGATGCACAGAAATATCCGTTAGCAGCGGATGTCATTGCTAACGAAATGTACGTTGATGATGTCCTAAGTGGCAGCAACTCCATCGAACGAGCACAAGAAATTCAAAAGCAACTCATCAACATGCTAAGTGGAGCTGGCCTTACACTACGGAAGTGGTCAAGCAATGACCAGACCTTGATTGAAAGCTTATCTTCTTCAGATCTTAACCAAACGACAATGCACTTTACAAACGATGGAATGACAAAAGCCCTGGGGGTCCAGTGGAATCCTACAACTGACACATTTTTGTTTACAAACAAAATACAATTTGACAATAAAAACCAATTGACAAAAAGAAAACTGCTATCGGAAATCTCGAAAATTTTCGACCCTCTGGGCTGGCTGACACCTCTGACAGTAAAAGCAAAACTGCTATTCCAAAGCGTCTGGCTATCGGGATGCGAGTGGGACGAAACCTTACCTGACAGCGTGCAAGAAGAATGGAAGCAGTTTACTAGCGATTTACACAAAATAACCGAATACCAAATACCAAGGTGGCTGGGAGATATTACTAAACCATTCCAAGTACATGGATTCTGCGATGCGTCCGAAAAGGCCTACGCATGCGCCATATACCTGTTGACAACAAATGACAAAAACGAACCTGTGACTAGACTTATCGCTGCAAAATCGAGGTTATCGCCAATCAACAAAAAATTGACCCTACCTCGACTTGAATTATGTGGAGCGCTACTACTTTCACGGCTCATGAAAAAGGTCTTGGCAGCCTTTAAATGGGACAATGTGCACAAATATACATACGCCTGGACGGACTCTATGATTGTATTAGGCTGGCTGCATGGGGACGTCACAAAATGGAAGTCGTTCGTCAGCAACAGAGTACAGCAAGTGCATGACGTAATTCCAAAGCAACACTGGAGTTATGTCAAATCCGAGGAAAATGCTGCAGATTGTGCATCACGCGGAATCAGTTGTTCCCAACTATTGCAACATTCTTTGTGGTGGCAAGGTCCCTACTGGATGAAGAATTATAATGAAAATACTTTTGACAAAATTGCAATTACACCGATAACATGCGAATCAAAACAAAAACAAATGCAAACGTATGTTGTGAAATGTGAACCGTCTTCAATAGTAATTGAATTATTAGACAGACACAGCGATTTGACTCGTATTACAAGGGTCATTGCTTGGATGAAACGTTTCATAAACAGCTGTTCGAACACCGACACTCATCGTACTCATTATTTGACATCTAAGGAACTACAAAGCGCTGATAACCTAATAATGAAACAGGTTCAATTGCATGCCTTCAATGACGAGATTATGAGATTAAAGGAAAACAGAGGTTTGAGCACAAAAAGTAACCTCTTGAGTTTAAATCCATTCCTTGACAAACATGACATTCTGCGAGTGGGTGGAAGGTTACGTAACTCAAACTTACCGGAAGACACTAAACATCCAATTCTACTACCACATGACAATAAACTGACAGAGTTATTAATTTGGCAAGCTCACAGAAGAACATTACACGGAGGTCCTAAGTTAACCCTGACACATCTACGACAAACGGTTTGGATCGTAGGAGGACATCGCGCCGTCAAAAAGGTCTTACACAAGTGCGTAACATGTCGCCGATTTAATGCTAAACAAACAAACCAGATTATGGCTGATCTACCAGAGCCGAGAGTGACAGTATCTCGCCCATTTACACATACAGGTGTCGATTTTACTGGACACATTGAAATCAAGGCAAGTAAAGGCCGAGGCGTCAGAACATTGCTGGCGTACGTTGCAGTATTTGTTTGTCTAGCAACAAAGGCCATTCATCTGGAACTGGTATCTGAACTATCCAGTACAGCATTCCTTGCGGCTTTCAAGCGCTTCTGCGCACGTCGAGGTACGCCACGAGACATGTACAGCGACAACGGCACGAATTTTGTGGGTGCAAATCGGTTCCTACTGCAACAATACAAATGCATTGTCGAAACTATAGACAACTTCTTCTTGGGGAAAATATCAGAGATGGGAGTTCAATGGCACTTCAATGCCCCTGTCTGGCCAAGTGCAGGCGGACTGTGGGAAGCCGCTGTAAAGAGCATGAAATATCATCTCAAACGGGTCATTGGAGACCAACGACTGACATATGAAGAATTTACAACTCTGCTATGTCAGATAGAAGCTTGCTTGAACTCACGACCACTGTGCACCGTTTCAGAGAACGCCGAAGAAATAAACTGTTTAACTCCAGGACATTTCTTAACCGGCACATCACTCATGACAATTCCAGAACCCGACATGGACAAGACTTACCGTTTAAACACAAGATGGCAAATTGTACAACAACTTAGTAAGGATTTCTGGAAGAAGTGGTCGCAAGAGTACCTCCAACAACTACAAGCAAGACTAAAGTGGAAACGACAGAACACTGACATAAAGAAAAATGACATTGTATGCATTAAAGATGAAAGGTTACCTGCAGGAAAATGGGCACTGGGTCGTGTAGCGAATTTACACCCTGGAAAGGACGGCCACACTAGAGTTGTGACATTACAAACTGCAAAAGGCGAAACTAAACGACCTATTACAAAACTGGTACCACTAGTGGAGGCTGAGGAACAAAACAACCCTGACACTGACAAACTACCTAAAAACAGGCGAAACCGAGCTAAAAGGCTCAACTGGAACAGCTTGGTATGTTATATGCTGATGCTAGTTATGACATTGATAACGCCTACTGTCCAGCAAGATATGAAACTTACTCAACTGACAAAAAATCAAACACTTTACTTTGACAAGATTGCAGACCTACAAGAAATTAGAGATGAATGGAAACTGGTATTCTATTACAATATGACAAATTATTGGCGCAATGTGGACACTTTGCAAGTATTCGTATCTCACTTAAAGCAAGCTCGTTGCGAAGAGTGGATGATGCAATTTCATGTTTTGATAAATCAACTTGAACAAAGCACGAGTGAACTAAATTATTACAACGAATTACTGAGGTCCCAGCGGATAATTCAACACAGGTTCAAAAGAGGATTAATCGACGGAGTAGGATATGTTGCAAATTCGTTATTTGGAGTGTTAGATCAACGTTTTGCAGAAAAATATGAACAGGATATTGACACAATCCAACATAATGATAATCACCTACTTCAGTTGCTTAAAAATCAAACAAGTGTTCTGGAAACCGAGAACAACATCATACAGCGTAACGAAGCAACAATGGTGAAGCAGTTCACTTTAATTAACGACCACCTCACGTCCCTAGAAAATAAGACGCTCAAAGATAAACTTGAGAGTTCACATGCATTCTATATCATTACATCGGCCATAGCTGCAGAAAGAATGGTTCAAAACTTAAAAGATATTCAAGAATCGCTCATCAACACCCTGACAAATATGTACCAAGGACATATGGACGTGCATCTATTATCACCAACCCAATTGCAAAGCGAATTAGATAGAATAGCTCGACTACTACCTCGAGATTCTACACTACCTGAAGTTCATAATGACATAAGAGACATCTACAGGCTGTTCAGAATACATGCGCGCATAACACAGCACTATCTGTTGATGGAAATAAAAGTACCGATCTTGAGTGATGCCCTATACGAACTAAACAAACTTATCAGCATTCCTCAACGTATTGACGTAAATCGAGTAATGTATGTTATTCCTAACTCAGCATTAATAGCATTTAACGCCAACCAATATTCATTTATACCCCTAGAACAGTCTGACATTAATGAATGCCAAAAATTACATGACCAATATCTACTGTGCAAACTAAATCACCCTATATACAACACCGGTGATCGTCACAAATCTATTTGCGATATACAGCTGATTCGAGACAACGAAGAACACAGCGTTTATTGCCATACGGAAATAAAAATATGCGCCGACAAATGGGTCAAATTACATAAACAAAACACCTGGTTTTATTATTGTTGTGACGCGTGCGAAGTACAATTAGTGTGCGGTACTCAAATGACATCGGAGACGTTGCGTCACTCGGGTCTGATAACGCTGAAACAAGGATGCAACTTGCAAGGCGACTCGTTCACACTGCACGCATACATGGAACATACAAGTGATATTTTAGTCAATGAACCATATGCGATGATCGTGCCCACGATCTCTCCAATCAACAACATAATCAATACCTCGATTCGTAACTCATCCTTGCATATTGAAACGCACGAAGAGACGTTCAAGAAAATTGACACGCAACTACGCTCTATAGAAGAACAGTCTAAGCTAGACACCTTATCCTCTCACGACGTTCATCACTACATTGCAATCTATGTGGTTGTTGCGATTAGCATTGCACTGTTTGTAACATCGGTGTACTTTTGGCGAAAGATGGCCACCCAAAGACAGGGAGAGGGTCCGCAAGACGCAAGAAGCAGAAGCAGACGAGAAGAAGATCATGACATCGAGGATAGAATCAGCAAGATCGACAAAAAGGATTCAAAAGTGAACAAAGTGTCGTGTGCTAACCCTACCACAAGTGAAGTGAAATTTGACACTGAAAAACATAGTGAAGTGTGTTAATTTATTATCATGACATTCTATTTATAGACTTTAGATATTCATAGTTTAGATCAATACTTATTTACATTGTAGTTCTACATTTTTACATTCTTATTTTATCATTTTACATTTCATATGAGATTGTTTTATTTAGTTACTTTTGTGTTGTGGCAATATGTACGGTGCACGTACATGGATTTTAAAATATAATTATTTATTGCAATAAGTTAGCCAGTAGGCTCGCGTATCTGCACTTTGGACGCAACCTACATTTGGCAGTGCATTGACACTGACATATTGCATTGTTCTATGCATTTTATGTATATTACATTTTTAGTGTTCAATTAGACGTGGTTTGAGTCGGACAACTTGCATTTTCATTTAGATTCATCCCGTTGAGCATTCACTGACATTTTCTGCATTTAAGTTTAAAGTTGACATTTACATCTGCATTGACATTACTTATGTTAGGGAAGCACCTCGCATAGTGCACCCTACAACCGAAAACTTTGAACTATCTACAATACAAATTCTAAACCCAAATATTTCTAAAACACAATGTAAATTATTAAACCATTTTGTTGAAACTGCATCGTTGCACACTGTTGACACATCCATTGATGGATTATAAGTTAGTTCGATTGACTTTTAGCAAACAAATGGAGTAATGGATATCGACATGTGTAGTTGACGTTGTTTATTTTTAAAAGCTTAGTGTAAAATACTGTATTCAGCTGCTATCGGTACTCTCAGCACGAATTTTCACTCTTTTAGTTTACAGCGTCTTTTCAGTATTTACAGCGTTTTTTTATGAAAAAATGGAACAGTGCATCTGGTGTGCGAAGAAGGAACTAATTTTTTCCTTGAAAATTGTCAATTTGAAATTGTAAAAGTTCCAATTTACAATACAGTTTTAAGTACTGAAAATTCGTGCTAAGGGTAAAGTACCTTCCGCACGAGTTTTCAGTATTTGAGACGTATGGAAAGTAAACTGGAACTTTGACAATTCCAAATTGACAATTTTACTATATTTTCACTTATTACACATTCACTAATTTGATGATTTTACCACGTAAAAAGACAAAAAGGCCGTGACGGGAGAGACTGGTTATACTCGTGCTGAAAAAGCCCTTTAATACGTTCCACGGTGACGGTTATTACCTGATGAGACAGTCTCGCGACACCGGGAGGCTTTGTCCCTCCAAGAGGACCCCGTCAGATTGCTATCTGCTCTCTGAGGCGCGTGGAAGTCTATTTATATATGACAATTCTGTTTTTCGTCCCCTGTTTGTTACTGCCAGTGTCAGTAGAACATGCGACTAAAATAGATTTTAAAACCCGTTGTGACCGAGTTAACGAGACTAAAGGAGCGTGCACACTATGTGACACGCGTAGGATTAATAGGGTTGATTTGTGCATAAATAAACTGAAAATTTTGTTTAGTTCGTTCGTTAACTCGAATATTGAAAAATATGAACACGTATTTTTTTTTATCAATGAATATTTAAAAAGATTAAATGCTTCGAAATTCGTGTGTGGGGGCTTGTAATCAACATTTACGATTATGGAAAAATAAAAAGACAAATCAGAGGTTTTAGCACAAGATTTCTGTACACAGTGCACTTGAAGTAAGTGCGGCTTTTTTTATTAGAAATGTAAACAATCAATGACAAAGTTTCCGGTTACTTTACAAAAATGTGAAACTATTGCTTTAGCTTGTTTTAAATGATAGAATTAATCGTTACTTTGAGGAAATCCATGCATGGCAAATTAACAATAAATGTTAAGAAACATGTTAAGTACTTAGGTTCTATTAGTTTTTAGGGTTCCGTAGTCAACAAGGAACCCTTATAGTTTCGCCATGTCCGTCCGTTCGTCCGTCCGTCCGTCCGTCTGTCCGCAGTTTAGCTCAGAGACGCACAGTACTAGAGAGCTGTAATTTGGTGTAAATATACGGATTTGTTGTGCCGAAAAAGTGGTAAAATAAAATCTCGAAAAATATTTTTTTTTAGGGTACCTCCTGTACACGTAAAGTGGGAATGTTTTTTTTTCTCGCGTACCCCTTAGTGTGGAGTATCATTAAATAGGTCTTTAAAAAATAATGTGAGTTTTCATTTACAATTTATTGATAAAAAAATTCTTAAACGCATCAATGCATGTGTAGCGAATTTCAAAGATTTTCTTTGGAAAGAAAAATTCGAACCCGCGACCTTCAGATTCAGTACATCCGACGCGGGTCGAGGGTTCGAATCCTGTACGTGGTTCGAATTTTTCTTTCCAGAGATTTTTTAAATTATTAGTTTTAATATTTATAAAAAAAACTTACTTTTTTCTATGGGGAGGGAAACATGCGATTGCACTCTATCTAGACCATCTGAAGTCTAAACCATAGAACGCATCTTGTTTTTTTATAACACATTGCGTGAACCCAGCGACCGCTGGCCGTTGGTCGCTCGTCTAATGAACAACCTCCCTAGCATATCGATCGCGTCTAAATATATTCACAGTAGACCCATTGTTATAACAACTTTGAATAACTTTGATATCGAAACATAATATCTGTTTGAAAATAGATGCTTGTTAGCGTTTATTTTAATTATTGTTGATAATTATAATCCCTAGGTTAAAGAGGGTTCGGTCAGTAACTTTAGGTAATTTTTATTACGGCTCTCGAGAGGGTCGTAAAGGGGTTTCGTCATCATCTGCCTAGCCTTTTCCGAAGTATATTGGGGTCGGATTCCAGTCGAACCAGATGCAGCTGAATATCAGTATTTTACATGGAGCGACTGCCTATCGGACCTCCACAACCCAGTAACTGGGTAATACGATACCGGACGGACTGAATAATTTTGCAATTCATTAGTTAGTGCTGTCAGTCAATATTCCTATCGGACGGCGAGTCACTTATTACTGGGGATCCGATTGTTCAATTGAAAAAAATAAAATTGAATATAAATCTGCAAAGTTTCTCAGCAAAATAAAGTGCGAACTACTTTACATTAATATAATTTACTGCACCAGATTAAGATTTGCATTTTATAGGTCTAATGTACATACAATCGACCAAGTGGAATTATCTTGGTCGATTGTACAATCGAATCGACGAAGTGGTAACGACTTTGATCTTGGTCAATTTGACGGATTCAAACGAATTTTGTCAAAATGGGTCATGATTCAACTTTGTCGACTACATACAAGAAAATTCAAGGAAAAATAAACATTTATTTATCAAAAAAAGCGCTATTTTAGGGCTCGAAGCCGTACCTACTAAAAGATTATTATTGAGTCAATTTCAGATATTTACTCTTGGTTTCACTTATTATTTATTGTTTTTGACAGTTGATAAGGATTATGGAGTATTCTATAAAATGAATTAATCTATTGAAAACTAAAATAAAATTATTATTTTTTTCAAATTTTGCATAGGAGTCTTTTTAGGACATAGGTGCTCAATGGGATGAGATTTTACGAAGATCCTAAGGACTTATTTTTGGCTTTAATAGTTTTTATGAAAGTTCGTTACTACAAGTGGTAGGAGTTTCAATTTTTAGGGTTGCGTAGCCAAATGGCAGAAAACGTGTGGGGTAGGGGTATCTATGAATAGGTCTTAAATAATGATATTGAGGTTACTAACATTATTTTTTTCTAAACTGAACAGTTTGCGCGAGAGACACTTCCAAAGTGGAATAATGTGTCCCCCCCTGTAACTTCTAAAACTTCTAAAATGGACATTACCATGCAAAATTCAATTGAAATTTGGTTTGAACGAGGTCGAGTAATAAGTTTTTTTTAATTCGTCTTAAATCCTAAACCGCAATTTACCTTGCAAATGTTACTTGCTGCTACGGAACCCTATAAGGGCGAGTCCAACTCGCACTTGGCCGGTTTTTTGTTGGATATATTTAGCTAGATTTTCCAAAAGCTTCCCATTAATAGAGTAAAATTATATTATTATAATAGTATATCTATCAATATTTATTGTAATTACTTATTCTTCTTCAAGCTTTACAAAAATCTGAAATGTAAAATTGAAATAAAATTGTGGAAAGCGCAATTTTAGCGCTCACGGTCGTCAAAAGATTATTGAGTCAATTCGAGATGCCAATTTGCTGTTCCCCGCGCTCGGGACGTTGGCATTGTCTAATATTCATATTTCATTGAGAATTCTTACAGTTCAAATAAAATTGTAAAGCTTGAATTTCAGTTACGCGCATTGTTGGTCGCGTATTTTAGTGATAAAAAGCAATGTAGTATGCGCCACTGACGTCGAACTCACTTATAAAAATACGTCTTAAAAGAACACCGTGGTCCTGGGATGCAAAAGGCAAGTGAAAGGACAAGGTGGATTTTTAGTCCGTAAGAATCTGAGGAGAGAGTAGTGGTGGTCAGTTGTAGGTCGTTGGTTCAAACCCCGCCAGGCGAATTATTTTGTGTAATTCATTTCATCACCACTGCTCTCAAAACGGTGAAGGAAAACATCGTGAGGAAACCTGCATGATCTCAAACCAAATATTTGAAAACATGTTACATAGGCCCGCGTGGTAGATTACAGCCCACTCCCTCTCACAGAGAGGAGGCCTGTATTCTAGCAGAGGGCTAAACGTTGCCCCACACTAAGAATTTCTCCGGTATCGTGTGTGCATTTACAAACATAGAAACTCACATACACAAACACCCAGACCCGAAACAACTACTTGTACATCATACAAACATATTTTGTTCCGTGCGAGGACCGAACCCATGACAGACTACACAGCAGTCTTACTCAGACACTCCTAATTTTATTTTGATTTGAAAACAACTTTTTTTTTTTGGACAAACCCGCCACACTATTTCCAAACCACTGCAACTCCTGAGAGCCAGAATCAACAGTGGCAACCACCAGAAAAGCGCCGAGACAATGAATCTCGACGTGTCTCGGAGAATGAATTTACCTGTCTTGGATCCTGCAACGAAATTAATCTGAAAAGAATAATGGAGGAGTAAGAAAAATGTTTCCACCTCCCTCCATGCAAGCAGGAGACAGAATAAAACAAGCCCAATAGGCACAAAGGGACATTACAACTGGGAGAAGCCCAGTTGCCTAGCACCACGGGTAAAAATGACTACTAATATTAACACACATTAGACAACTAGTGCGTTTCCACTTTCCAAATGGTTAACTCCTTTCCTTTTTACAATTTAAAGTAAAGATTTGCAAGTATCACGTTCCCATTTTGTATAAAAGCGATACGTGCGGTGCTTCCGGAATCCGAAGAAACTAGGGCATGAAAAGAAGATACCTTACGAGTTGGTTTTAGAAAGATGGCGATTAAATACTCTTTCGTTCTAATTGGCTGTGGATTCGTCTTGCTTTGCTACACTAATCCTAATTTTAAAGAAGAGTTTGTTTGCTTGTTGGGTTGAAGGCGCAAATCTCAAGAAATACTCGTTCGAATTTAATAGTTATTTGCTATGAAAGGCTGCAAAGTTGATTTTTGGCGCGAGTACTTGCATTGAAAACTGAGCGAGCGAAGGATTCTAAGATTGAACCGCGAGAGAAACGAGCGCTTCAAATATAGAATCCTGAGCGATGCGAAGTTTTCAATTCGCGCAGAAAAACTTAGCTGCCGAGTGCAACACACAACTTTTCACCTCACACAACGAGGCAATGTAGGTTTCAACTTTATGCAATAGGGTATGAAGTTGAAAATGTATTAGCGACTCCTGAACGTTAGCGATTGTCGATTGCCATTTGGCTATAGGGCCTGTTAAGATTGCTCTTCTCAGAATCCTCGTCTCCCATTTCTAACCATTTATTAATATCATATTTTACATAATCCAACCATCTTTGGTTCGCCTCTCCTTAAATATCAACTTGGCCATTGAATAATTTATTCATCTTGAATCGAAGAGGCCCGTCAAGACGTCGTTACCTAAGGCAGTTGTCCCATTGTGAGCGAGAAGCGACCAACAATCAGTTTTTTATCGCTCAACAGACGTACACGTGTGCCTCAAATGTAAGGCCTTGTATAATCATGAAATGAGTCCTCCTACGATTACTGTCAGACTTGTTCTACTAACTAAAATCCACGGTGATTTTTCAATAGCCCTTTATGTTCCAGGGTCACATTTACCTGATCAGACAATCCCTCGACCAAAATGTAAGTCTTAAAATTTAAACGACCATTCGTTAAGAGCAACCCCGGTTGTTGTTTACGCCACAAAGTTGTTCCCCCACGAAAAAAAATGTATAAATAAGCCAAAGGTTTTTGTTTTCATTATTTTTAGATAATGATGGTGAGATGATGGATAGCAGGACAAGTAAATAATAAAATCCAGCCCAAAACTACTACTACTAATTAATTTTGTGGCGAATTTACGACAACCCGTAGGTACGAACCTCGGGTTAGAGCGTCGCTAGAAGGACGGCAAGAGACAGGCTGGCTCGAGCGGTAATTTTTAGTTGACATCATGTACTCGCTAATCGCGAGCGGTATGACCACTGCCTAATCGCAAATCTCTTTCGAACGAGACGAATTTCCAGATTTATTCAGTGAATAGGTGTCAGAGGAAAAAATGGTATTCCATCCGTCAAGCATCGCGCTTAAGTCCTCGGTTTTTGGTGACTAATAGTGAGCATAAGTTTTGGCCGTGGGTTCGCCTGAATGTTGATGTTAGCCTTTATTAGTACCTAAAGTTGTTAAGGAATGGGACATCGATAAGATAGAAAAGGCCAATGACCTTCATTTGTTACTTGTCAATACTCAATACTTTATTGTTGTATTCCATAACATGAAAGAAAATACATGCTTGGTGATTTTTGCCTGCATGACTCGTAAGGGAACAGTGTATAAGACGGGGACGCGAGGTATGACGGGGAATGACACACTTAACGCAAACTTAACATAATACTAACGTAGCGCAAGCGCCAATAGGACGCCATTCGATAATGTCCGCTTGCAAATGACGTCTTGATGGCGCTTGCGCTACGTTAGTGTCGTGTTAAGTTTGCCTTAAGTATGTATGTCCCCATTATACCTAGTCCCCGTCTTATACATTATTTCCCATACGTCTGTACCGACAACCTGCTTTGTACAGAAAACCTAGTCCCGTGTAGCGTTTCCAGGCGTCCGAATAAAGCCTGACACAGTCAAGATTTTCGGTTGCGTGTCCGGCCAAATCAGACCGTGTCCGGACAGTCCAGCTTTTGTTAAAATATTAAATTTGTTTTTTTTTTTTAAACCATCTTCTGTACCGATAATGTCTGTACCGAAAACTTGTTCTCCATCGAGTCACCCTAAAGAAGTGCTATGGTATGTAATTATGTACGTAGGAGGAATTGATAATTTTAGTCGCACTGACGCATGCGACGCGCAACTTCATAAGATGATTTTACTTTACTAAAAATCATCAATAAAATAAGGCTATGTTATTTGAATAAAAATGTAAAAGAAAGTCTTACCTGATAAAACAGCTGGTATTCAGTGTCAGTCAGCCTGAGGGCCACTTCCTCAGGAAACCGGAGAATATTCTTCAAAGACGCCAACTCTTCGTCATTAGTCTCCTCTGGTGCCGAAGAACCTGGAAGGAGAAGGTGGCGATTAGTTGAAAAGCTTTTTATATGAAAAAAAAAGTAGTCTTAAGTTCTGAATCAGGGGGTCTACTTTTTAAGTCCGTGAACGAAGATATGGGTACGACACGGATATAGACAAACGTCAAAATAAAAGGAGTTTACGTCATCTTGGACCATCGCTCAACAGCGATGAAACTATGCCAAATGAAAGCTTTGAGGATGTTATGGATTACTGATTATGGCAGCTAAGTTGAATTCGAGCGAAAAAAAGGTGATTTCGAGCACTAAATTTTTTTTTCCCTCACCTAATCTAACCTAGGACGATATCAATTGAAAGATTCGAAACAGGCCCTATAGCCAAATAGCAATCGACAATCGCTAACGTTCAGCAGTCGCTAATACATTTTCAACTTCATACCCTATTGCGTAAAGTTGAAAATCTATCAAAGATTACAGATCGTTTTCGTTTGTTTCGTTCGCTATCGCTCAGCAGTCTTTACTAGATTTTCAAATTTATGCGATGGGGTATAAAATTTAAAATGTGTATTGTAGCAACTGCTTAACGTTAACGATTGTCGCTTGCCGTTTGGCAACAGGCTCAGGTGTCATTCGAAGAATGTGGTAGACAGATATACTTTTACTATGGCGACATTCTTCAAATGTGTAAGGTTCACCTGGAATACCTGACAATTTGATTAGATAATCATTTCAGGTTAAAAAAGACAGCAAACATGATCATAAAATAGCAAATACATTATTTTATTTATCTCGAATATTGGCAAAATTAAAATCAAAAAGCAAGTGTGAGGTTCGAAACTTCAGAATGCAGTGATTACAACGCGTACGTGACGTATTGTAAATTTTAAAAGCGTCGATATTATGTCATATTAATCGGGCTCTTTGTTCAAAAATAATAATAGTAATGGGAGTTTCTGGCGCTTCCAAATACCTCCAAGTTATTGCTGTCATCACTATTTGTGTGTCGTTTCCCAACTATGTTGAGATCGGCTTCCAGTTGAACTGGGATGCAGCTGGATATCAGTATTTTATATGGAGCGACTGCCAACTGTACCCATAGCACGAGTATTCACCATTTTACTTTACAGGAACAGCGGCTCTGGTGAGCGAAGAAGAACTTATTTTTCCTTGAAAGTCAATTGAAAATGTCAACGTTTACTTTACGTGAGAATAACTAGAAACTCTGATAGGGCTTCTGACCTCCACAACCTAACAACTGAATTGAGGTGTGTGTCCACAGGTCGGCATCGCACGTATCGAACGTAACGGATTTTAGTTTGCTTTGTATGAAAACTCATACAACTGCGTCCACTGATCCGCATCGTACGGATGCCTCATTGCGATGCGTACCGATGACGTCATACGGAATGCCGATTAGTGGAAGCGATGAAGGTGGCATCGGCAATCCGATTGCTGATACTCGCGTCGGCAATCCGATCGCTGCCGGCACAGAAATCCGTTTGATGCGATGCGTCCGATACGTACGATGCGGACCTGTGGACGCTTACCATTATATAGATAGGATATATTTTGGTAAGATTGGTTGCCAGACTTACGAGCTTCTGACTAACAGTAACGACTGTCAAAGATCTACAAATGACTGCAGAAAACATGCTTTATGAGACAAGGAGGAAAATCGTAATGACAGACGGTCACCTATCTACCGACCAACCTAGATAAGAGCGACTTAACCAAGCCCCAAACTCCTCTAAGTTATTATTATACAGTGTTATTAAAAATAAATTCTATAACTGTATCAATAAACTTTAAAACTTACAAAATAGAAGTACTAGAACACACAACAAATTCTCAAGCTCCCTTCAAACTTGAGATCTAAAAAAAGTCTTTGAAGCAGTATCGGTTTACGGAATACAATTTCAAGGCATAAAGTTTAGAAGTAACAAAACTCCTGGTTAGAATCTTCGTCTTTGAATTTGGATCGATGCAGTGGCGTAGCTACGCAGGGGCGATGCGGCCCTTAGCACCCGGCCTCGCATCTGAAGGGGCAAAACATTCTTGACAATGGCGATCACAGTTCGTTAATATTAGCTGCCACGGCCTATTTTAATTATTAGTAACTTTTTTTTGAATTGTCTTTTTATTTTACTATGGACACTATTAACTTGCCACATCGTTCTCACGTAATGTACCATCTGATGATGAATGATGTAACAAAAGTTTTGTAATAATTTTGGCGATTGAAAAAGAGTGTCCATGTCCATGGAGTTTCTTGCTCATTCTTCTCCATAGAGATCTACGCTTTGGAATGAGTACCTACGGTACTTTCACAGTTTTTATGTCTTGTGACTGGGACTGTAGCACCATAACTATTTTTGTAATTGTTTTATTTTATGTCTTTTGACAATTCATAAGTGCCTGTAATTGGCCTAGTTGAAATAAACGTTTTGATTTGATTTGAATATGACCTACATAATTATCATGTTTAGAGGAGCTCTATTTGTCTCTTCTAGTCAGTTTTCAAAGGGAACAGTCGGCACAAATAGTGACCCCGGTGACAACTGGGAAGACAATTCCCAGCTGCCACCACGGAGGACAGGGCTAGAGGGGACTATCAGGAATATTGGGACTAATTCAGTAGCGTGGTCAAGTCATATCTTCTATCAAAGAAAAGGGCCTCGCAGATGCGTTTTGCCCCTTCCTAGATTCGGTCTCACTACGCCACTGGATCGATGTTTTCTAAAGTATTTCGAGGTCAAACTACCCGGGTTTCGGGTCCGAGCGAAATTTTGTTCAGAACCGAGGGTTACGGTCCAAGTACGGTTTTTTGTTCGAGCTAGTCGAAAGTAGGTGCATGTTTTTGTTGATTGATAAATCGTACTACTATTATAAATGCGAAAGTTCATGAAGATGAATGGATTTTTGTTACTTTCAAACAAAAAATACTGAAAGGATTTGGGTTGAAAAGTGAAATATACGAGTAAATGTAACTGACATTAAAACTACCACAAAAATGGAATTAGGTGGAATTATTTTGCTACTTGCATCGAAATGTTGATCTTCCCGGGATTTCTAATAGACAATCTCGTGTGGAAAACAGTATTACAAATAAATAATAATAATGAAAACATCAGAAAAAAGATTAAATAAATAAATTATCTGAAAGTAAAAACTTTTTATTTAATAGATCACAGAATTTTACTGCTCTTTAAAAGTAATTCCGGGAATTCGGACATATTAACTTTATTCCGTCGGTGTACTCGTATAAGTACATGAATAACTCTACCTAATGACGACCTATGAAAATGACTTTTCTTTTAAAAGACGGTGGCTTTGTTTATTTATTTCATTAAAATTTTGGCTAAGGATGTTGGATGGATGGATGCTAAGAAAGAAAATTTTTTTTTTTTTTTTTAGCGTGGTAAAATCATCAAATGAGTCCTCCAACCCCGGGCAGGGCGGGAGGGACTGTCAGACTTCTACTGACTAAAATCCACGGTGTCCTTCATAGCCTGTTAAGTTCCGGGGTTACGGTAAGGGAATAATCCCGCGACCCCGGCAGGCTTTGGTCCTCTGAGAGGGGGGCCCCGTCATTATGCTGACGCTCTTTGAGGCGCGCGTGGGACACAACGCGCCGTCGACCCGGGCATGGTCCTTGGTCGGGCAGCGAGTTGCCCTTTACTCGCTGCCCGCATGCCCGCGCCTACGGTGGCCGGAGATCATCAAGCGACGTCCGTCGCCGTGGGCGCCTACCACTGCGGCTGGGGCGGAGGGAGGACGCTGTCCTCTCTCGCTCGCGGCCTGCCTCCTCCTTTACGAGCATTACTGCCTGAGCTGACCGCTTCCCACTCCGTCTCGCCCCGCAGCATGGCCGCAACCAATGCCGGGCGCGAGAGGTTTCCGCCTATCGCAGCCGTGAGGACACGTCGGTGCTCCGCCCAAGCTGGGCAGTCTTGCACCGTATGCTCCACCGTGTCCTCCGGGCGATCTTCGCAGTGGTGACACCCAGGCGTCTCCTCCTTTCGCATCAGACACAGGTACCTCCCGAAACTTCCGTGTCCGGTGAGGACCTGCGTCAAGCGGTAGGTCAGGACGCCATGACTTCTCTCCAGCCACTCCTCAAAGAGGGGTCTTACCGCCGCAATTGCGGCGTGCCCGAACCTTGCATAAGCTTGACGATTTTATAAAACCCTATTCTTTTTCATAAAATTTAAAAATATCTCAGACATTGTTTTGCATCCGTATTTTCGCGATTAACCTAGAATTTTAACAAAAATTCGATTCATCAAATTATCAAATCAAATCAAATCATTTTATTTGTGTAACAAAGGTAGTAAATTAGTAATTAATATAGTTCTTGAGGTTCTTAGAACGCTATGTTATGCCAAAAGGCGTACAAATATAGTTTCATGCGATTTTTGTCAAGATTAGATTAAGGATAAACCTAATTATTTATCGTGCAAAAGCTAAATTGGAATGTCAAAAAGTCCTGCAACATTACATAAGAAAAATACAGGTCAAAATGAGAATCTCCTCCTTTCTGAAGTCGGTTTAGACTGACCCTCTTTTCTTTAACACGGCTACTGATAAATATTCACGAAAATCATTGGACTGGAAACTCCAAGGTTCGACCCTCGAGGGTCAAGTTACCATCAGACGGTGGCTACTATAATTGGTTTCTTTTTTATTTCAAGGTTGGAGGCCTTATGCATACAGAGTAGGGATTGGAAACGAGGGTTGATCAATACGGTTGGTCACTATTTTTTATTTATTTTTAATCTTGGTAAAATTACCGGGTTGACGGCGCGTTTTGTCCCACGCGCGCCTCAAAGAGCGTCAGCATAATGACGGGGCCTCTCAGAGGGCCAAATCCTGCCGGGGTCGCGGGATTATTTCCTTAACATGACAGGCTACTGAAGGACACCGTGGATTTTAGTCAGTAGAAGTCTGACAGTCCCTCCCGCCCTATCCGGGGTGGGAGGATTCATTTATAGATGATTACACCACGTTAAAAAAAAACTTGGTAAAATTATCAAGCGAGCAGTGGTTGCCCAGTGGTATCGGTCCCGACTTACAAGTTGTAGTTCGTGGGTTCGAACCCCGCCAGGCGCCTTACTTTGAGTAATTTATTTCATCACCACTGCTCTCAAAACGCTGAAGGAAAACATCGTGAGGAAACCGGCATGCCCTAGAACCAAAAATTCGAAGATATGTGACATCCACCTATCCGCACTGGGCCCGCGTGGTGGATTATGGCCCACTCCCTCTCACAGAGAGGAGGCCTGTGTCCCAGCAGTGTGAACATTATAGGCTCATGATGATGATGATAATCATCAAATGAGTCCTCCCACGCAGGGCGGGAAGGGAGGGCTTGACAAACTTGTACTGATTAAAATTCACGGTGTTCCAGGATCACGGTACCTAATGAGTCCCGCGACCCCGGCAGGCTTTTGGCCCTCTAAGGTAGATTGGTCAATATGCGATGGGTTTTTCAGGCTTTCTCTCAAGTTTCTTATTTTATATTCACGGTTGGTACAGTGGCTGAGCTACTGACTGTTGCGCAGTGTGATCGCGAGTTCAATCCCCGTACAGAACAAATATTTGTATGATCAAAAAGTATTTTTTTCGGGTCTGGGCGTTTGTGTATGTGAGTTTCTATATTAATTTGTAAACGCACCCCCGATACAGAAAGAAATTCTTAGAGTGGGGAAAAGTTAAAAAAAAAAAAACAAAAAAAAAAACATTACTCGTAAGTGGAGACCGATACCACTGGACCACTACTGCTCTCAGATAGAAAATGCTCTCTAGAAACGAATTTAAAAACCTTGCATAAATAGTAGACACTGTATTCGATTCACCCAATATATTAAGCTCAGTGATAATTAATGGATCAATCAATTAAACCAATAACTGCATAAATTAATATCATGTTAACGTCAGCATCGATGTCCTACTCGACTTGATAGCGCATTAATATTAACATAGCTGACGTTTGACATGGGCTCTAAAATGCTGCATTCACTTTCAGAGACTAAGGCTGCTTTTCCACCAGAGATGCGCTATGCTACGTTGCTGCGGATGTGTTTGATATCCACCAATCGTATTCATTTGTTTACATAGCACACACACACACAATGAATATGATTGGTGGATATCAAACGCATCCGTAGCAACGTAGCATAGCGCATCTCTGGTGGAAAAACAGCCTTAAGATCAATTCAGAGACTACATTTATTTAGATACTATAGAATTATTAACATGGCTGACGTTTAACATAGGGCTCTTAAATGCTGCTTTTGCTTTCAGAGACTACGAATCTATTCAGAGACTGTAGATTTATTTAGAGACTATAGATATATTAACATGGCTGAGAGATCTATTAACATGGCTGACGTTTAACATGGGGCTCTAAAATGCTGCATTCAATTTCAGAGACTGCAGACCTATTCAGAGACTGTAGATTTATTTAGAGACTATAGATCTATTAACATAGCTGACGTTTGACATGGGGCTCCAAAATGCTGCATTCACTTTCAGAGACTACCGATCTATTCAGAGACTATAGAGTTATTTAGAGACTATAGATCTATTTAAAGACTATAGAGAGATATACATTTAGTGACATCTATGCTATCTATAATGCTGAAGAAACTACGAGCATAGCTCTTTCCATTGCTCGTTGAGTGACTCTTAGTCTCTCTAAAAGGCCAGCAGTCAAGACTAAACATTTTTCATTTTACTATAAAATTAATCTAAATTTAATACCGTCTGACGCGGGCCTATAAAATGCCGCGTTCACGAGCTCACAAGTTGGTTTAAAATAAACATTTCAATATTAAATCAGAAGAAACATTTTAGGCACCACTTATGAATTCAGAAAACCGCTTGTTTGTTTTATAAATAGCGTAATAATACACTGAAAACTTTATGGATAAAACATGACGTTATTTGTAATACATTTTGTTTTTATTTGTTTGCGGAAAATTCCTTTGATATAATTTACGGAACGAGATAGCACTAGACGAGTTGTATAGCTTTGTCTCTTTCTCACAGTAGAATTGACGTCACCGGAGTAAGGGAGCGTCATGATGAGGCGATGCGACGCAATTCAATCGATTTCAGCTACAAGTGAAAATCATCCGTATCACTACGACATAATGACGTGCGGTTATCTACGACACAGAATACTTAAAAGTACTACGTACAGAAGTGTCACTTCCCAAAAACAAGCAAATGTAAAATCTTTGCTCATGAGAATAAAGTAAAAATATGTACGGAAAGCGTGAGAAACGGGCGGCGGGCGGCAACCGACTGTGTAAAAAGTCCACGGTGCGCCCGAGTGTTATGCAGTTTCATACTACAAGCACACGCGGGGGCCTCGTTGACGTGGCTACACCGCGGAGTGCGCCAGGAGTGTCTACGAGTAGATGAAAAACAAAACACGCTCGCCACGACGACGTAAGTCAGTTGAATTGCATCATTATATCGTAGTAACAAGGACGATTTTAATTTTCAGTTGTTAGGTGAAATAGCACGAATCGCGTCCCCGTCTTGACGCCGGATCCACACGTTGGCCGCGTTTGCCGAACAGAAGGAGACGGCGCTATACCAGAAAGCAAGATGCAAATAATTCTATCTCGTTTCTTAGTATAGCGCCGTCTCCTTCTGTTCGGAAAACACGGCCAACGTGTGGATCCGGCGTTATGCTAACACTCTTTGAGGCGCACGTGGAACACAACGCGCCGTCGACCCGGGCATGGTCTATGATCGGACAGCGAGTCGACCATTACTCGCCGCCCGCATCTCCGTGCCTACCACTGCAGTGATCCTCCTGGCGATTCTCGCAGTGGTGACACCCAGGCGTTTCATCCCTCTCTATCCAACACAGACCTCTTGAAACTTCCGTGTCCGGTGACGACCTGAGTCGTGCGGTAGGTCAGGACAACGTGACGCCTATCCAGCCACTCCTTAAAGAGGGGTCTTACCGCCGCGATTGCGGCGTGCGAGGTGGGTTTAAAGCTAAGAAAAAAAAAACTCACCTTCATCATCAAAACCCTGGCCAGTCGCTGAGCCACTAGGCTTAGGTTTGGACCCGTCTCGCATCTCACTCGCACTTATAACAAAATAATATTTATATCTCTCTCTAACACTTCACATAACAATGTTCGTGGCGACATCTAGCGGAGTTTCATGATGGTTGTAATAGCGCCATCTTTTGGTTTGCTTGCATCAACTCTTGGTTTGATGCCATTTTTTTAGGTCTTTTTTGCCTGTAACAAAAGAAAAGGATTTGGTTAGAAAATCATTCACTTTCATCATTCATAATCTATACATATAATAAAACTGTAGAAAAGTAATTTTTGTACATTAAAAAAAAACTCAAAAAATATAGCCAAGGTTATAAAGGACAACCAATAGAACCCATTTCTAGCATTTTTAGATTTTTTGTCTGTTTGTCTGTATGTCTGTTTGTCTGTTTGTATGTTTATTTGTTCGGGCATCACGTAAAATGTACGAAAGTTATGTAGATAACTTTAATACACAACGACTGACCGTAACTTGAAGTAACATTTAGTTTTTGTTTCATTGAAATCGGATCAGTCTATCAAAAGATATTTGAATTCAAAGTGTACCAGAAGTAAAATTACGGTCAGTTTACACCGAACGCGCAGTTCAGTAGCGCGATCTAGCTTGGAATAGGAAAACTACATATTCAAATATAATGGTGTGGACTGGAGTGGAGTGGTTTGGAGTGGGATGTTGTGGGATAAATTGGGATGGAGTGGGATAAAGTGGGATGGAGCGGGATGGAGTGGGACTGAGTGGGATGGAGTGGTATGGAGTGGGATGTAGTGGGGTAAAGTGGGATGGAGTGGTATGAAGTGGGATGGAGTGGGATGTAGTGGGATAAATTGGGATGGAGTGGGATAAAGTGGGATGGAGTGGGACTGAGTGGGATGGAGTGGTATGGAGTGGGATGTAGTGGGGTAAAGTGGGATGGAGTGGTATGAAGTGGGATGGAGTGGAATGGCGAGGGATGGATTGGGATGGATTGGAATGGACTGGGATGTAGTGGGATGTAGCGGGATGGAGCGAGATAGAGCGGGATGGAGCGGGATGGAGTGGGATGGACTGGGGTCGAGTGGGATGGAGAAGGATGGAGTGGTATGGAATGGTATGGAGTGGGATGTAGTGGGATAAAGTGGGATGGAGTGAGATGGAGTGGTATGGAGTGGTATGGAGTGGGATGTAGTGGGATAAAGTGGGATGGAGTGGGATGGAGTGGGATGGAGTGGTATGGAGTAGGATGTAGTGGGATAAAGTGGGATGGAGTGGGATGGAGTGGTATGGAGTGGGATGTTGTGGGATAAAGTGGGATGGAGTGGTATGTAGTGGGATAAAGTGGGATGGAGTGGGGTGAAGTGGGATGGAGTGGTATGGAGTGGGATGTAGTGGGATAAAGTGGGATGGAGTGGGATGGAGCGGGATGGAGCGGGATGGAGGGGGATGCAATGGGTGCTTTGAGCGCTGCTAGGTGGGCTTTGAACAACAGAGGGCGTTTATCACAAACAGCTCAAATATTCTTGAAAAATCTAAATAAATTCTAATAATAATAGGGTTTATATGAAAACGATTATCATTTATAAAACACAAGGCAAAAATTAAGCGCTTCGCACTAAGAAAACATTTTTAAATTCCGACATCCACGCGGACGAAGTCGCGGGCACAGCTAGTTGGAAATAAATCAAAAAGATTTAATTTTTATAGTTAGTTAATTTTTAGGAGATAATGGTCCAAATAAATGCCTTTTTGAAGGGACGTCGTAAAAATACCTTCATGCTAACATGAAAAATACACGAAACATTTGTTTCAGTTTGGTTAAAATCAACATTATTAATACTTAATGGTTTTAAAGTTTTCAATTTAAATTAAATTAAAAAGTTCTATTCAGATCAGCTTGTTGAGAACGTCAATATTTTGTGAGAATGTTATATAATGCAACTGCTTCTTGCTAGCGTACAGTTAAAGTTTCTGATCATTTGTATATAATTACTAGCTGTGCCAGCGACTTCGTTCGCGTGGATGTCGAAACTTAACCATGTATTTTTTATCAAATTGACAAAGTTTCATAGGTACAAACTTTCATCCCCTATTTGATCCTCTTGGGGGTAGAATTGATCAAAAATCTTTCTTAGCGTATGCCTACGTCATAACATCTACCTGCATGCCAAATTTCAGCCCGATCCGTCCAGTGGTTTGGGCTGTGCGTTGATAGATCACTAACAGTCACCTTTGAGTTATAAATATATTTAGATATTACCGAGTTTCGGCTACGCCTAAAAGTTCGACCAATATCTGGCAGAAACTGAAACTGACCAGTTGGGTCGGACACTAATTTTAGAAAAAGTAATTTGTTTCATAAAAAGAAAACTATTTTGTGATGGTCCATTTTGAACTGCGCATTATTACATTACTACTAAGTGTTTGTATGTTCAAGACAACAGACCTTTTTTTTTTTAATAAATATTCTTCCCATCTTTCCACACAATAAATTCCAATCCCCTTTTCATTAACATCTTCACCTGCCAACCCCCCCATCGTAACAAGGTGTTAATCAGTCACATCACGCTTCACGCAGAGAATTTCAAAACTTTTCAACTTAAGTTCGACATCAGTGACGAAGTTCTTTAAAAGTTTAATAACGGCTCATTTACACGAGGAAATGTTCTCTCGCATTTTGACACTCATAAAAGGTAGATGAAGTCTCAATGGCTGGTAGATAGTCTTATCGAGAAGTGTCATTTTCAGTTATTGAGATGTCAAGGGAGATAGGTTGAAACAAGTTGAAATATTCGAAAAGTCACCTATGTAGGTAATAATTATTTTAGCTAATAAGTTTAAAATGAGTAATACTTGTATATTTTTTTTGTAAATTAGTAACAATTTAGGTAAAATGTATATGGTCTTTGACTGCTGGCCTTTTAGAGAGACTAAGAGTCACTCAACGAGCAATGGAAAGAGCTATGCTCAGAGTTTATTTGCGGTATAAAATCCGGAACATGGATATTCGGCGAAGAACCAGAGTAGAAACATAGCTCATAAAATTTGCATGTTGACGTGGCAATGGACAACCGATGGGGAAGAAAAGCTTTCGAGTGGCGACCACGGACCGGAAGACGCAGCGTAGGCAGGCCTCCCACTAGGTGTACCCACGACATCGTTAGGGTCACGGGCAGCCGATGGATACAAATGGCGAATTATCGTTCGGCGTAGCGCTGGCGCTCTAAGGGGGTGGCCTATGCAGTATACCAGTGGACGTCTTCTAGCTGATGATGAGTGATGAGATGATAATACACGATCAGCATAAAAAACTGTCTGTTATACTATTTTTGCCCCAAAAAAATCATGAGAGGGTGTTATTACATTTTGTTTCAAGAGCAAAGTTTGGTTACTTAGATAAGTACCTACTATTATTATTGGGAAATTTACACGTGTCGAATTTTCGCCTCGTTATGTCGCATCGCTTGTAAAAATTCGTCGAAATGTCATTCAGACGGTCGATTTTTGCCTCACGGCTAATTATACCAAAAATCATTAGTGCAAATCACCAATACATCTATCGTTTACATGTGTAGAGTGTAAATTATCACCACAGTATTTTATCGCCTTTCCAAAGGCCAATTTCCCCACAACGTTATCCTATGTAAACGAGCTTGGAATGGGAACAACTAATTACATATGCATGTGTTCTGACTTAATGATTTGTCATGGCTCTCGAAGTTAGCGATGGTTAGCATCGTTAGATCTTTGATTGGGGTAGTTTGTTGACAAGAATTCGATGGTATGTTTGGAAGGTTAAGATGCGTACTGTGTGCTACAAATAAGAATAGGACGGCCTTGGCACCAAATTGTGAATTTCTGAACGGTTTTTTAATACTTATACGCTTTTAAATAAACTATAATCACCTATAGATATTTATAATTTGCAAATAAATTATTAATTTATTTGCAAAAAGTTTATTAATTTATTATGTTTATTGTCGTCATATAAACAAGCAATTGACACGCTGTTGCTGTGGAACGCGACAGAGCGAGGTAACGCCACATGACGACATTTTTTTTCATGCGTGCAGCCGGCCATCGAATTATGGTAAGCGTCCACAGGTCCGCATCGCACGTATCGTACGTAACGGATTTTAGTTTGCCTTGTATTAAAACTCATACAACTGCGTCCACTGATCGGCTCATCGGCAATGCCTACATGCGATGCGTACCGATGACGTCATACCGAACGCCGATCAGTGGACGCGATGAAGGTGGCATCGGCACTCCGATTGCTGATACTCGCGTCGCTAATACGATCGCTGCCGATAGAGAAATCCAGATGCGTCCGATACATACGATGCCGACCTGTGGACGCTTACCTTTATAAGACGTTATCACGTCAAGAACTCTTTCCAATCACTCAATCAACAAAACAAGGCAACACAATATTGATACGTTCGCAATAAACTAACAGAAGTTCATCACTTGGCGAAACTGCTCTTCGTAAAGAAAACCCCTTGATTGATCACCACGAAAAGAAAAATCTATCAAAAGAAAAAACTAATTCGTCTTCCTCTGCCCTCAATTAATAAACTTCGATAATTTCTGGTAAAGTAACTGAATTGAATTACAGATTAGGAAGCTGTTAGTGATTGGAAACCTTTCGTAAGTTGATTTGGGGTCTCCATTCAAGCGCAGAGATGTAAAGTTAAGATAAATATTGTGGAAATGTGTCTATAGTCGGTATTACTGATTGTTTTGTAGGCCATATAATATTCCACAACTATCACACAACGCGTTATGGGTACTAGACAACTGATTAACTTACTTAGATATTTCTAAATACATAGATATTATAGATAAATTACACCCAGACACAGAACAAATGATCGTGCTCATCACACAAACATTAATTTGTCCTGGGTGGGAATCGAACCCACGACCTCCGGCATAGCAGTCAGGATCACTAACCACTAGACCAAGAGGCCTGACCATAATGCCAGTTCGATAATAGTTGGCGATAACAGGCTAGGTTTTTTATAGCGGTAAAATCATCAAATGAGTTCTCCTAACCAGCGCGAGGGACTGTCAGACTTGTACTGACTAAAATCCACGGTGATCATTCCATAGCTCTTTATGTTCCAGGGACGCGGTAATGAGATAAGTCCCGCGACCCCGGCAGACTTAGGCCTTCTAAGGGGGCCCCGTCATTGTGCTGACACTCTTTGAGGCGCGCGTGACCGGCGCCGTTCACTCGAGTATGCCCGTCTACGTCTGCGGTGGCCGGTAATGGCCTCGCGACGCGGATGTCTGGGTCGTGAGATGGAAGCTGTCCTCTCTCTCACGCGTTCCTCCTCCTTCTTCACTAGCATGACTGCTTCGCAGAAGGTGGTTACCGCTTCCTATTCGAATGCCGGGCGCTTCAAACACTGTACGGCCAAATATGTAGAATGCAAGCTAAAGACTTCGTTATTACTTAAAAACAACTGACAACTCAAAAAGTAGGCGTTCTTTACCCACTCGTTTAAGCCCAATGACCTAAATAAGTATAAGTATATATAATATAACGAGGAAATTGAGCCCTCGGACCGGGGTTAAAGAGTGCGCTTACATCTTTGTTTACCCCCTTGAAAGACCCTTCTCCCGAAGAACCCCAATTAGCACTTGGTAATTGAAGAGCTCCCATTATATAGGACCTTTTATTGTTGTCTGATTAATATTTATTAAAGATGTTTTTGTGGCGTCGGGGGTCTGTTGTTTTTCCTAGATTTCTTTAAAATGGTTGTGTTTGACCACACTACACAAATACGTATACACTACTCTTACTCAGACTTTTTTCTTAAATAACGTACTCATTTTATGATTGACCCCGGGCAGGGCGGGAGGGATTGTCAGACTTGTACAGACTAAAATCCACGCTGTCCTTCAATAGCCCTTTATTTTCCGGGGCCACGGTTACTCGTTGGTCCCGCGACCCTCTTTGGGGCCCTGTCGCATGGTCCTTGATCGGACAGCAGGTCGACATACAAAAAAAGGTTAAGGTTATAAAAATAGAAGCTAGATTCCGTGTTCAAAACAAAGCGGATCGTTTTTCGTGAAGCATTTTTTTATAAATGTGAGAATGAGGGCTTCGCAGATAGTCAGAGTAGAGAGTAGTGGTGGCCCAGTGGTATCAGCCTCGACTTACGAGTTGTAGTTCGTGGGTTCGAACCCAGCCTGGCGCATTATTTTGTTTAATTTATTTCATCACCACTGCTCTTAAAACGGTGAAGGAAAACATCGTGCGTAAACCGGCATGTCTTAGAACTAAAAATTTGAAGACATGTGACATCAACCAACACGCATTGGGCCCCCGTTGTAGATTATGGCCCACTCCCTCTCACAGAGAGGAGGCCTGTGTTCCAACAGTGGGAACATTTATATAGGCTGATGATGATGATGATGAAGATAGTTCTGTGACCCCAGAAGGGGTATGCCGCTTGTATATAATATTATTATATGTATTGTATAAGCCCCTTCTTACTCAAGGCGATGGAAATCTACTATACCTTAAGACTTTGGCATCCATTGACTGGCCTGTTGGTCTAGTGGTTAGTGACCCTGACAGTTATGCCGGAGGTCGTGGGTTCGATTCCCACCCAGGACAAATGTTTGTGTGATGAGTACGATCATTTGTTCTGTGTCTGGGTGTAATTTATCTATAATATGTATGTATTTAGAAATATGTAAGTATGTTTATCAGTTGTCTAGTACCCATAACACAAGCTCTGCTTAGCTTGGGACTTGATGGCGTTGTGAGATAGTTGTGAAATATTATTATACTATTATTATTATTGACGCGTGCCAGTGAACGAACCTCTTAAGCCTGCTCTACACCACTCGCGAAGTTGCCTCGACGAAGTACTCGTCGAAGTTGATCGAAGTCCCGAAGTATGTGACTACACTAGGTACTCGCAAAGTTGCCTGTGTCATCATTATTATGCCCTTTGACTCGGTCGCAAAAACCGACAACAAATGGAAGTCGCCCGAAGCGAGCCGAAGTTGCACGAAGCGGAGCGAAGTGCCCTTCTACACTATCGTATTCAGTCAACTTCGACCAACTTCGCGAGTAGTGTAGGCTTCTGGATTTGTATTGCGATAGACGCCTGGATAAAGTCGTAAAGTATCTCAAACTCGCGTTGTGTACGAAGGGGCGTACATGCTCGGGCCTGATCGGGCGGCAAGCTGCTGCGACTATCCATCAAGCATCATTTTATTTCACCCCTTTTGGAGCATAATTGTTAAAGGACTATTTATAATGTTAATGCCAGCTTAAAATTTAATTGAAAATGTTTCAAGCGAATAAGGGTCTTAAAACTCATTTAAGAGAGCACTTATTTATTAAGGTTACTTTGCTTTACGAGCTTGTTTAGTTGTAAAATCTACCTCTGATTTTTAAAATCAGGCGGAAGCCGGCCTTGACACAGTCTTTTTTGTTTTAAATAATAATATTTCACAACTATCACACAACGCCATCTAGTCCCAAGCTAAGCAGAGCTTGTATTATGGGTACTAGACAACTGATAAACATACCTATATATTTCTAATATTATAGAAAAAAAATACACCCTGTTGAGGAGCACAGTCAGGAGTGCAACAACCTACCACAATATCCTGTAAATAGAGTATAATTTGATTGTATTATGTATAGTTTTAAGTCAGGTTAAGCTAGTATATACTTTTACACCCTCTTTTGACTATTGTCCTCTGTATTTAGTTAAGTTTTTATGATTATTGTTCAATATGTAAATTAATAAAGCTTTCAAATAAGTAAAATGTACTGTGAACGGCGGACGAACGAAGCAGACGTGGTGCGCAATGCCTATGTGTGCGTGTGAGCACGGGGCGCAGGCGATTGGCTAGAGCGAGAAAGATGTGTGGGCGCGGTACTCCCACGCAAGCCACCTGCGCTCGCGTAAATAAAAGAGGGGCGGTTGCGCGCCACGGCTGTAGTCCAGTGTCGTCCGCCGCCGAGAAAACAAGCCTCCAAGCAACTCCCTGTATAGTGAATAAGAAGCCTTTGTGAACCGAGGAAAGGAAGAATAAAGTGTGTGTTTTTCAAGAAGCCTCAAGCGTTATTATTTTCCCTGATCAAATGCAACCCCGCGCCTGAAAGTGAACAAGTGTTGGTCCTTCGTCAGCCGGATCAGGGAACAAGCAAGAACAGCGCACCATGAGTGAGAAAAGCACCATCACAACAAGGAGCCAGATGAGGCGGAAAGAAGATGCTTTAAGAAGGCGGGCGTTAGAAGCGGACTCCGGAGTACCGTCGGACAGGGCTCCGGGTTCACCATCCATCGCGCCAACTCTACAAACGGCGGATCAAACGCAAGTCATCCCACTGACGGGGCCCGGTAGAGTTATAGACTACCGGGACATGTCGACGCCAGTGCGTTCGGTGCCTGCGAGGAAAGGAAGATCCGGTACAAGCGTTGCGTCATCGAGGAGCGGCCAGAAGAGCGCCGAGTACCTGCGACGACGGGCCGAGTACGAGGCCGAAAAGGAGTTGGTCCGCATGAAAGAAAAATTGGTGCAGAAGAAACTGGAAGCGGACTTGGCAGAGATAGATGCCGTCGCCGAAGAGGAATTGTACTCGGAGGCGGACGACACTGCCCACCGTGTTGAAGAATGGGTGACACATACCACACCCGCCGCTACCAGTAGAGATCAAGTCCGAGAAAGTCAAGACATGTCGCCGCACCGTCAACAACAGCCACAAGTGTTAAGTGAAGTGCCTGCGAACGTGACCACGAGTGTGCCCGCGAACGTGCCCGCGAATGTGCCACTGCCGCCGCTCGAACAAGTACCTGCGCCTCCTATTTGTGCGCCCGCGTCCGTTCCGTTTCGTAATACCGCACACGCAGCAAACACGGCTGTTCACGTTGGCACCGCGCGCGCGCCAACTCGTGACCCGATTGAGTGGGATACGGGTGTTGAAGAAGCGGACAGAACAAGGACAACGCGGGACAGGAAGATTGACCAGTTGGCAGAAGCAATCGCAAACATTGCGCGTCCGCGACCGATACCCAGACAAGCGTACGAGTTGCCGGTGTTCAGAGGCGACCCGGCAGAGTGGCTTTCGTACAAGAATATGTACTTTGACACCACAACATTATATGAGTTCAAGCCACATGAAAACCTCGCTCGACTCAAGACGTCTTTGCAAGGAGATGCAAGACTGGTGGTCGAAGATTTGTTACGCGCATCAGCTAGCCCGTTGGACATTATTAAAACTTTGGACGAAGAGTTCGGGCACCCCAACTTAATACTCGAGTGCGCGCTCAAGAAAGTTCGAGGATTGCCAAGAGTGACGGATAGTGGCCGCGAGTTGCGAAATTTCTCCAGTACGGTGAGAAATTGTGTTTCGCTGTTGAAAAGTGTGCAAGCAAACGGATACTTGAACAATCCACAACTGGTAAGTGAGTTATTGAACAAACTTACACCCGTCCAGCGCGCACAATACGGTGACTTTGCCATGGGAGTGGCAACCAGCCGGGGCCTAGACATGAGAGTGTCTCCGAGCTTGGAAATGTTGTCAGAATTCCTCGGTCACCTGGCACGCGCCTCTTCATTTTACACCCAAATGGACCTCGGCCAGACAGTCACAACGAGCAAACCTCGGGTCAGTGCGCCACCTGCAAAGACAATGAAAAACGTTCAGCGCTTGCACGTCCACGCGAACAGAGAGAACGACGCGTGCCCCCAGACCGCTGACGAGCAGTGTCACCTGTGCCAAGAGAAACACACCATCGTGACCTGCAAGAAGTTTAATGACCTCGAGGTGAACGACCGGTGGGCAATCGTCAAGGAAAAGAGACTGTGCTTCAACTGCCTAAGTGCGAGGCACTCAAAAAGGACCTGCCGCCGTAAGAGATGCACCAAATGCAACTACGCGCACCACGTGTTACTCCACCAACAAAAGCCAGAGATAGTCACAAACGTGAGGGACTACAATGGAAAGGCGCTACTCAAGATACTCCCTGTACACGTCATCATCGAGGGAAGAGAGCAACCCTGCTACGCGCTACTGGACGACGGCGCCACCGTGTCCCTTATCGACAGCTCTCTGGCCGGGAACGCGAAGGGCAAGCGAGTGCCCATAACCATACGTAGTGCGCGAGGACAAGAAATTACTGATAGTACGTCGCGAGTGCTGTGCGTAGAAGTGCGTGGACCTAACGGACAAACACACCAAGTTAAGTGTCGCACCTTAGTGAATATGGACTTACCCGCCCAGTCAGTGCCCGCCGCCGTCTTGTCGGAGCACGCCCACCTACGTGACTTGGGCTGCGAAGCGATGGAGGGAGCTAGGCCCTTGCTGCTGCTGGGTCAGGACAACTGGGAGCTGCTGATCGGCAGGGAGACTCGTCGAGGGAAATCCGGTAAGCCAGTAGCCTCTTTGACCTCGTTAGGTTGGGTCGTGCACGGGCCCTTAGGTACAGTTAGTCGCGCTAATCATTCTGTAAATTGTGTTGTAACTTCAGACGTAGACTTACACAATCTAGTGAAAAAACAATTTGAACTAGAAGCTATAGGCATAACAGAAACGCCGCGCAAGCACGAGGACGTAGAACGCGCCAAGCGTATCCTAGACACCACCAGCCGTCAATCGGAGGACGGAGCATGGGAGGTGGGCCTGTTGTGGCGGAGGGACAACCCTCAATTACCCGACAACTATATAAACGCACGCCATCGCTTGGCGGGCATATTGCGCCGCTTTGAAAAAGATAGTGCCTACGCAGAGGCATACGCGTCGCAAATAAATAGATTACTCTCGGAGGGATACGCGAGTCGAGTAGAGGGCGGAGTTAGTACCGAGCCAGTATGGTACCTGCCACACTTCGGGGTGACTAACCCCAATAAACCGGGCAAGTTACGCTTGGTCTTTGACGCCGCCGCGAAATATAACGGGACGTCATTAAATGACCAACTCCTCACAGGACCCGACCTACTGAACCCGCTGTTAGGGGTCTTGTTTAAATTTAGGTTAGGTCCCGTCGCCTTTACAGCAGACATAGCCGATATGTTCCTGCGAGTTAAAATTCGAGAGCAGGACCGCGGCGCTCAGCTATTTCTGTGGGCACAGAAAGGCGACGAGGAACCGAGTACCTATCGAATGAATTCGATGATTTTCGGAGCAGTGTCATCGCCGACCTCAGCGATCTATGTATTAAATAAGAACGCTGACAAATACATAGATACGCACCCGAGTGCAGTCGCGGCGATACACGATAAACACTATATGGACGACTATCTGGACAGCGCATGGTCAGTCGCACAAGCCAGTCAACTAATTGAAGATGTGACCCAAATCCACGCTAAGGGCGGATTCGTAATACGGGGGTGGGTCACGAACTCTCAAGAGCTACGCGACAGACTGTGCGCTGAAATTCCAGATAAGGTGTCATTAGACAAAGGTGAAGACGGCATTGAACGGACGCTCGGTCTAACGTGGTCACCCGCAGCTGATAGATTGGCCTTCGACCTCTCTTTCAAACGTTTGCCGAAAGAGATCACTGAGGGGCGGGTGGTACCCACGAAACGCGAATTCTTAAGGTTTATCATGTCTATCTTCGACCCATTGGGTTTTTTGTACCCGTGCGTTATTCAGTCCCGGGTCCTGATGAGGAAGATATGGCAGACCAACATAGGCTGGGACGAGCCTCTAAAGGAAGCAGAAGCCCACTGTTGGTTCCAGTGGTTGAGCAATCTGCAATACCTCGCGGACATCTCCGTCACCAGGTGGTACGGGTTGAACACAGACCACTTGGAGTTACATGCTTTCGGTGACGCAAGCGAATCTGCCTACGCGGCAGTGGTATACATAGTAGGTACAAACACCTCCGGGGACAGAGACGTCGCGATGATAATAGGAAAGGCTAGGGTAGCCCCCCAAAAGGTAGTATCCATCCCACGGTTAGAATTACAAGCGGCCGTATTAGCTTGCAGATTAGCCGACACCGTGCAAAGAGAGCTAGGAGCTACCATACAAGAAAATATTTATGGACAGATAGTAAGACCGTTTTAAAATGGATCAACTCAGAGGCAACTGAGTTCCAACGGTATGTTTCTCATCGATTAGCCGAGATAGATACAAGGTCAAAGAGGTCACACTGGCGCTGGGTTCCGTCGACGATGAACCCGGCTGACAAGGCCACCCGGTCAGACTGGCCTGGTAACTGTAGCGAGTGGCTGGAGGGCCCTTCGTTTCTTCGTTGTCCGCAGGAGCAGTGGCCGGCGAGCGACGACCCTGACGGAGTGGTGGAAGCTGACCTGGAGCGGGTACAACGGGTGCACGCGACGAACACTTCCCCCGAGCCGGTGTTGACATACGCCCGGTTGCCAACGTGGACACGAGCCCTATATGTAGTGGCTAGACTATTAATTTTCGCAGAACGCTGCCGCAAGCGACGACGGTCCCCTGACGTGACCGCTGTCGACCTCGACGAGGCGAGACTTCGCCTGCTGCGTCTGATACAGGCGGAGAGCTACGCGACGGACCTCGCAGCGCTGCGGGACGCTCGCCCGCTGCCCACCAGCAGCAGGCTACGCGCGCTGGACCCGATGATATTTGAAGACGGCTTACTACGGGTGCGCGGTCGACTGAGAGCCTGCGATGAGTTGAGCTTCGGTGAGCGACACCCCATCATCCTAGACGGCAAACACGAGCTCACACGCCGTCTCATCCGACACTATCACGAAGAGGCTATGCACGCAAACCAAGAGGCCGTGGTAAATCGTATCCGTGAGTCATACTGGGTTACGAATTTACGGTCGTCTGTAAAGGCAGTCGCCGCGGCGTGTCAGCGCTGCAAAAACGAAAAGGCGAAACCCAGAACACCTAAGATGGGCGACCTTCCTACCGCTAGACTGGAGGTGACGCGGAGGGCCTTTGTACACTGCGGGGTCGATTACTTCGGCCCCATGGAGGTGGCCATCGGGCGACGACGAGAGAAGCGATGGGGCGTGTTGTTTACATGCCTCACCACACGCGCCGTGCACTTGGAGCTGGCAGCATCTCTCAGCGCTGACTCTGCGATTTTAGCCCTGCGGCGCCTCATTGCGCGCCGCGGGCGACCATCGGACATATACTCCGATCGAGGCACGAACTTCGTCGGGGCTCACTCAGAGCTCCGCGCCGCCCTTCGTGAACTGGACCATTCGAAAGTGGAGAGCGAAGCAACTGGCCGTGGCATTGCTTGGCACTTCAATCCCCCGGCGTCCCCACACATGGGTGGGTGCTGGGAGAGGTTAGTGCGTTCAGTCAAAAACGCACTTAAGGCGACGCTGCGCGAGCGCGCCCCCCGCGAGGAGGTACTATACACTCTCCTCCTGGAAGCCGAGCTGGTCATTAACAGCCGGCCTCTCGCCTACGTGAGCAACGACGTTGATCAGCCAGTGGTGCTGACCCCCAACCATCTCCTGCTGGGCACAGCCGCGGGAGATGCTCCGTGCACACGAGGCCACGCGCTCGACGAGGACTCGCGCCGTATGTGGCGCAAGGTGAATGCGCTGGCCGACATCTTCTGGAAGCGGTGGCTACGAGAATACCTGCCGACGCTACAGCGCCGGAATAAGTGGTCGGCGAACGTGTCAAATGTAAAAGTTGGTGACGTGGTGTTAATAGTGGACGATAATAAAACGCGAAATCAGTGGTCGAAAGGTATTGTGGAAAACGTTTTTCCCGGCGCGGACGGTATTATAAGAGTGGTAGATGTAAAGACCAATCATGGGACTCTACGCCGTCCCGTTGTAAAGGTTGTTGTGCTCCCGACCGATAGTAGTATGATCGGTTGAACCCTCATACGGGGGGTGGAGATGTTGAGGAGCACAGTCAGGAGTGCAACAACCTACCACAATATCCTGTAAATAGAGTATAATTTGATTGTATTATGTATAGTTTTAAGTCAGGTTAAGCTAGTATATACTTTTACACCCTCTTTTGACTATTGTCCTCTGTATTTAGTTAAGTTTTTATGATTATTGTTCAATATGTAAATTAATAAAGCTTTCAAATAAGTAAAATGTACTGTGAACGGCGGACGAACGAAGCAGACGTGGTGCGCAATGCCTATGTGTGCGTGTGAGCACGGGGCGCAGGCGATTGGCTAGAGCGAGAAAGATGTGTGGGCGCGGTACTCCCACGCAAGCCACCTGCGCTCGCGTAAATAAAAGAGGGGCGGTTGCGCGCCACGGCTGTAGTCCAGTGTCGTCCGCCGCCGAGAAAACAAGCCTCCAAGCAAGCTCCCTGTATAGTGAATAAGAAGCCTTTGTGAACCGAGGAAAGGAAGAATAAAGTGTGTGTTTTTCAAGAAGCCTCAAGCGTTATTATTTTCCCTGATCAAATGCAACCCCGCGCCTGAAAGTGAACACACCCAGACACAGAACAAATGATCGTGGGAATCGAACCCACGACCTCTGGCATAGCAGTCAGGTTCACTAACCACTAGACCAACAGGCCAGTCATATCTCCTTATTTCCTTTAACCCGGCAGGCTTTGGCCTTTTATGGGAGTCCCGTCATTGTGATGTCAGCTCTTTGAAGCGCGCGAGGAACACTACGTGCCGACGACCCGAGCGTGGTCCATGATCGGACAGCGAGTCTCCCGTTACTCGCCGTCCGGTCATTCAGCCGCTGCATCGTGTTGACTGGGGATTTCAGATTTCTGGGATTTGCCAGTAGAGATTCGTTTATTTGTCATTTATGTTTTAGACATCAAGACTTTTTTATTTTATCACCTTTTCTTTTTAAATGGTGAAGTAAAACCTATTCTTTATACCATGAAGGTGACAAACCAGCATTATCATCATCAGCCGGAAGGTGTCCACTGCTGAACATAGGCCTCCCCCTTAGACCGCCACGCCGAACGACAATTCGCCACTTGCATCCATCGGCTGCCCGCGACCCTCACGATGTCGTCGGTCCACCTAGTGGGAGGCCTGCCTACGCTGCGTCTTCCGGTCCGTGGTCGACACTCGAGAACTTTTCTTCCCCATCGGTTGTCTGTTCTACGAGCGATGTGGCCTGCCCATTGCCACTTCAACTTGCAAATTTTATGAGCTATGTCGGTGACTCTGGTTCTTCGCCGAATATCCATGTTCCGGATATTATCCCGCAAAGAAACTCCGAGCTTAGCTCTTTTCATTACTCGTTGAGTGACTCTTAGTCTCTCTAAAAGGCCAGCCGTCAACCAGCATACAACCCGCTAATGCGCGGTTCCCGTAGCCCATGTACGCCTGGCATTTCCCACCATAATCCTGTGTAATACGGAGCGACTGTATACCCAGTTACTGGGCAAAAAGATATCTCTACCAAACAACGACGATAATAATACTAGACTTCGCATGCACGATCTAAGGAACGAAAATTATTCTGCCAACTCGCTGAGGTACTACGTAAGCGAGGGGGACGGAGTACTGCGTTGTGATTGGCTAACTCAAGGTCTGTTCTGTCTCAACGTATGTTTACGGCTCACAGGATTGGTCGAAATGAGACGAATATAAGACTTTTTTGCCTAATGTGATGGCAGACATCGGTCGCCTGTTATTACGAGTCTAGTATTATATCGTCGTTGCTACCAAATATCTAAGTCGGTAAAGTAGAGGCAAAATCTTTATCCTTTTATCCGACCGACGACGGTATTATCTCCGGATGACTAAAATACACCATGCTGTATAAATAATGCTAGGAGTCTATGTATGAAGGTTTTAAACGTCGGGTCTCTTCCGGAGCGTGTTTAATACGTTATATACAGAGTGCTCCGAAGTTACATAATCATAATATTGCACTGTCATGTGATATACGTATTTGTGTTTTTCAGCTCAATTCCAAACCGGGAATTTCAAATCAAATTAAGGGTGCTCCCACATCTAACGACGCGGAATCGGCTTTTTCCGTCGCCCTTTCTCTTTCTGTCGCTTAGAACTGCCATTTGCTAGACCGAGACAGAAAGCATAATGCGATAGCACGCGACGGAATTCTTGAGGCGGCCGCGTCCTATCGCATTGTCTCGGTCTAGCAAATGGTAGTTCTAAGTGACAGAAAGAGAAAGGGCGACGGGAAAATCCGATTCTGCGTCGATAGATGTGGGAGCACCCTAAATCAAAAGCAATTGTCAAAGATTTAAAAAATATAATTAAAGACTACAAAATTATGGTAGTACAGTCCCAGTCACAAGACATAAAAACTGTGAAAGTACCGTAGATGCCCATTCCAAGAAGTAGATTTCTCTGGAGAAGAACGGGCAAGAAACTCCATGGACACTCTTTTTAGATCGCCAGAATTTATTACAAGTCCTTTGTTGATTTGATTATAAACAGGACAGGTAAATTAAATTTCTTATTATTGTTCAATGTATTTTAAACAATCGTGGAGGAGCTCGTGGCTAAATGATTACAGCCGCACAGGCCGATCTTCCGGGTTAAGCCGCGCTTGTCGAGGTTGGTTTGTGGATGGGTGACCATCTGTCATAGCGAGTTTCCTCCGAGCCTCGGAAAGCACGGGACCAACGGCTGGTCCCGGCTGTCATTTGTAGATCTTTGACAGTCGTTACTGTTAGTCAGAAGCTCTAAAGTCTGACAACCAGTCTTACCATGTATCGTATTACCCAGTTACTGGGTTGTGGAGGTCTGATAGGCAGTCGCTCCACGTAAAATACTGATATTCAGCTGCATCTGGTTCGACTGGAAGCCGACTCCAATATAGTTGGGAAAAGGCAGGCAGATGATGATGTATAGGTATTTTGAACAATCGTTTCACGCAACAAACAACGTATTTTATTCATTCACAGAAAATTAAAACATAAAATACCTCTCGACTAAAATTAAACGTTTTCTAAATAGAAGGCACTTTTCTTAACCACCCTGTGTTTGAAAAGAACCCCATGTATCTGTCGTTTCACCGCACAACAATAAATAATACAAACCTATTGTGGAAATATTCTTTTCTTTCATTTTTTCTTACATAAGGTTTCTTTTTCCCACATTTTTAGGGTTCCGCAGCCAAAGGGCCAAATAGGACCATATTTACAAGGTTTTGCTGTACGGCCAGTTTGTCTGTCTGCCTGTCTGCACGTCTGTCATCAGTGCAGGTTGCCTCTCATGAATTATGATAGTTTTCACAGATGTTGCATTACTGTTGCCGCTATAAAACAAATACTAAAGAAAACTGAATAAAATAAATATTTAAGGGAGCTTGTATGTATTTGACAGGCATGATTCGTTTGCTCGTTTTTGCTCGATACTATATTGATAAAGGCAACAGGAAGACGTTTCAAATATTCACAGAATATTTGATTACATAATGCAATCCTACTTTCCTACTTCCAACTAAAAACGTGAAAGTTTGTTCCTCTTTCACGCAAAAAGCACTGAATGGATTTGAATGGACATTCGTTACACAGCCAGTTTATAACCAGTACGCTTAGCACGAATTTTCACTCTTTTACTTTACTTAGCTTCTTTCCAGTATTTACAGCGTTTGTGTATGAAAAAAATGGACCAGCGCCTCTGGTGTGCGAAGCAAGAACTAATTTTTTCCTTGAAAATATTGACAATTAGAAATTGTCAAAGTTGTAGTTTACTTTACGTCTCAAATACTAAAAATTCGTGCTAAGGGTACTATTAACTCATTAATACGATTTGATGTTCCCACGGGATGATTTTGAGTTGTAGCGGGTGACACTGCTGGCAAAAGCTAGTTTAAAAATAAATACACTATTTAATAAATTAGGAAAAAAATTAGGCGGGACTTGCACCAAAAAACATGATTTCCCCTCCCCGTTATTATATTGGTACAGAACCCTTCCTATACGAGTACAACTCGTACTTAGCCAATTTTATTCCGTCATAAGATTTCTTTTTCCCACATTTTTTTTCGGGATCATACCGGCTATATTCTTTATTTATTGAACAATATTTTTACGGTTACTAGTTGCCATTTCGGTTAGGAAAGAATTGGATATCTTATGTTTTACAAGATGTCAATTTTATGGTCGATTTCCTCTGTTAGTTTCAGTTGAGGCTTTTGTCCCAGTGCCGGCAATTAACGAGTAGGTGGAGCGAATAATGCAACTTATTATTATTATTTTTTTCCCTTTTTTTAGTTGAGATATTCAACAAAAATGTTCATAAAATAAGCGTCTTTGAAAATCTACAATCCTAGTAAGTAACAAAAACGGATCTATGCGAGCAACATCACAAGATATCCATTATTGTTATATACTAAAACCTTCTCCAGAATGTAAGGAGCATTTTCTTGAAAACTGCATCAAAATCAGTTCAGCCAAACGCGAGATAATCGCGGACAAACATACATACATACAGGTCGAACTGAGAACCTACTTTTTTTGTCGGTTAAAAAAACGTTGCCCCACAATAGGAGTTTCTCCTGTGTCATCAGTGCATTAACAAACTTAGAAACACACAAACGCCGGACCTGGCAAAACTATTTTTAACTCAGTCATACAAATATTGTTCCGAGTTGAACTGAACACGAGTTTGCGAGTGTGTATTAGACAGCAAATACGAGTAGTTTGATAGTTTTGTCGCTTAGATATTGGCGAGTGTCGGCGATTAGCAGCATTTTAAGCATAAAATCAAATGCAACTACTATAAAAAACGCCACTCACTGCAAAATTCGAAACAGAAGAGTGGAGTCCACGCTGTCGCTATTAATCTATTTTCCATCTCTTCTGCTCACACGGAATGAGAATACAAACATGAAAGCACGTTTCTTGTACGAGAAAATAGCTGATAGCTACTCGCTTCCTCTCGTGCGGCAGTGGAACCACTGCCTTAGTTCCACGTTATATTTATTGGTACAATTTGTTATTGATAGCTTCGCGTCATCGAGATATAAGCCATCAAAGTTTGAATCCTTGTTATCAATTTTATCTCACAATATTGCGAAATTAAAAACAAAATTTTGTGGCTATGGATGTTTGTTACTCTTTCAAATACTTGTAAAAACTGTCCTTCCTTCCACTTGACACCACCAAAACGACAACCACCGGTGGTGTCGTATGGAATCTCTAGTCCATATGACACCACCCTAGTGATGTCCAGAAACGCATGTTTTTGACAAACAGCTCCTAATTCATTATTTTAAGTTATCTATAGTTAAACGATAATTAATAACCACCATTTGAGTGACAGATAACTACAAACTTCGTCAAATGCAACTGCTTGAACTTAATTAGAGTTTTCATAATTCAAGAACGTATGTAACCTCACTATAGTCGGTGGTGTCATATGGACTAGAGATTGCATTCGACACCACCGGTGGTGTCGTTTTGGTGGTTTCAAGTGGAAGGAAGGAAAACTGGCGGGTTATGGAATGCGATGTGGTGAAAATTTCACGCAAACGAAGTAGGTATGTTTGGTGACCCGCTGTCTGATCATGGGCCAGAGTCAAAGGTGCGTCGGTTTATTCCGCGTTCAACCCATAAGATTTTCTACCCTCTTCCGCGTTCGACCCCTAAACGTTTCCACATTCAACCCCTGAGGGTTGAAAGTGGAATTTTATTTCTTGAATGCATTTGTTCCACGTTCAACTCGTGTTCCAAACGCGCTTCAAACAGCTATCAGCAATCTGATCAGCCGTCGACCCGGTCATGGTCGATGTGAGGACGGCGAGTCTCGAATTGAGAGCACAAATCAATCTCAACTCAAAACCGAACTTACTAACGAGTGAATTGAGTGGTAGAGCAGTAAGTCCGTAGCTCCAACAAATTGCTTAATACAAGCAACTCTAAGCCGTATACCCTGAATAATAAAGCTTAAACTTGTTGTATTAGTTAATTACTTAGCGAAATCTTCAATCTGAAAACCAAGTTTCAGTTTATGACTCGCTTTTGTCCGTGGCTTCGTTCACGTTATTTTACAAATTGACATTTACAGTGTTTATTCAATAGCCCTTTACGTTCCAGGGTCACGGTTCAAGTGCCTCTTTGAGGAATGGCTGGAGAGGCGTCGTGCGCTTAGCACACGTTCTCACAAGACACAGAAGTTTCGGAAGGTTCCTGTGTCTAGTTGCGAAAGAAGAAACGCCTGGGTGTTACTACTGCGAGAATCACGCGGAGGACACGGTGGAGCATACGATGCAGGACTGCCCCGCTTGGGCAGAGCACCACCGTGTCCTCACGGAGACGATAGGCGGAGACCTCTCGCGCCCGGCATTAGTCGAGGCTATGCTGCGGGGTGAGACGGAATGGGAAGCAGTCGCCTCCTTCTGCGTCGTCGGCATGCCCGCGCATACGGTGTCCGGAAATCCGTTGCCGTGGGCGTCTCTAATGGCGACTGGGTTTTGTGGTAGAGGTTGTCCTCTCCCTCATGCATGCCGCCTCCTCCTTCGCTAGCATAACTGCTTCGCAGAAGAGGGTAAAAAATCTTAGGGGTTGAACGCGGAACAAACCCGTTTAAATACATCTGAAAACTATACATATACTAGAATGATCGATTCAGTGATTTAGGCGTGAAAAGACAGCAAACATACAAACAAACATACTTTCGTAATATAATATTAGTAAGGAATTTAAGATTGGATTAGTTGGAAACTTATGGTTTAAGCTTATTAAATTGTTGAGTGACTTAAAACTTTGAGTTTAGTTCATCAATGTAATATTGTTTGGCAGTTGGGCATCATCCGCCTAGCCTTTTCTCAATTCTCAACTATATTGTGGTCGGCTGTACGGCGAACCGGATACAGCTGCATATCAGTATTTTACATGAAGCGACTGCCTAACTGACATCCACAACCCAGTAACTGGGTAAATGACATATGGCATATGTCAGATGGTCACAATTACTCAGTAACTATGGTTGTTGTTAAAAGTGAAAAGAACTGAGTTTTTGCCCGTTAATGACTTTGGGGTATAATACTAGTCAATCGCTTTTACACCAGAGACGCTTTTTCACTTTCTATACAATTTACGTCGTAATACATCAAGTACACTGTACTTACGGGCAAGTCTTATCATGGACTGGCCTTATCAGACCCTGACTTCTATGCCGGGGGTTGTGGGTTCGATTCCCACCCATGAAAAATGTTTGTGTGATGAGCATGATCATTTATTTGTTCTGTGTCTGGGTGTAATTTATCTATAATAATATGTATGTATTTAGAAATATTTAAGTATGTTTATCAGTTGTCTAGTACCCATAACACAAGCTCTGCTTAGCTTGGGACTAGATGGTGTTGTGTGATAGTTGTGGAATATTATTATTATGTATTCTTGACCCTGAAACATAAAAGGCTATTGAAGTAAATCCGTGAATTTTAGTAAGATTCTGATAGTGATTTTCGCTATATGAGGACTTATTGGATGATTTTAATTGGTCGAATTAAAAAAGGGGAATCTTATCGTGTAAAACGTTTTTTTTTATCTAAAGAAGCAGTAAAAACGGTTTTGTTTTAACAAAAAATTATACAGTGTTTAACTAGTGTCTAAACAGTGTCTAACTAAACACGCGTTGGTTTAAATTATGTTTTGTAGTAACACTTAAAGATTCAATGTCCTGCACCTGAGATATCGTAAATGGAGTTCTTTGACTTTTAAATTATAAAGAAACCCAGGGGAGCAATAAAGTCCGACCATTTTGTTGTTTAAAATGTAGCGAATTTGTTGTAGACAAATGTGGGAGAACTTTTATTACAACAGTCCAAGAATCGAAGGTTTTTGAACAGAAAAAGGTTTTCGGTTTTAAAAGAAACTGTTTTCATTTGTTATCTTCATCATCATCAGTAAATAATGTTCCCACTGCTGGGACACAGGCCTCTTCTGTATCATGCTACAACTTCATCATCGGTCTTTTCCCAACTATATGTGTAGGTTTTCTGGTCGGCTTCCAGTCGAACCAGATGCTATACTCAGCTTTTAGTATTTGAAATAAGGCGACTGCCTGTCGGACTTCTACAACCCAGTAACTGGGTAATACGATACACGATAGCATAGGATATATAATAGTACTACGATAGTAAGACTGGCTGTGAGACTTTATTTTTCGTAATAATATTATCTACCGTAACAAAAAAGATTTAAGTTGTTCAAAGTGATCGCAAACCTAAGATGTGTGTACACATTTCTGTATGTCTTGTAAAATAGTTGGCAAAGTTTTTCATTAATAAATAGTATCGTAAAAGAATAGTTTCCTAAATGTTCATATTATCTCCCGTAGTTTAATTTGCATACCGAAAACCGCAGCACCTTTTATTACACGTCATTTTTCTAAACTCACATACCTTTCTCGTATGTTCCCTTCCTCTTTTTAACAAGCGACCATTAGCATGCATAATACGACGCTGTGTCGACATATGTGTACCCTTTGTCCCGTGTTACACCGTCAACGAGATACAGACTAGTTTTTAACCGACTTCAAAAAAAAGGAGGAGGTTCTCTTTTTATCAAAAAAAAAATAACCGCCTTCAAAAACAATCACAAAAGAGGGTAAAATTACCTACAAAATAACTTTTTCTTTCGGAAGTCGGTGGCAAAAAAAACAACGTGAAAAAGAAGCAAAGCCACCGCCTTTGGTACGAGTGCTTGACGTAAAACGTATACTTCCGTTTTACGTCAAGCAATCGTACTCGCGATTCTAAGCCACCACAGTTCTACGCTCATCATCATCATCATCAGCCTATAAATATTCCCACGGCTGGGACACAGGCCTCCTCTCTGTGAGATATAATTCATATTTATACATAATTCACGTGGGCCCAGTGTAGGTTTGTAGATGTCACATGTCTCCGAATTTTCGGTTCTAGGATATGCCGGTTTCCTCACGGTGTTTTACTCCACCGTTTTGAAAGCAGTGGTGATTCAATAAATTACACAAAGTAATGCGCCTGGCTGGGTTGGAATCTACGAACTAGAACCCGTAAGTCGTGACCTATACAATTGGGCCACCAGTGCTCTACGCTGTACAGCTTGGCAAAAAACAGTAGAAAACCGGAAGTCGCCACTGTGTTCTCGCTACCAGCACTTTGAACGATTTTATTTTTTTATTTTTCACTTATTTCTTTAGTTTTATGGCACAATAATAAGTCTAACAAACCTGCGTTCTTTGTTTACATCAAATATCAAAGTTTTTACACAGTCAACAATCAAAAAGATTAGTTCCGTTTCAATCCGTTCTGGGCAAGCTGTACGCTAACCGCCAGCAGTCGGACAGTTGCCTTATACGACATTTATGTCTATATCGACATACACAAGTGTCGCCCTATGTCCCGTCCGAATTAGTATTCAACCCCAGTCTGGGCCCAAAATTAACGTGCTATTGCGGTACTGTTGTTCAGACTCGACGAATTGTATGTTGAGTACTGTTCTTACTACCTAAATGTAGTCATTTGTTACTAGATTTCTGCTTTTGTTTTGCTTAAGTCAATTCTTTTGCTCTTAAGCAAGTTGAAGTGGCAATGGGCAGGCCTCATCGCTCGTAGAACTGACAACAGATGGGGAAGAAAAGTTCTCTCATGGCGAACACGGACCGGAAAACGCAGTGTAGGCAGACCTCCCACTAGGTGGACCGACGAAATCGTGAGGGGCGCGGGCAGCCGATGGATGCAAGTGGCGAATTGTCGTTCGGCGTGGCGGTCTAAGGGGGAGGCCTATGTTCAGCAGTGGACGTCTTAAGGCTGATGATGAAGTTAAATCAGAATTTTGATGTCAATTTGTATTGTAAGTTAAGCTTTGGCGAGGTTGGTCTGTGGATAGATGGGTGATGTTTTGTAGGTACACAATAAGCGAAAATCTAAATATATACGAGTACATAACTCAAAGGTGACTGACTGACATAGTGATCTATCAACGCACAGCCCAAACCACTGGACGGATCGGGCTGAAATTTGGCATGCAGGTAGATGTTATGACGTAGGCATCCGCTAAGAAAGGATTTTGATAAATTCTACCCCCAAGGGAATAAAATAGGGGATGAAAGTTTGTAAATTTAAAAAAAAATTCATTGTTAAGTTCCGACATCCCCGCGAACGAAATCACGGGCACAGCTAGTTACTCATAAAAACTACTGAACCAAACTTAATGAATTTTTTTATGAGACCAAAAGGCAGGTACTCGTATGCTGCATCGAACAATAATCATACAAATTGGACCTGAAACCTCGCAGTAATCGGTATCCGCCTTTTTCAAGTTGGTTAAAAAGATAAGCCATGGAATGGAATTCTCTCAAGTCTGTGTTTCCGGATAGATTAAACCTTAAGGTCTTCAAGTCAAGAGTGAACAGGTTACTTCTAGGCAAGCGTGCTTCATCGTCGACCACATCTTCGCTGACCATCAGGCGAGATAGTAAATCTATCTATCTTCTTCTATATATCTTCTTTCTTCTATCTATAATATACTCGAAAACGACTGGACCGATTCGGCTACTTCTTTTTTTAACCGACTTCAAAAAAAGGAGGAGGTTCTCAATTCGTCGGAATCTTTTTTTTTTTTTTTTTTTATGTATGTTCCCCGATTTCTCGAAGACGCCTGGACCGATTTGGATTTTTTTTCTTTTGTTTGAAAGGGTATACTTTCCAATTGGTCCCATGATCACCAGGTCAGGATCTGATGATGGGATCCTAGGGAAATTGAGGGCAACCTTCAAATTTTATAGGCACATAGTACCATTTTCATATATTTTCTAAAGCTGTTCAAGTATCTGCATCTGATAATCATCATCTCAGGTGGATGACCTGATGATGGAAGGTACAACTCCTTAATAGTAAGGAGTAGGCATAGATTGATTTATATCTCCGGAACTACAAGTCCGATTTAAGTAATTCTTTTTTTGTTGTACTAGGTATCATTTAACTAAGAGAATACTGCAAGTTTCATCAAAATCGGTTCAGTAATTTTTGAGATATGGAATTTTATTAGCTTAATGTGTACATGAGTGATGTAAGTACTGGTGCGAAGGATTACAAAATTCTAGTGCACATGTAAGAGAATAATGTTCTTAACAAGAATTTGGGTTGAATATTTAAACTAAAAAGAGTAAAATAAAAACTTTTTCAAAAAAAATATAACCGCCTTCAAAAACAACCACAAAAAAGTGTAAAATAATCTACAAAATAACTTTTCTTTCGGAAGTCGGTGGCAAAAAAGACAATGAAAAGAAAAAATACAAAGGCACCGACTTCCGAAAGAAAAGTTATTTTGTAGATTATTTTACACTTTTTTGTGGTTGTTTTTGAAGGCGGTTATATTTTTTTTGAAAAAGTTTTTTTGTTGTGTTTGTAACAATCAGCGCCTGGTTTTAGAGGACGAACATCATTATGTCCAACCGTGCGAAGCTGGGACGGGCCGCTAGTTAAATATAAAAACAAATAAGTATTTCACTAGTTTGCATATTACCTAATTCTAGACGCGTTGACAACTTATTTAGGCATCTATTTTGGTGACAACATGTCGTATTTGTGGAAACAAATTTAGCTCTTACGTCGGTACGTGGTCGGTTCCAGTTGACAGAACCAAATGCAAATTCCAACAGACTACTTCGAATTCCTAGATTCAAGGAATTCCTTTGGTCAAAGCATTAAATCCGTCTGTGTATTGATTACTTCGGCAGTGTGTGTAGCAAGAGATCTCTGCAGGCATGCGAACTTGCCGTGCGATCATGTGCGTCGTGTTCTACGCGTGTCTCAAAAAGATATCAGCAATCTGACGGGAAAAAGCCTGCAGGGCTCACGGGACTGCCTCATCAGGCAACGGCGACACTGGAACGTAAAGGGTATTGAAGGATCAACGTTGATTTTAGCCAGTACAAGTCTGACAGTCCCTACCGGCTCTGCTCCCGCCCTGGGTGGCTGAGTGGTCTAGCGTAAGCTGACGCCTGTTTGACGGCAAGGTGAAAGGCGAAACGGTGACGATACCTTCGCGAGTTGATAATTATGTGTGCTAGGACCCTTTGGGGATTAGTGTCGCCGCACACGGGCCCCTGGCCAAACCAAACGCCGCCACAAGAAGCTGAAATGCGCGACAGCCACTTGTGGCCGGAGGTCGACTCTTGTAGTCGTTGGCTTGTACTTCTTTTAACAAAGCATTATTGAAGTAAGAGAGAGAAGGATGTGGAATCGCGCAAGTGGCGTGTGGCGGCGTTTTGTGTCGGCATTCAGTGGCTGATACGGGCCACAAGAAGCGAGCAGTGACGATTGTAGCGTGTGGTGGCCACCGGCGTCCACCGTGAGTGGCGAGTCCATATAATAATTATATGAAAACTACAAGAAAAATAGTGGCGGCGTTTTGTGGTTGCAACCAGTGGCCCGTGTGCGGGAGCCCTTAGAACTGTGATGTTATTAATATTCAATCAATAAACCCTATTATTGAAAAGCCATCAAAACTACAAGTGTGTGCAAAATTTGAACCCAATTCTATTACAGAAATGGGATGAAAAATCGATCAGAAGATTCGACTTAAGTTGGGTCGGCGTGAAACTCGATAAAATTGTTTTACAGCATTATAAGGGTAGGAAACTAGGGTTAGTAACTATGTTGTTTGTGAAAATGGTTTTCAAGTGTTTTTGCCATCGTCGTATCAGTCGTAAGACGTCCTACTGCTGAACATAGGCCTCTCCATAAGACTTCCAGTAGGACCGGTTGGAAGCGGCCTGCATCCAGCGTGATCCTGGTCTTGGTATGCTGGCGTCTGCCGGTGATTCTTCTTATCCCCTGCTTATCGTGGCCTGAACCGTAACCAGGAACAGCGGTGCTGTCGGGAACTGGGGGCTTTGGATCTTTTCAGTGTCAGTCAATTCGATGCGATCGCAGAGATGTAGCTTCGGGAATGTTGCTGCCCATCTTCGCCCTGTGCCGTTTTAGCAGTTAGCTACCTATGTCATTTAGAATAGTTATACTGCTAGGTTCTGATTCTATAAATGGCTAAATTCAATAAATGGCGAATGGGGATTTTGCTGTCAAATTGAAACTTCTTTCAGTGTTGACAGTTCAAGCATGTTACTCGTATTAAGGTACAGATACACATGCTTTAAACTAGCATGCTAAAGCACGAGAGCATGCTACTTTTGTAGCATGTGTATCGAAACCATTTGCTAATAATGAGCATGCTAATTTAAATGAAAACTATAAGCATGCTCATAAGCATGCTAGTTTAAAGCCAGTACCTTAATGGTACTGATACACATGCTTTAAACTAGCATGCTAAAAGATCATGCTTATGAGCATGCTTATGAGCATGTTTCATTCGAGTATGCATAAGAATTGTTTACATTTAAATTAGCATGTTCATTATTAGCAAATGGCTTCGATACACGTACTACTAAGTAGCATTTGCTTAAAATTTGCATGCTCTCGTGCTTTAGCATGCTGGTTTAAAGCATGTGTATTAGCCTTACCTTTATGCCATTCATGCAGTCATTTCATTTTGGCGTATCGAAGCACGTAGGTACCGGGTCGCTTGTTTATTTCTATAATACAACTTGGGAATCTTTTTATAACTCAACGCGTATTGTCGTCATATTGTTATTCAGTACAAGCGTGACCCGTAAAGATTGTGACGGTAACAAAGTCGAGATCGATATGTCGTCGTCCGATTGATGAATCAGCCATATCTTGAAATGCCTAAGCATATCGTGATACACCGTTTAGTGTGAAAATTAGGTAGTAGACTTTTTTTGCGTGGTAAAATTATCAAGTTAGTTCAAGGCAGGGCGGGAGGGACTGTCGGACTTGTACTGAATCCACGTTGTACTTCAATAGCCTTTTATGTTCCGGGGTCACGATAATGAGATAAGACCCGCGACTTTGGACCTCTAGTGGGAGGCCGCGTCATCTTGCTGACGCTCTTTGAGGCGCGCGTGGAAGACAACGCGCCGTCGACCCGGGCATGGTCCATGGTTGACGTAATGGGCAACTTGCCGCCCTCATACCCGTTCCTACGGGGAGGCCGGAGATCGTCTTGCGACGTCGGTCGCCGTGGGCGTCTACCACTGCGGTGACAAGTAGATTTCGAACATTTTTTTGTAAGTTCGAACCTGACATTCACTTTCACATCATTCAGAGTTTATTTCTACTAATTAAACTGTTTAAATTAGGTATTTGAATCCGAAATCTATTGGGAAGTAAACTCCCAGTAATACTAATGGTAAAACTACTGGGAACAACTCGAATTTTCTGCTTGCACACTGCAAAATTGATATTGAATTAGGACTCGATGGTTTTGAGAGAGTCTCAAAGTTTCTCAGCAGACTCTCACCCAGGGCGCGACGGAAGGAATTTTTACGGCGGCGAATTTTTCCTTCAATTTAAACTCAAGGTTTCATTTTATTTTACTTGACAAATACGGCCTCCGACCGATTTTTTCCGCGTATATAAAAATGCTCGTATCACAAAATGCCTAGCCATTTCACAATATGGCTACTTCAACACTCGGCCTACAACAGATACAAGCTTTCAAGCAATCTTGTTCTAACTTCTTGAATTAAGTAATCTTTTGATAAAAGGACTGTTATTTAGGATTTCGTCTGGAAAAGGGATTTAGTTTTATTTAAATGAGCCAACGAATAATCTCTCTTTAATTCTTTAAAATACTTTAAGCACCTTTTAATGTGGTTAGTTTAGTTTATTAAGCAGCTTTTTCATACTACTTCATAGCTTTTTATTTTTTGTCGTGGAAAAGTGAAAAAAACTAAGTATGTTGTGCTCTGCTTCCAATCGAACCAGATGCAGCTGAATATTAGTATTTTACATGGAGCGTCTGACTATCAGACCTCCAGAACCCAGTGACTAGGGTAATACGATAATACTCCATAGTAAGACTGGTTGTCAGACTTTAAAGCTTCTCACTACAGTAACGACTGTCAAAGATCTATAAATGAAAGTCGGGGCCAACGGTTCTACGTGCTTTCCGAGGCACGACACTGGTTATGACAGGGTGAACGCATCCACCGACTAAAATGGGCCCGGAAGATCGGTCTGTGCGGCTGTAATTATTCAGCCACGAGGACCTCGTGGCTAAATAATTGAGGTGGCCGAGGTGAAATAAAATACAATATCGAAACCCGCAATAAAGCCATCATACTTTCACAAACCTTTTTAGTATGAAAATTAGCATAATAAGATCGATTTTACCAAAAATAAATATTAATTTTAAGGCGCTTTTCCACAAAGATGCAATTTTTTTTTTAAATAATCAAATGAGTATTCCCACCCCGGGCAGAGCGGGAGGGACTGTCAGACTTGTGATAAATAAAATCCACGGTGTCCTTCAATGGCCCTTTATGTTCCAAGGTCATTCGATAAATCCCGCGACCCTTGGCACTCTAGAGGCCCGCCCCGTCGTCATAGACACTCTTTGTGGCGCGCGTAGAACACAACGCGCCGATGACTCGGGTGCCTATTTCCAAAGCCTATACCATTTCAGTCACGAGTCAAACTGTAATCGATTAGCTTTTGTATGTGCATATTTCTCAACAAAACCTAATCTATCTCAGTAAAAAACCTGACTGAAATAGATTAGCTTTTGGAATTGATATTTTCAATGAAAATGCACGGACAAAACCTAGTTCTATATAATTCATATCACTCGAATAGCTAGACTTTTGGCGAGTTATTTTAAAACATTACGTACGAACAAAACCCTGTCGAGTAGAGGCTCACTAGCTATATGAGTAAATTTACCTCGGAATTTAACTTTTCTTAAATTTTATAGTACTCCTTGATTATCCTAAATACGACTGTGGGCACCCCGACTCGGACAGGTTAGGTTAGAAGGGGATGGCGGGGTCTGAAAGACCCCGCCATCCCCTTCGTGGTTATTTTTTTTTAAACCACCCAGAAGTAGGAGCACCGCGAAGCGGTGCTCCGTCGACGTTTTCTAACATTTTACTTAGTTTAGTGAAATTACATGATCTCTGACTTTATATTAGTATTTTTTGTCATAATTATCACTAGATACTTTTCTTGATAATTGGATTTCGTGAAATCCCTGATTTCCTCATTTCACTGCGACATGTATAAACAAAACCTGGTCTTTTTTTTTAGAGTTTGGCTCGTGCGTGACTAAAATGGTATAGATTTTGTCCGTGCATTTTCTTTGAAAATATCAAAACAAAACCTAATCTATTTGAGTCAAGTTTTTTACTGAGATACACTATTACTATTTTAAAATAACTCGCCAAAAGTCTAGCTATTCGAGTGATATGAATTATATAGAACTAGGTTTTGTCCGTGCATTTTCATTGAAAATATCAATTCCAAAAGCTAATCTATTTAAGTCAGGTTTTTTACTGAGATAGATTAGGTTTTGTTGAGAAATATGCACAAACAAAAGCTAATCGATTACAGTCCGACTCGTGACTGAAATAGTATAGGCTTTGGAAATACGCGACCCGGGTCCATGGTCGAATAGCAAGTCACCCATTACTCGCCGCCCGTGTCAACAGTGGCCGGAGATCCTCTGCCGACGTCTCGACTCTTCCTCTTTGTGCAATGGTGGGTGGGATAGAGTAAGAAAATAAATACAAAAAAACGAATCTGTCGTGAAAGATAGCGATGCGATTGATTACTTGTCGTACGGCAAAAATCGGACCGTGTAAATCCCCGTTTATACCCCCGGGAGCCACGGTCTTTCCAATGTTATTTTTGTCAAAGACAAAAAAGGCCACAAAGTAAATTATGCCGGGAGATCCTCAGGGTATTATGACTATGTTATTTTTTAAATATGGGGTAGTTTTATTTGGAATATCATGTGTCTGGCCTTAGGGTAGCCAAAATAGGGCGTAAGGTTTCAAAGAATACGATATGATGTTATAATATGAAATCGTGTTTGTAAACATCGAAGGGATAAGTCGAATATTAGATGTTGACCGCGATTTCACTCGCGTTTGACCCGTAAATATAATAAATAATTATCCCAAAGGAAATCAACACCGGGATCAAAATTATCCTATGTGTTAATCCAGGTATCCAACTATCTGTGTACCAAATTTCATTTTAATACGTTCAGTACTTTTTGTGTGAAAAAGAGGAACAAGTATTCATTTAAAAAAGAAATATAACGTGGATGAAAATACCCTTTTTTTATTCCACTAATATTACACAACGCCATCTAGTCCCAAGCTAAGCAGAACTTGTGTTATGGGTACTAGACGTAGACAAGTAATAAACATACTTATGTATTTAAATACATAAAAATTATAGATAAATTACACTCAGACACAGAACAAATAATCGTGCTCATCACACAAACATTTGTCCTGCACGCGTAGCATGGCGCCGTAGAAACGGGTCTTGTCGACGCGATAATAGACAAAATGACAGAACGTAAAAGATTTTTATCGATTTATGCATAGGCAATGTTTAAAAATATAGGAGAGTTAATTATGTTTCTTTTTTTTTATAGTGTACGAATCATCGAGCATACCCGTGCAAAAAACAGTCGATTTGTATAGAAATAACGATGAAATAACTTTGTCTTTTCTTGGTAGAATACTGATAGAACCACCATGTTACGCATGCTGGGTAAGAATCGAACCCAAAACCTTCAGCATAGCAGTCAGGTCACTAACCACTAGACCACAGGCCTGTCAACGACTTTATATCCTTGAATGACTTGTATCCGTGAGAGATTAACATACCTACTGAATTTCAGACAGGCAAGGTCGCGGGCATACACTAGTATTCTATAAAGACCGACCGGTTATCTGACCTTAACAACCTATTAACAGAGTAGTACAAAAGTCCTTGGGCACCCTTTATCTTAGCCATCTTTTGTTCTACCTGTGTAATTACTGTAATTATAAGTAAACCTAGAAAATAATTATTCTTTTATTTTAACGACTCGACCACAAGACTTGCGATTTTAATTCTGCGACAGCGAATGAGAAAGTAAGATACGCAAAAAAAAACATGGCCACGCAACGCAACGCGATTTTTTTTTTTTGGGACGGTAAAATCTTCAGAGTAGGAATTTATTTAATACAGATTTTACCATTTCAAAAGATACAAAATAAAGTCCCCGAGCTGGTTGCTGTGGAAAGGTCTGTTAGATTATTATAAGATTAAGTGACAGTTGCGTTGAAACAATACCGCCGTCGGATTAACTGACCGCTCTGTGAAACGCACGGGAACACGGCACGCCGAGGACCCGGGTCTGGTCTTTGATCGGACGGCTAACTTTCCATTACCCGCCGACCCTGGAAGCCTGTGATATGGCTTTATACTTTTTATGTCATCATCATCAGCCTATAATGTTCCTTGCTGGGACACAGGCCTCCTCTCTGTGAGAGGGAGTGGGCCATAATCCACCACGCGGGCCCAGTGCGGGTTGGTAGATGTCAGTCATGTCTTTTTGGTTCTAGGACATACCGGTTTCCTCACGATGTTTTCCGTCACCGTTTTGAGAGCAGTGGTGATGAAATAAATTACACAAAGTAATGTGTCTGGCGGGGTTCGAACCCACGATCTACAACTCGTAAGTTGGGATCGATACCACTGGGCCACGACTGCTCTCTTTTACTACTTTCTATGCAATTGGAATAAATGATTTGACTTTGACTTTGTCACTCCAGCTATTAATTTGACAGCTTTGCTTGTCAAGCATGAGGTTACGAGTTCAAACCCAAAGAATTTAATGCATATTAACTTTCTAAGTTTATCTTGGACATAATTGAAATCGTTGACGTAAAATATTGGGGAAAGGAGTTCTCGGAAGCGGCTTAATTAAAATTGGCACCAGTGCGTGGCCACATCTCATCCTTATACGAAAAAGAATGAAAATAAATTTTATAACTATTTGCGACGTTGCTTGCCAAAAAGCAAGACACTTCAAGCTTAGGGACTTTACGCGATTCTAACGAATTCCTACAAGTAAAATTCAACTTTACCATTGTGACATAAAAGACGTTGTTATCTATGGGTAGATGAAAAACAAAACACGATGGCCATGACAACGTCAAGTCAATCAAATTGCATCTTTATCTCTTAGTGGCAAAGTTGAATTTCACTTGTAGCTGGAATTCGTTCAAATCGCGTCATATGGCGTCGCATCGCGCCGTGAGTAAAGTACCTTAGTCGAGTGGGTCATGGCCAAGCAATAATGAACCTTATCGCCTCCCTAGAGATAATAATTATAATGAAAGATGGTAATTAAATTATATTCTATTCTCTTCTGAATAATGAAGGCAAGTCAAGTTTTATGTACAGATTATTGGGTTTCATTTATTTTGAAGATAATTAATGTTAATTTTGTTTCGTCTAGTTATTTTGTTTTAGCGTTTTGTGCCCTTTTTAGATAAAGTATACAGTAATTCTTTGTTAAACAATACAATAATGTTTTTACAGTATAATCCTGGTAATAATAAGGTGCTGATACACTTTAGAATTCACTTGTAACAAACATCGAGCTATCGCCTTCTTTAGTTTTGTCGAACTGAACAATGTCAAAATTTTCTTTATGAAGATCCGGTGGCCTACTGCGACCTAAGCGACAGTAATTCTAGTGTGGGAAAGAGAAAGAGCTATACATCACCAAATGAGTCATCATCAAATGAGTCCTCCCACCCAGGGCAGAGCGAGACTGTCAGACTCGTACTGACTAAATCTACGGTGTCCTTTAATATCCCTTTATGTTTCGGGATCACGGTAATTCGTCAGTCCCGCGACCCCGGCAGGCTTTTGCCCTCTATAGAGGGGCCCCGTCATAATTATTCTGGTATTATGTGTTGATAGAATCAGTCTACAGACTGACATAGGATAATTATAATTATACAACGATATTTTTTTGTTTAAACGAAACCTGATACACCTGTCTACTATTTTTTTATAATAAATAAATAAATAAATTTAAATAAATAAATAAATAAAAGTCGTAGTATAGATTCTTCTGTGTATATTTCAAAACTGTATCTTGAAAAATCATGAAGTGATGTTACCTGGTTGTCCGTTCAAAAACACGCTAATTTCGCGGCATTTTACGGTACCCCCGCGCCTCCTGTATCGTAAACTCATTGATGATAGTTTAGCAATAGGTACCTAACCGTACAGTGATTGTATTGGTCATAAAATTCGATTATAATATCTTTGGAAAAAAATATCACGTGGTGTATTCAGTTACTGATTCGAAACAAAGTATATTCAGGTTTCACATATATTGCAAAAGAGGTGAGCGAAACCGCGGAAAAAAGCTGTATAAATGTAATTTGTAAACAAAGAAACAAAAATGGCTGACATAACTCACTTCTTTGATGTCCCTTTGGGATAAGAATGAGTGAAATTGAAAAATCATTCGGAAAATACTTGAAGATAATATCTTTTTTATGTTTATTGCGTAATATACAATACGTGGCATAATTTTATGGTATCTTTTAAGAGCTTTAAGGGTCGTACTCACTGATCATCCGTATTTACAGTATCGTTTTTAACGGATCCGTGGTTACTGTAGTTAATGATCACACCATAGTGTCGTAACATTGTCTTCCAGACGATCCTCGCAGTGGTGACACCCAGGCGTTTCTTCTTTCTTAATCAGACAAATGAACCTCCAGAAACTTTTGTGTCCTGTGAGGACCGGAAGGTGAGGACGCCGTGACATCTCTGTAGCCACTCCTCAAAGAGCTCGGCTCCTCCATACCACTGCGATCGTGACGTGCCCATACTGCCCATGAAAGGTATGGCTATATACAGAAAGAAAGCTGGAAACTTATATAAGCACTTACAGGCGCTTGGTAGCGCTGGTAACCCGCGCAGGAAAATATACGAACGCGCGCCGATAAGCACTGAACGGTGCCGACAAGCTTCAACACGCGCTGGTCAGCGGTGGGCGCTGAAGTTTAAATTAATAAACAAACCTTCTTCCTTTGTGTAGATCGAACCAGGCGCTGTCAAGCGCCGGCAAGCGCTTATAAGTTTCCAGCTTTCTTTCTGTATACAGCCTGAAGGTGTAATGTAACATAAACGTGCGCAATTTGATGCTCTATTTTCTTCGAATGTTTGAATCTGTAACGTTACATTACAGGTGAATCCTCGCGGTGAGGGAGCGCCCAAGTCCATTTCTATATAATTATGTGTATAATTATAAGAAAATCTATACGCATTTCAGGACGTTCGGTCCATTAGTTTGATCGTGAAAAGGTAACAAAGAAAGTTTCTTTTGTATTTATAATATCAGCTAGGAAGTTAGCATAGCATTTCCACATTTTGGGCATAACAGAAATGAAGAAGTTCTTGGCAATATTAAGAACTTTTTAATTAAATTAATTGATTTAAATTTTGTTTTTCCATTTAACTGTCTGTCTAAAAGTTGTGTTAAAATTCGAGGCTATTTTAATTCATTTAAGTCAAATGCATTCGTTACAGTTACCTTACTAGTAAGATGAGATTCGATGAAATTGATGAATGGATGTTTGTTTGTTTGTTTGTTATAATCAATGATCATGTTCTTTAAAGCACGTAGCCGCCATTTGTAATTCTTTTAGAGTCGTTACTGTTTGTCAAAAGCTAGGAAGTCTGACAGTCAGTCTTAACAAGATATATTTGTTTGGAGGTTAATATTACCTGCATCCGGATAGATTGACAGACGACCCAAACATACTCGTATTTGGGAAAAGGCTAGGCAGATGATAAACACAATTTTTGTAAAGTCATTAAATGAGTCCTCCCCCTAGGGCAGAGCGGAAGGGACTGTCAGACTCGTAATGACTAAAATCCAAGCTGTCCTTCAATAGCCCTTTACGATCCTGGGTCACGGTAATTGCCCCTGTCATTATGCTGACACTCTTTGAGGCGTGCGTGGGAACACAACGCGCCGTCCACCCGGACATGGTCCATGGTCGGTCAGCGAGTCGCACATTACTCGCCGCCCGCATGCCCCGCATACGGAGGCCGGAGATCGTTTGCCGACACCGTGGGCGTCTATCACTGCGGCTGGGAGATGATGAACGCAATCATGAAGAAATTTTATTTTTAAAATCCTTTCCTGATTTCAGTATTTCAGGAACCATATATTCGATATGGGTTCGTAAGGAATATCATAAATTTAATCTGAGATGTCAGTAAATTCAGTTACAGGGCTACGCTCCGGCTTTTACAGGCAATAATTTTGTAAAACTGCCTGAAATTGTATTACTTGTGTGCTAAAGCGATTTTCTTTTGGCGTGTGTAAATATATATTTCTTGGGCTTATTTTAGTAGCTTGTACGTTCGACATTTCATACTATTCAAGTCTTTATTTATAGCGATGTGGAGTAGTTCTCTCACGTCTTTTTTTTTACGTGGTTAAATCATCAAATGAGTCCTTCCACCCAAGGCCGGGCAGGTGGGACTGCCAGACTTGTACTGACTAGAATCCACTGTGTCTGATAGCCTTCTACTTTCCAGGGTCACGGTAGCTCGTTAGTGCCGCAACTAAGATAAGTGTCCGTACAAAAGCTTTAATACTTTTTTTTTGTTTTATAAAACTAACGAATCGACGATCATTACATGTCATAATATTCTGTCACGTTCATTAATCCATTCGCACACTCACGAACGACATTAGTGAAAAAAATAATAATTTATCTTCTATGTTTTACACGAAACCTTTTTAATATGAAATCCCCAAACATTATTTTTTATAATACAAGGGGTCAAGTAGGTACCCATTTGTAAAGGTTATACTTGTTCGACGCTCTAAGGGTTGGGGTATTGTGTAGGCGGGGTGAAAGGGAACAGTGTGCTATATGGATCTAAGTGGCAGAACGTGTGAAAGGTCCTTTTTGACCCCCGAAGTTGAAAAGAGACGACTGTACTTTCAAGTGCTATTTTAATGAAATTTCGCACTTTATGTGTTTGTTATTTTATTATTTAGAGTGCTTAGTTACTTAAAAGGAGTTTGTTGGTTTATAATAACAGCCTTACAGGTTGATTTTCAAGGTTATTCGAGTTTTTAGAAGCCCGCGGCGTCTGACGTCGGCAAACGATCTCCGGCCATTGTAGGCGCGGGCATGCGGACAGCGAGTAAAGGGCAACTCGCTGTCTGACCATGGACCATGCCCGGCTCGACGGCGCACGCGCCTCAAAGAGCGTCACCAAAAATGACGGGGTCGTGACCCCGGAACATAAAGGGCTATTGAAGGACACCGTGAATTTTAGTCAGTACAAGTCTGACAGGCCCGCACCCTGCCCGGGGTGGGAGGACTCATTTGACGATTTTACCATGTAAAAAAAAAAGTGTCATACAACCAGCCTTACCAAAGGTTAGGTATCGTATTACGTTCGTACATCCGTATCCGTGTATTCGTTTTTCCACTAATACACGGATAGCGAACGAAAAACGAACCACTTAAAATTGGATGCAAAAGATGGCAAAAACTCAAATCTCGTTTTTTAACATCATCAGCCTATAATGTTCCCACTGCTGGGACACAGACCTCCTCTCTATGAGAGGGAGTGGGCTATAATACACCACGCGGGTCCGGTGCGGTTTGGTAGATATCACACGTCTTCGAATTCTTGGTTCTAGGACATGCCGGTTTCCTCACGATGTTTTCCCTTACCGTTTTTTAACAATGGCATATTAATATTATACGGATAACATAATATAAAACAAAGAACAACAAGTCCTAGTAAATAAAATCCACAATTTAAATAAAAAATATTAAGTTAATCCGACCACGCACGCAACATAATTTACATTTGAACTCATAAAATGTGGTTTATTTTTGTTAGCGACCACGTGCGGGTAAACCGCTGCTGTGTGGTTTGTAACAGTTTAAAACATTTCATAAGCTGGCTTTGGTAAAATAAGCTGTTTTTAATAGAATACACGTGTCTGTACATTAAGCTATTGTAAAACTGAATATTGTTTCACTCAATAGTGTGAATTTTGATTTTTTTATGACTGACTTTAATTTAATGGAAAATAATTAATTAGGGTCCGTAATTGCCTGGATTGGATCCAAGAACTACTACTCAAAAGTCGTGGTCTTTACCACTGGGCTACCACACTACTCTCTATATAATATATATCTCTATATATATATATAATATACCCTTAAAAAATCTATGCCACATTTCGCTGTAATTTTATAAATCAAGAACGGGCTCACCTATCCAAAACAAATGTTAAGGCGTTGTTTGGAATATTTAGTAGATAGTTTATGTGAATTTTGTACAAAATCGGTCGAGCGGTTCTTCATTTATCACATTTTTTGTAACAAATGAATTCAATTTTGTATTTTTTTTAAATGGTGGATCATTATTTGTTAGTGGGAATTTTGCTGTCAAAGTGACTGGCCCGTTGGTCTAGTGGTTAGTGATCCTGACTGCTATGCCGGGGGTCGTGGGTTCGAATCCCACTCAGGACAAATGTTTGTGTGATGAGCATGATCATTTTTGTTCTGTGTCTGGGTGTAATTTATCTGTGATATGTATGTATTTAGAAATATATAAGTATGTTTATCAGTTGTCTAGTACCCATAACACAAGCTTGCTTAGCTTGGGACTAGATGGCGCTGTGTGATAGTTGTGGAATATTATATTATGTGGAATATTAAAGTAGCAAAGCACGTAGCGGGCCACTTGTAAGTATACCAATGTAAAAATCATTTGCTGTTCGTCAGTCTTGCTAAAACTTGGGAACGACTTAATCGATTTGGCTAATTTTTGTTTTGAATTATTTTTTTAATTCCAGGGGAAGTTTAAAAGGTTAATAAATACGACAAATTATTAGAAATATACGAAAAAAAAACCTTACGAAAATAAACTTAACACCCCGCATCGTCTAGTGTCGTTTCAATTCGGCAGACGTGTTTGTTTTTCTTGACGTTTCACTTGATTGACGTGGCCTAAAAAAAATGCATAAGTATAATGCTGTGAAATAGCTTTACCGTGGCAGTGCCCGAGTGCTACACTTTTATTTTTTTTATTTGAGATGATTTTTGCTTAACTCTAGTCGACTAAATCGACTATAAGGCGAGCTTACCCAGAAGAAGGCTATTCACTCAGTGACATTATTCACACGTTACTACTAACCACATCTTATCAATGCGATGTGATGCGGTTGTGGAACGTGTATAACGAGCCTTAGACTGTCTCTAAAATATACATGATGCCGCCGAGGTAAACCCTCGAGAGTCGTCACGGTGTTAACAGCAGAATCTAAAATTTGTGAACTTAGATTGGGTTACTGGTGTTGTAACTATTTAGAGGTTAGCGTTGAGGGGTCACTTTAAATAGTAAATTGCAGGTTGATGCTTTTAATAATTTACATTTGACACTAGCTCTTTTCAGCGGTTTCATCTGCGAGGTAGTTAGGTAGTTGAAAATTATTGCACGGGAACATTATTTTTGTAAAGAAAATGGTTGTTGTAAATTCACCACAAAATTAATTAACCATAAAAAAAATGTATATATTATTATTAGCCAAAGGTTTTTGTTTTTTTTTTAATTTTGATTCCCCATTTCTTTTTTCCGAATGGATATCAGAACAATTAAATAAAATGGAGGACACAATGTCGAACCTGAACAAAAAGTACTAGGAGAACAGGATTAATATTATTTTTGTGGGAAAAAAAACGTGGCGAATTTACAACCCTTATAACTCAGATCAAAGAAATAGGCAGATAGAACGCTCAGAACACGCGAGTGTCTCCACCAAAGTTAATAATAATAATTAAATATAAGCTTTGTAGCTTATACTTCATGTACTAAAAATATCTAAATATTATAATACACTAGTGTTGGCCAAAAACTAGACAAACCGCACTCTACGCAGTATAAAGGAATGCGTTCATAAGTCCTTGGTAAACCACAAAATTCGCCTCTAGGCTTTTCAAACCGCTTTCCCAAAGTTGATCCCTTCATAGCTGAAAGCCAGTTTAAACAACATATAAAATATTGTTGTTACAATGAAAGGCTAGAATTCGCCCCGAGGCTGGACTTTGTGTTAAACAGTCATTATTTTACTTTGTAAAGCAAAATTTTCGTTAACTATGTTGCGGTTTTTTACAGTTTATGTAGTTTCTGTGTAGTTGCTTCTATTTTATAGCTATGGTGAAGAGAAACATTGTGAGGAAACTGGTATGTCCTAGAACCAAAAATTTCAAGACATGTGACATCTACCAACCCGCATTAGACCCTGCGTGGTATGTAGATTACAGCCAAATTCATCTCAAAGAACCGTGTGCCCTAGCAATGCAAATATACACAAAGTAAGGCAATTTTTATGAGCAGTGGTGGCCCAGTGGTATCGACCTCGACTTATGAGTTGTACGTCGTGGGTTCGAGCCCAACCACGCGCTTTACTTCGTGTAATTTATTTCATCACCACTGCTCTCAAAACGGTAAAGGAAATCATCGTGAGGAAACCCGGCATTTGCAAGAACCAAAAATTCGAAGACATATACACCTACCAACCGACTGTGTTTATCAGTTCGTCATTTTAAGTTTACGTAAAAAATACGGGTCATTTATTTTTCGTAACTTTCGAATTTATCAAATTTTTTGAGCCTTTTTCTCTCTAACAACAAAAAAAACAACTTCACGACTACGGCTCAAAATCTACAACATTAATCAGCAAGTAACAAGATACGCTTGTTCCGGACACGTCCGTCCGCTAACCGGATACACCGGACGTCCGGTCGTCCGGCGCCGGAGACAGCTGATTGGAACGGACGGTAGCTGTCAACTACAATATGTACCGGGTTAATCGCTTACGACCAACGTTCACCGCGAGTTTGAAAAGCGAAAGTTTCCGCGGGTTTTGTGAAAGTTCGCTGTTAGTGCTTTATCATATAATTTTACACTTCAAAAACAACCACAAAAAAGGGTAAAATAACCTACAAAACTTTACTTTCGGAAGTCGGTGATATTTTTTAATTTATTTCACTGTCTTTTTTGCCACGGACTTCCGAAAGAAATTATTTGTATATTCATTTTACCCTAGCAAGGCTCTTCCGTAGTCAACAAGGAACCCTTATAGTATCGAATGTCCGTCCGTGTCCGTCAAAGTCTGTCCGCAGTTTAAGCTCAGAGACGCACAGTTCTAGAGAGCTGTAATTTGTGTAAATATACGGATTTTTTGTGCCGAAAAAGTGGTAAAATAAAATCTCGTAAAATATTTTTTTACCAAGGGTACCTCCAATACTTACACGTAAAGTGAGGATTTTTTTTTTCTCGCGTACCCCTTAGTGTGGGGTATCATTAAATAGGCCTTTAAAAAATAATGTGAGTGTTTCCATAAACAGTTTTTGATAATAATAAATTCGTTTGTGAACTTATGTAACTTTAAAGTATCTAAATTTTGCTCGATTAGTGTTCCCTAGACCCCCTCTACCAGCTAAAAACGGTTCATGTTTGGGGGTGTGAACAAAATTCACAATAGTAGTATATATAACGAACCGTTTAAAAGTTATCCGACTAAGTAGGCTTTACAACTTTACGAGTAATAGTTGACCAACTTATAGCTGACTTGGATATCATATTTTCTGTAAACAAAATGTATCGGAGACTAATTGCAAATGTAAGTTTGTCAACTTTATTTTTACAGCTTTTATAGGTATGTTTTTTGGGAAGGTAGGTTTTTATCGTCAACTAATTTTAACTAAATTCAAATAAAAGGATTGGAGGTTGTAAATTCGTTGTAATCTTTTTTCGTATGCATGTCCCCGATTTCTCAAAGACTCCTGGTACCATTGACGCGCGTTTGAAAACTCTTTTTGTTTGCGATTAAATTCCAAATCGTAATTAGTTCGCATAAGTACGAATTTATGGGCAACTCGGAACCCTACACTTGCGTGGCCCGACACGCATTATTTCATTTTAGGGTTCCGTAGCCAAATGGCAAAAAAAAGGAACCCTTACAGATTCGTCATGTCTGTCTGTGTGTGTGTCTGTCTGTCCGTCCGTATGTCACAGCCTTTTTTCTTCGAAAGTATAAGAGCTATCCGTTGAAACTTAGTAGGTAGATGTATTGATTGAACTGCATTAGGATTTTCACACAAAGTAAAACAAAAACCAAATTTGGGGGTACCCCCGTACTTAGAATTGAAATTCAAAAATTTTTTTTTTCGCCTGACCCATACGTGTATCTATGAATAGGTCTTGAAAAAAGATGTTGAAGTTACTAAAATATATTTTTTTCTAAACTGTACAGTTTGCGCGAGAGACACTTCCAAAGCGGTAAAATGTTGCCCCGTAACTTCTAAAATAAGAGAATAATAAAACTTAAAAAAAAACATAAATTATGATATAATAATCATGCAAACTTCAATTGAAACTTGGTTTGTACGAGATTAAAAAAAATGTATTTTATAAACATAATAAATCGTAAACCGCAATTTACCTTTCAAAGTTACAACCAATTACAAGAACTTTTATATTATGTTACTTGCTGCTACGGAACCCTTTATAGGCGAGTCCGACTCGCACTTGGCTGGTTTTTTTTTATTTTATTTTATGTTTAAACCTTCCAACAGCTGGCAACACATGTTTCCCGAGCCACATGTCACTAAAATATGTAGTCTGATGTAGTCACCGTCCAGACGTAGACAGGCAGCTTTCATGTACAATATTCACGGAGTTACCCGGTTAATCTCTTTATACAGACGTTGGGTGAGTGAGGATTTTGTGGGAAAACTTGATGGATCCCTGTATCCGCTTGTGGTTTAGTAGGTTTGTTGTCTACGCTATTTTATTTTGAATTTATATCTACATGTCATACTACATATTAATACTAAAATTAAAAGCAAAATAATCTATCTATAACTATAATATAAATATAAAAATGGATCGCTTAATGTGTTGGTTGCTAAGCCTATAACTTGCAAACGGCTGGACCGATTCTAAAAAAAATTCTTTTTTTATTTTACCACTACAACCATCAGGACAGGCTAATAGAGGACGTACATTACGTCGAGGCCGGGACGGGCCGCTAGTGAATAGTGACTACTCTAAATAAACTAGGGCGTCAAAAAATTTACACACATGGCTGTCAATGGGGAAAGGTTAACACTTGTAGCATGCCACTTGGATGGAACCCCTCCTGATATTGGGCAAGAAACATTCCTTGGTTCTGACTAAGCATCGCGTAAACTTGGCAAATGTGGTTTTTTTGATGATTTTACCACGTAATAATTAAAAAAGGAGTATGTAAAACAAAAGCAAAGAGAAAGTCATATGATAATATAATTACCATCCACAACTATCACACAACGTCATCTAGTCTAAGCAGGCTTGTGTTCGATGGGTATAAGAAACTAAACATACTGTATAGATTTCTAAATACACACATGTGATAAATTACACCCAGACATGAACTTTGCTATCACACAAACCATTTATGGGTAATCGAATCCACTATCCGGCATTTTTCAGGATTTTAACCACTATACCTTCCAACAGGCCTGTCAACACATGTGTGACGTAGCCTGATAAAACTAGGTATAAAAACACTGCCAGTCACCACATACTTATGCGAATACAGGATGACTAAGTATTTAGGCAGCTTTTGATGAAATTTCACGGAGTAACCCGGTGAATATCCACTCGAATGACGTCTGAATGGGTGAACAACTGCGTGACTTGCATTGTTGGGGGAAAAACTTGCTGGATCCCTTTATCTGTTAAGGGGCCCATATTTTAGAGCGCAGCAATTTAGAGCAGTTGTCCCGCCTTTTGTCACGTGAATATCACAGCGTTTTTAATGTCGCTGACCCCTACTTAAAAACATTTACCACTTGAGCTTAGTAGTACTTTGACTTTTTAGATACCTTACCCCCGCATGCGTTTGGCGCAAAACATACCACTTAAAAGCTTCACACTTTTGCAGCTTAATATTACATACCCGGGATTTTACTTTTAAAATATCTTCATGCAGTCACACACAAAGCGTCTCTAGAGAGATATCGACAAATGTTAATGCATACGTTCATGCATTTTTATTTCGAGAAATTCTTTTAAACTTTTGTTTAAAATTACGGAAATCTACTTCAATGTATTTGAATAAAAAAGATGGTATCCAAGTTAAAGCACAAGTTACTTGTAAAAGTCGAGTACCTAATTTGTATCTAGGTTAATTTTGCAAAAAGAGTATCATTATCAAGAAGGATCGAACCCGAACCTGTGGTCTCCTACCACTAGCTTCTTACGTTCGGAACGATGCTGAATAGACATTTCGTGCTATAGCTGTTCATAAATCTTTAATGATTTTTCATTAGTTCTGATAAAAAAACAAAAGACGACGAAGCTTTATCAACACATTTTATCCTGGTACTATCGGGACAAATGCAAGCCATTTTACGACTTTATCAAACATAAGGCCACGTTTCCACCAGAGATGTGCGAGGATGCTAGCGATATGTGTTTGCAAAGACCAACAGAATCGCTTCAGCCACCTCGCTTCGGTCAGTACAGCGTCTGGTGAAAACGGATCAGTGGAGCTAGAATGCCCATCAAGCGAGGGATTTGTTCCACGTATAATTGTAAAGGGAGTGCGAGGGATGTAAAGCCAGGAGTGTGTGTGTGTCTAACTCCCACTAAGACACATTTCACAGCTCACACACACATCTTCATAGCACATTTTCATCGCACAGCTGTTGGTGGTAAACAACTGACCAACCATAACATTGTATGAATTCTATATTCAGAACATGATTTAAAGATAAGATTACACCCAGAGCATGTACTAAAAATTAGGATGTACTCATAAATGCAAACGCTTTCCTGAATTCTGGACGTGAATATCGAAGCCTTAATTTAGGACAGTGTAAATTGCCCCTTATGTTTTGAAAGTCTAAAATAGGTATCACCGTATGACATCTTTCGTAATATGTTTGCCTGGTAAGATCGTCAAAAAATGCCGTTAAAAATGATGAAGGAACTTCGTGAAATTATATGTTTGCCTTACACCAATGTCAAAGATACTGACTTTCATTTCTATGCTTTCGCCTAGATACCAAAAACTTCGTGTATGACTAATGTTGAGCAGTGTTGTCCATAGTTTATGCGGCAGTCTTAATAGAGACAACTGATACCATAAGAGAGAAAATTGAAGGGGAAACATCATTGGTGATCTGATATCCTGGGTGAGAATAGAAATACATCGTACGGTCGAAAGATGCTCTCTAATTACCGTTGCGTTTTCGCGGTCTTTGACTGCTGGCCTTTTAGAAAGACTTAGAGTCACGCAACGAGCAATGGAAAGAGCTGTGCTCGGAGTTTCTTTGCGGGATAAAATGCGGAACATGGATATTCGGTAAAGAACCAGAGTCACCGACACAGCTCATACAATTTGCAAGTTGAAGTGGCAATGGGCAGGCCACATCGCTCGTAGAACTGACAGCCGATGGGGAAGAAAAGTTCTCGAGTGGCGACCACGGACCGGAAGACGCTGCGTAAGCAGGCCTCCTACTAGGTGGACCGACGACATCGTGAGGGTCGCGGGCAACCGGTGGATGCAAGTGGAGGATTGTCGTTCGACGTGGCGGTCTAAGGGGGAGGCCTATGTTCAGCAGTGGACGTCTTCCGGCTGATGATGATGATGATGATAATGAGTCGAAAGACTCCGCTGCCGTCTGTCTCCAAGTTGTATCTGCACGGTTAGCGGACGGTAAGTAGTGGGTAACTCGCCGTCCGATACACCGGTAATAACATCGGTCATATTGTACACATTATGATAATTAAATTCCCAATCTCAAAAATATTCAACCGATTTTAATGAAACTTGCAGTGTTCCCTAAGTTAAATGATACTAGTACAACAAAAAAAAAAGAATTATTTAAATCGGACTTGTAGCTCCGGAGATAATTATGCGAGCTACTAAATCAGTCGATGCCTACTCCTTACTGTTAAGGAGTTGCCTTCCATCAGCTCAGCTACATGAGATGATGATTACCATGCGTAAGTACTTAAATTACTTCATAAGATTTGCGAAAAACGGTGGTGATAGTGGCCTTATAAAATTTGAGGGTTGCCCTCGAAATCTCCAGGATCCAGTCATCAGATACTGACTTCGTGACAAATGGGACCACCTCAGAAGTATCTCCTTTCGAACAAAAACGCAAACGCCAGGCGCAATTACTTTGTGTAATTTATTTCATCACCACTGCTCTCAAAACGGTGAAAGAAATCATCGTGAGGAAACCGGCATGTCCTAGAAATAAAAATTCGAAGACATGTGACATCCACCAACCCGCACTGGGCCCGCGTGGTGGGCCCACTCCCTCTCACAGAGAGGAAGCCTGTGTCCCAGCAGTGGGAACAATATAGGTTGATGATGATGATGATATACACAAAAAAAAACATACTGTCGAATTGATAACCTCCTCCTTTTTTGGAATCGGTTAAAAAATGCCTCATTATTAAAAACCGCACCCTATATATAGCTCGAAACGCTGACTCACTCAGGCACTACAGCTTGCAACTCGAGCGCAAAATATCTCGCGATAAGAATGTACATTTTGGCATTTGTCCAATATTTGCCCATTTGAAATGGCTCCCGGGGACTTTTGGACATTTCGCAGCCGTGCAGTAAGCTAGAGTACTAACAAATAAGTTGTTAATGGCTTTTCAAGTACTGAGTTTCCATCCGTAAGTTTTGAAAATGGAGGCAAAAATGAGGCCTTACTTTTTTTTTTCTAGCGTGGTAAAATTATCAGCATCGTCATCAAATGAGTCCTTCCACCCCGGGAAGGGCGGGAGGGACTGTCAGACTTGTACAGACTAAAATCCACGGTGTCCTTCAATAGCCCTTTATGTTCCGGGGTCATGGTGATGGAATAAATCCCGCGACCCAGGCAGGCTTTGACCCTCTGAAAGTAAAACCCGGGCATGGTCCATAATCGGACAGCGAGTTGCCCTTTATACTCGCCGCCCGCATGCCCGCACCTACGGTGGCCGGAGATTATCTTGCGACGTCAGTGGCGTGGGCGTGGGCGTCCACCACTGCGGGTGGAGCGGAGGGAGGACATTGTACTCCCTCTCACGTGGCCCGCCTCCTCCTTCGCGAGCATGACTGCTTCGCAGAAGAAGGCAACCGCTTCCCACTCCAAAAGAAAAATTAGTCCTAAGACAGAGTGAGCTGTAGAAAGGATACATACTTCCCAAATGGTCCCATGAAAATTGTATCAAAAAATTATCTACATTTTAAACACCGATTACTCCGAAGTTTCCGATTTATGTAATTCTTTTTTTGTTCGATGCAGTATATGTACCTGCACTTTGGTGCCTTAAAAATTTCATTTAGTTTGGTTCAGTAGATTTTATTTTATGAGCATTTTAGCCTTTCAGAGTCAGTTTATGATTTTACCACCATAAAAAAGGTCTTGTTGTCATTTGTATATTCTGCGCACAAAAATATTATTATGTTTAAAATACTATTTAGGACATGAAACAAACAGGATTAATCCACAGTTATTTCAAAAATGTATGACCAACTGGCACACAGAACTCATTAAGCCAATTTCACCTTTAATAACTATCCTATCTCATAGAAACTAATTAAAAATCGTATTCAAAGAAATACAATGGTTGGCTATCACGAGAACAATGCAGGTTATTTAAAAATACCAGACGGAATCCCAGGTAGAGTATTGTTTTCATAGATCTAGCCTTTTCTAGCTTAGAAGAATTGACTGGAGAATTTACGAGTATATATGGGTTTTTGAATTTCACGGTCATAATCTAACTATATTTCAACGTTAAAATATTTAGCTAAGCCTAGCGGCTTCGCCCGCTAAAACTCGAAAATTATCCCACGAGAACACAAAATTGGGATAAAAACTATGCTATATCTTAATTCAGGTTGTAAACTATCTGTGTACCAAAATTTCATGCAAATCCGTTCAGAAGTTTTTGCGTTAAAGAGCGACAAACATACATATTCACAAACTCAGCAGTTGTTGACTGGCTGAATAGGCTTTTTGTGGCTCTTTCGTACAAAAAATACGGAACAGAGTTTGATTATATTTAGCTCAGAGATTCGTTATAGTCTTGATGATTTCTCAAAGAAAGAGAGAAAATCGTGTGTAATTTCCAAGGGAGAAAACGGTATGTTTATGTATGATTGTAATTATTATCAATATTGCCCACTCAGGAAATCAAACCCAGCATTCTAAGCTCAGTTTTCAACCATTCGCCAAACAAAGCAGTGACTGATGCTTTTGAAAAAACGTCAAGCAGGTAATTACATCCCTTTCACCCCTCATTAACCCCGGGAAGGGGTGAAGGCATCGTTAATCATAGCTCTTAGGGAGATGGTTTCCGATTGCTTCTCAGATCTCGACACCGACCGGTTCCGATGTCCGGGTACAAAGAAAAGAGGTTTATATTGAACTTTCCGATTTCTAAGAATAAACTGATGATTTGGTGTCCATTTTTGATAATCTTGGATGTATTTTGAAGGTGCTGATAAACTTAAGACTTGAGAGCAGTGATGGCCCATTTGAATCGGCCCCGATTTCCGAGTTGTAGGTCGTGGGTTCAAATCCAGGCAGGCGCATTACTTTGTGTAATTTATTTCATCACCACTGCTTTCAAAACGGTGAAGGGAAACATCGTGAGGAAACCGGCATGTCCTAGAACCAAAAATTCGAAGATATGACTGTGACATCCACCAATCCGCCTTGGAACCGCGTGGTGGATTATGCCCCACTCCCTCGCACAGAGAGGAGGCATGTGTCCCAGCAGTGGGAACATTATAGGCTGATGATGATGATGACATTTATACATATCTATACATATAAATAAAATTGAAGTGTCTGTTTGTAATATTGAAATAACCGGTTTTTATTACGTGCATACGAACCAAAATAACATTTTTACAATTTATCTGTTTGTAATGGCTAATATCTGAAATGGCTGGTCCGATTTTGACGGGACTTTTATTGGCAGGTAGCTGACGTAAAAAGGAGTAACTTGTGCTACTTTTATTTTAGAAACACTCCTTTGTTCAAAAAAATACACTGTGTAGTTCCAACATCCATGCGAACGAAGTTGCGAGTACAGCTAGTATGTAACATGTATTAACAAAAAAAACTTCCCATCTTGAACCCTTGAGTTGTGAGCTGATAAAAGATCCGAAAGTGTATGCACATTATAGCCGAAGAACCACCTTCCACCTACTAGCGTGTGAAAATCTGTCAAACTCACGACGATTGTGTACTAATGCATGATATAGGTATATAGGTACGACAGATATCGATAAAGTGCTGCTTTGTTAGAAAAAACATGTGGTTTTTATTGGACGTTGTGAAAGGAGGCTAGACGGAAGAAATTCTTACGAAAAGTTGTCACGACACTTTTTTGCCTCGGCCTCGCCCCGCACCTCGCGCCAGCACCGCGCGCCCCGCACCCCTCACTCAACCCCCGTTCCTCGTGACTCTTGTCAAGCCATATATCTTCGTTTCGTCTTTCTATTTCGCATTGAACAGTGTGGTGTTGCGACGATTATTTTTGTTAACTTCGTTCCAGCCGGGTGTCCCTTGACACCTCTCAAGTTTTTTTTTATCTTGGATTTATTCATACATTTGCAAGGTCTTAAAAAGTATCTAACTTTTAATATAATGTAATACTAGTTTTTGCCAGCGGCTTCACCAGCTACAACTCGAAAATTAACCCACGGGAACATAAAATTTGGATAAAAACTATCCTATGTGTTAATTCAGGTTATAAACTATATGTGTACCAAATTTTAGCTAAATCTGTTCAGTGGTTTTTGCGTGAAAGAGCAACACACATACCTACATAATATACACATACATACATCCTCACAAACTTTCGCATTTATAATATTAGTAGGATGAAATACGTTTTCATAGCGAACGAAACGAAAACTAACATTCCATATTATAACTATGTATCATGGAGTATAGGTTTGCTTGTATGGCATTGCTAACTCTCGCTTTTTCTGCATGTGTGCATATGCATCCTCTTATCCTGCATGTCCATAATATGCATGAGGGCGGCAGGAACTGCATCTTGCATCCAAGCTTGAATTTTTTTCTCGCGGTATAAAAACTAAATTTATTCATATAGTTTTAATCTGTAACTCTTTAAACCTTTTAGACGACTAATTAAAACGATGTTTTTTAGGGTTCCGTAGTCAACAAGGAACCCTTATAGTTTCGCTATGTCCGTCCGTCCGTCCGTCCGTCTGTCCGCAGTTTAGCTCAGAGACGCACAGTACTAGAGAGCTGTAATTTGGTGTAAATATACGGATTTGTTGTGCCGAAAAAGTGGTAAAATAAAATCTCGAAAAATATTTTTTTTTAGGGTACCTCCTGTACACGTAAAGTGGGAATGTTTTTTTGTTTCTTGCGTACCCCTTAGTGTGGGGTATCATTAAATAGGTCTTTAAAAAATAATGTGAGTTTCCATTAACAATTTTTTGATAAAAAAATTCGTTTGTCAAATATTAAGCTTTAAAGTGCTAAATTTTGCTCGACTCGAGTGTCCCCCCCCTCTACCAGCTAAACGGTTACGTTTGGGGGTGTAAAAAAATTCACAATAGTAGTATATATAACGAAATTTAAAAGAAAATTATCATGACTAAGTAGGCTTTAGAGCTTTACGAGTAATAGTCAACCAACTTATAAAATGTACTTGATATCATATTTTCTTAAACAAAATGTATCGGAGACAACTGCAAATGTAAGTTTGTCAACTTTATTTTTACAGCTTTTATAGGTATGTTTTTTGGGGATAGGTAGGTTTTAATCGTCAACTATTTTTAACTAACTTCAAAAAAGGAGGAGTTTCTAAATTCGTCGTAATCTTTTTTTTTATGTATTATCCCCGATTTCTCAGACTCCTGGACCGATTTTGAAAATTCGTCTTTTTAAAATTAAATTCAGCGAATCAGTTTAGTTAGTTCGCATAAGTATTTTGATGGGCAACTACGGAACCCTACACTGTGCGTGGCCCGACACGCACTTGGCCGGTTTTTTTATATTTCATAACACCTATTTTGAAGGGGTAATTTTGTAAGTGTATGATAAGTTATAAAGGTACTCACCGATTTCAGGAGTTATCCATTGAGTCTGAAACAAAAGAAAAAACAACAATTAGTTTCAGTTACAATTTAATTTTATATTCTTCATACTACAACGTCTTTTCTAAAAAGATATTCAGTTTCCTAACTCAATTTCAATCTAAAAGATTTCATACAAATCCTTACTCTAATGTAGTTTTGAAACTAGATTTGTATCTGAGAGGCTTACACGAATGGGTTGACATAAACAGAAGTAAATATTTCGATTTTAAATTGCATCATCATGCTCGCCTGCCGTTTCTTATTGTGGTCGGTTTCCAGTCGAACCAGATGCAGCTGCATATCAGTATTTTACATGGAGCGACTGCCTACCGGACCTCAACAACCCAGTAACAGGGTATTACGATACCCCATGGTAAGACTGGTTGTCAGATTTTAGAGCTTCTGACTAACAGTAACGACTGTCCAAGATTTATAAATGACAGTCGGGACCAACAGTTTTACGTGGTTTACGAGGCACCGAGGAAATTAAAAATACCTTCTCGTAGTACATTATTGTGTTATTTTGTTGTTCGTCTAAACCGTGAGCGCGCGTGAGTATCTAATGACAATAACGAAAAAAATAAGGAATTCATCTTGTACTTTTACTTTTTCAAAAAATGGACTAAAATGCCAAAGAATACTTATTTTCTATTATCAATAAAAAAAACTGGAGTATTCACTTTAAGTTTACGCCATTTATAGTTGTGGTAAAATCATCAAAAAAAAATGAGTCCTCTTGCCCTGGGTAGAGCGGACTATCAGATTCCTACTGAATTTAAAATCAACAGTCCCTTCAATAGCCTATTACGTTCCAGGGTCACGATTTCCTGTTTAAACAGTCCTATCAACCCGGTAGGGTACCCTCTATAAGGGCCTCGTCAGATTACAACTTCATTTTAAATTCCTTTCAGGTAATTCAAAGTTTTTGCTATCTCAATCCTTTCATACTGAAAGAGATGCAGAGGTTTCAGTTACAGAAATACTTCAGTTCAATCAATACTTGTGGAGCTCCGAGTTAAAAACAATCAGAATAAAAAGCTATTTTAAAACATTCAAGAAACTGGCGCACATTTTGCGATTTGTGTTGATTTGTTGGCGATAAAAGTTGCGTAATCTCAAAGGATGTTTAATTATTATGTAATTAAGTATAACAACAGAGATCCGTAGACGCGCTCGCGGCCAATAAAGGGCAATTCACTGTCGGACCATGGACCATGCCCGGGCAAAAAAAGACATGCGTGCATAGTTGGCTCTGGTGTAAAGTTACACTTTTCGAGATACTTTAAGATTACTTTCTTGCGACGACATATTTATAATCTTTCTCGACAGTTAAAAAGTGGTACAGGTCAAATTAAAATAAATGTTTTAAGTTTTAATTTGAATTTGACCAAAGAGATTTAAAAGAATCTATAGAGCGGGCATTGGGAACAAAATTGTTGATGCCGAGCGTCAGTAGCACTATCTAGCGTTGCATAGCAACGCGACTACTAGACTGAGCGACTTTTTACCTATTGGTGAAAAGTTTTAGATCACAACTTTCTTCGTGATGTCCCGTCTATTGCTCGTATATAGTTTAATGTCTTTGAATTTGACTAAACTTCAGACTTTTGCATGACCCCGTCAACTTGACCTCCAAGGCTCCAACGTCATCATTTCACGTACAGTATACGCCTCTAGAATAAAAAACTCTTTCTTTCAAAATAACTTTGTCTACGCCGGCGCTAAACTCGAATCAATGGCAGTATATAAAAGCTATTTAAACGGGAACAATCACAGGCCTTGTGAACTTTTGTAATGGAATTCTATTGTAAGAGAAAGCTGTGCTAGAAAGGAATGCGACGATGAGCGGAGTTAGGAATGAGATGAGCTAAGCTTTGATTTCTTTCTTGTTTGCTGATTTTAATTTTTATATACAACATTATTTTTTGTTTATGCGAAAACCGTTAGACCTGTCCAATATTTTTGTCTAAAGAATCTATGTACAAAATTTTAAAACCGTATCATAAAAAATCACAAAGTCATAAGCTTGTATATTACCTGGTTGTCCGTTCAAAAACATGCTCATTTTTCGTGGTACACCCGCGTCTCCTGTGTTGTACACTCGTGATAATAGTTTGGCAATCGGTACCTAACGTAAGATGATTGTATTTTAATTAACTGGTAATAAAAAATAATTAAAATATTTTTGAAAAAATATAACATGGTGTAAAAATTATTGGAATCGAATCAGTTACTGATTCTGGACAAACTATATTCAGGTTTCGCATACACTAAAAATAATGTTGTATAAGAATAGGTCCGCTCGCTAAATAATTACAGCCGCACAGGCCGATCTTCCGCGTTAAGCCGTACTTGCCGAGGTTGGTCTGTGGATGGGTGAACATCTGTCATAGCGAGTTTTCTCCGTGCCTCGGGAAGCACGTAAAGCCGTTGGTCGCGACTGTCATTTGTAGATCTTTGACAGTCGTTACTGTTAGTCAGAAGCTTTAAAGTCTGACGACCAGTCTTACAATGGGGAATCGTATTGCCTAGTTACTGGGTTGTGGAGGTCCGACAGGCAATTGCTCCATGTTAAATACTGATATCCAGCTACATCTGGTTCGACTGGAAGCCGACCCCAATATAGTTGGGAAAAGGCAGGCAGATGATCGAAATGTTGATATTAATATGGATCTTCCGTAGATTTTTTATAGACATTCTCGCGTGCAAAACAGTATTACAAATAAATAATAATAATTAAAACATCAGAGAGAGATTAGGCAGATAGATTGCGTACAAGTAAATAACTTTTTTATTTAAAAAATGAAAGGGAATCGTCTATCTTGGTATGGACATGTGATGAGGAGGGATGACAGTCATGTGACTAAGAGAGTGATGAGTATGAATGTTGATGGATGGAGAGGAAGAGGAAGGCCAAAGAAGAGATGGATGGATTGTCTAAGGAATGATATGAAAGAAAAAGGAGTAGATGATACTATGACGTGTGATAGGGGAGAATGGAAGAAAAAAACGTGTTGCGCCGACCTCAAGTAAAATGGGATAAAGGCAGGAAGATGATGATTTAGTAATTCAAGAGATTTTTTTTTTCATTAAATAATTCCGGGATTTCGGCCATATACACTTTATTCTTTCGCTGTACGAAATCAGTTCAAGTACATGAATCTAAATATATAAAATTCAAAGGTGACTGACTGACATAGTGATCTATCAACGCACAGCCCAAACCACTGGACGGATCGGGCTGAAATTTGGCATGTGGGTAGATGTTATGACGTAGGCATCCGCTAAGAAAGGATTTTGATCAATTCTACTCCCAACGGGATAAAATAGGGGAAGAAAGTTTGTATCAAACTTCGTCAATTTTAAACCGATCGGGCTGAAACTTTGCATGCATAAAGCTACTATGACGTAGGCATCCCTTAAGAAAGGATTTTGATAAATTCCATCCCTAAGGAGATGAAATAGGGGATGAAAGTTTATATAAAACTTCGTCAATTTTAAACCGATCGAGATGAAACTTTGCATGCATAAAGCTACTATGACGTAGACACCCCTTACGAAAGGATTTTGATAAATTCCACCCCTAAGGGAATAAAAGTTTGTAAGTCTTCTTTGATTTTCGACTGATTGACCTGAAATCAAAGATTGGAAGACGTCCGCTTAAATAGGATTTTGATAATTTCAACCCCCATGGCGATATAATAAGGGATGATGGAGGATGTAGGTAAAGAACCTATCAGTACCTAATGGAACGAATCAATTAAGACGAATGTTAAACCGCACAGCAATAAAATCATAACATTGCAATAAAATAGTTCATTGATTGTCGATAGATGGTGCTTTTTATTTGAGATCAATTACCTAATGATATCCTGTTCGAATTTAAACTATTACAGTTTCCCATAAAAGTCTGCTTTGCCATGACAATAAACAAATTATACAAGTCTCAGGGGCAAACTCTTAAATTTGCGGGTATTGACTTGAGAGAACATTGCTTCTCTCATGGACAGTTTTATGTTGCTTGCTCACGAGTAAGTTCACCCAATAGCTTGATAGTTTTAGCGCCTAATGACAGATTAGTTATGAATATTGTGTACAAAGAAGTTTTGTAAGCCCTAATTTATTGCACACGCTAAACAAAAATAAAACCGCAAAAACTATACCTTAATTAATAAACACTTCTTAACGCGAGCGAAGCCGCGGGCAAAAGCTAGTAACTCTATAAAATTCTAACCTATGCTATAAAACATTCAGAAAATCGACGTCAAAACGAGCAAAGTCACATCAAAATCCTGTACTCAACACGAAACCAACGTCCGACATCCCTACCGTACAAGCAGTAGACGGGACATGACGAAGAAATTTGTGATCCAAATTTTTTTACCAATTAAAGGAAAAGGTAAAAAGTCCCTCAGTCTAATAGTCGCGTTGCTATGCAACGCTTAGATAGTGCTACTGACAAACGGCATCAACAATTTTGTATGACAATTTTCCCAATGCCCGCTCTATAGGTTCTTTTAAGTCTCGATCCCTACGTATTACGCATAGAGTATATAGAGCTATATACGACGTAGTACGTAACATATAGCTCGATATACCTCCATGCAGGCCCTGATTGTCATATATAACGCAATTACAGACCCCGTGTGTGAGCAATATAGCCTTGATACTGTACTATGTTCCTTGCAGGTAGTTAACTCAATTTCCCCCCCTCTAAGTGGGGGAATGGAGGATGGATGCATAGGAAACCAAGTTAGGATGGAATTATGGGGGCAATGTATTGTTTGTAGTTTGTTTTGAAAGTTTGAAGTGGGTTGTTTATAATAACGTTACATCGTGGAATGGGAAGCGGTCGCCTCCTTCTGCGAAGCAGTCATGCTAGCGAAGGAGGAGGCGGGAAGCTTAAGGGAGAGGACATTGTCGATCTCACGATCGAGTCGCCACGGGATACGTCCACGGCAAAGAAGGTCTCGTATCGATTTCCGGCCACCGTAGACTCTTGCATTTTTAACCGACTTCAAAAAAAGGAGGAGGTTCTCAATTCGGTCGGTATGTGTTTTTTTAATTTTATTTATGTATGTACATCGATTACTCCGAGCTTTCTAGTCTGATTATTTTTATTTATCGTGCTAAATTCATCAAATAAGTTTGGGGCGGAAGGGACTGTAAAAGTTGTACTGACTCAAATTCGCTGTGATCCGTCAATAGCCCTTTACGTTCCGGGGTCACGGTAATTCGTGAGTCCCGCGACCTCGGCAGGCTTTGGCCCTTGAAAGGGGGTCCCGTCATTATGCTAACACTCTTTGAGGTGCACGTGGAACACAACTCGCCGTCAACCCGGGCATGGTCTATGCTGGTCACTCAATAATCGCCGCCCACATGCCCGCGGTGTTTTTAATACTTCGTGTAAAATTCATACATTATGTATTAGAAAGTGTCATGATAACTTTCGCGGTGTATCTGACTTTGATACGGACGAAGTCACAGCAAAAATCTAGCTGGACACCAAGCCCTCACGACTGCGAATCCCTAGCTTAATAAACCCGGGAGTAAAGTACATTATTTTGCCCCTTACGTAAGTCTAAGATAATAGAAGGCGAGCCTAGTAAATAAAAGGGCTCAAATTCACACCGCTGCTAATGAGAAATTCCTAATGGAAAAAACCTGAAAACGCAATGTTTTTCAGCGAGTTTACAACCTTTTTGGAGCGAATTTAAATGATGTCAAGAACTACAGATGTGGCGAATAGGTGGTAGAGCCGCCTAGTAGACCGTATTTGCAGTCGACGATCCGTAGCTGACTGGTTACACTGCAATTGAAGCCGACTAGGCGGCTGTAATTTTAAACCAATTTGATTAGCACATTTTGTCATTCATGTTTTTTTTTTCGGAATTTCGTAATCTCCAGTTTTCGGCATGCACTGAGTGTTTAGTGATATTATTGTATTCTTTATTGTAAACGAAAAAAAGGACCAACAGCTTTACATGCTTTCCGAGACACGGAGGAAACTCGCTAGGACAGATGCTCAACCATCCACAGGCCAACCACGCCAAACGCGGCTTAATTCTTAAGATTGACCTGTGCGGCTGTAATTATTTAACCACGATAAATAACTGATATACGAAATAAATACATTTAGGGACCGACCCCCAACATATTAGAGATTCTGACCAGAAGAGATATTTCATCCTAAATATTACATAGAAAATATAAAGGCGCTCCCTCACCGCGAGCATTCACCTGTAATGTAACGTTACAGAGTCGAACATTTCATCAGTGACGGAAGACAATCGAGCATCACAATGCGCACCTTGTATCAAATCTATGCTAAATGTACGCGAATGCTCGTCAGTCATCCGAGGTAGTATTGTAATTTGTAATGTAATTCTCAAAGTTGAATCTACAGTAGAATCTGTTTATTATGACTCCGCTTATAATGACCAACTTATTATGACGTAGGTACTATTACACATCGACATTTGGTATCCATACAAAATTCTTTAAACAAATTCGGATATAATGACTTTGCATTTAGAGACATGCCGCTTATTATGACACATTTTTTATAAATTATGTCCAGCTTATATAGTTACCGACGTGATTCATAACACCTTCGAAAAGTGTTCGGAAGCGTCACGTGATATCCGATGATGTTCGGCGCTTGCATGCTTGTATTGACTCTCAGTGGGTAATACAATTATTATTATTGACTTTATTCTATATTGTATCTTTAATAAAATGAATACATACTGATTAAAACAGGGGTTGTTTATTTTGAACAAAATGCTTTGTATGACGTCCGCTTAGTATGACGTGTTTATCATTTCCCTTCGATGTCATAATAAACGGATTCAACTTTATAATGTTACTCGCGAATGCTCCCGGTGTGGGAGTGCCCTAATACGCATTTTGTAAGCACACATCTGTTTTGTTGGCAAGTTAAAGGTCGGTGCGCAGCTGCGATCTATGAATAAGCTATTATGGAGAGTAGGCTTCCAATCAAAACTAAATTTAGGTGACACATTGTGAAGAAATAGGTCATATACAACCGTTTCAGAATCATAGTATTTAGGTTTGTAATAGGCTGGATTCCAGCATCAATAAATAATCAGAGAGTTTTGGGAAATAATGGCTACCTGTTTTTTTAGGGTTTCGTAGTCAACAAGGAACCCTTATAGTTTCGCCATGTCCGTCCGTCCGTCCGTCCGTCCGTCCGTCTGTCCGCAGTTTAGCTCAGAGACGCACAGTACTAGAGAGCTGTAATTTGGTGTAAATATACGGATTTGTTGTGCCGAAAAAGTGGTAAAATAAAATCTCGTAAAATATTTTTTTTTAGGGTACCTCCAGTACTTACACGTAAAGTGAGGATTTTTTTTTTCTCGCGTACCCCTTAGTGTGGGGTATCATTAAATAGGCCTTTAAAAAATAATGATAGTTTTCATTTACAATTTTTTGATAAAAAAATTCGTTTGTGAAATATTAAGCTTTAAAGTGCTAAATTTTGCTCGATTCGAGTGTCCCCCCCCTCTACCAGCTAAACGGTTATGTTTGGGGGTGTGAAAAAATTCACAATAGTAGTATATATAACAAAGTTTAAAAGAAAATTATCATGACTAAGTAGGCTTTACAACTTTACGAGTAATAGTCGACCAACTTATAAAATGTACTTGATATCATATTTTCTTAAACAAAATGTATCGGAGACAACTGCAAAGTTAAGTTTGTCAACTTTATTTTTACAGCTTTTATAGGTATGTTTTTTGGGGATAGGTAGGTTTTTATCGTCAACTATTTTTAACTAAATTCAAAAAAAGGAGGAGGTTCTAAATTCATTGTAATCTTTTTTCTTATGTATTTTCCCCGATTTCTCAAAGACTCCTGGACCGATTTTGAAAATTCTTCTTTTTAAAATTAAATTCAGCGAATCAGTTTCGTTAGTTCGCATAAGTATTTTGATGGGCAACTACGGAACCCTACACTGTGCGTGGCCCGACACGCACTTGGCCGGTTTTTTCTTTTTTTAATTCAGATACAGATCGCATCGATTGACGATATCGGTCAGATATCACACAAGAGTCCGGCCGAAGAAAACGTATGGACAATCGCTAGTGTTTGCTAATGGAGTCGCACGGATTGACGATATCGCTCACAGATCTGCTGGATATCGAATTGCATGTAAGTGTTAAAGACAATGCCACAGATTACATAACAATGCACTAAATCCTCTGTTCGAAATTCGATTGCGCAACCACTCGTCATTGTCGACATCTTTTGTCTTTTGTTTGCAGCGCGTTTATATCGTAGTAGTAAGGTGGATTCTTGTAGTTCACGGTCGAATTGCATCGCATCGCTCCATTAGTAAATACGTGCGACTTTAATCGGCAATCCATTCAATATCGCACGAATCACGTAAGATCTGTGAGCGATATCGTCAATCCGTGCGACTCTATTACCAAACACTAGCGATCGTCCATACATTTTCTTCGGCCGGACGCTTGTGTGATATCTGACCGATATCGTCAATCGATGAAATTCGATATCGCGTTGCGCCATGAGTAAAATCAGCCCGGGCTTAGTCCATAAGCGGTCGTCGAGTCACCCATTACTCGCCGTCAACGTATATAACTTTATTATGGTTTACAAGTATCAACAAGTAATGTCTGGTAATTAAAACGCCTCGTATTATACTGGAACAAGCACTAGATTACTTGGGGCCCAATTAACATTGCGATCGATGGAAACTATAAATATTTTATGAGCATTTTACTAGACACGTAATTACTTAGGAAATGTGTCCTATATTTGAAGGACTCGTGGTTTGAGGATCGTAGTTTAGTTGTTTTTTTTTTTAATTAAACATTGGTTCGCGTTTGACCACTATCTCGCCTGATGGTAAGCGAAGATGTGGTCGACGGTGAAGCACGCTTGCCTAGAAGTAACCTGTTCACTCTTGACTTGAAGACCCCAAGGTTATAGCTGTCGGGAAATACAGACGACGGCAGGGAATTCCATGCGATTTCCTCTTGTGGACGGCGAGTATAGGTAGCTCGCCGTCTGACCCAGGACATGACGTGTTGACAGCGCGTTATATTCTAAACTACTGAACGGATTTTAGAAAGAAATTAAGAATATTTGAAAGAAAGAAAGAGAAATTCACGTCGCTCAAGACAAAACAATCAACAGACGGCTCTAGTCAAACCAGATGCTATCGAACCTCCACAACCCAGTAACTGGGTAATACAATACCCTTCGGAAAGACTGGTTGTCCAAATTTTGAGCTTCTGACTGTGATTTACGACTGCCAAAGCTCAACAAATACAAAATCTTCAAAGAGCAGTCAATCTCACTACGCCCTAAGAGTTCCGTAACCCTGGAAGGTAAAGGTTGAAGGAGACAGTTGATTTATCAGTACAAGACTGACAGTCCCTCCCGCCTCTCCGCAGACGGGACGAACAATTTAATGGTTTTACGATGATAAAAAAAAAAAACATTAGACCTCACACACACACACGCACGCCACTGTAAGTTGAGTATTTTTTCATGACAATACTATTGATAAAAATCGAATATTTCTAAATAGAGCCACGCCTAAATAATGTAACAACCACACATGTATATGTACGAACTACTACCATTGGCCTACTTGACAAAAATGTCAATCAATAATACGTAGGTACTTCCGGATATTAACGAAATGGACACCTTTAAGGGGAATGTAATGTATACAGGAATAATATGATTTTGTGTCGCTTTTTTATAAGGTGGCACGGTTTATTCATTGACTGTGCGATTGACTGTGTTGACTTCTAACTTTATAATTTAATTCAGAGCAGATCTTTTCAAAGTCGCTCAACGAGCTATGGAGAGGGCTATGCTCGGTGTTTCTCTACGTGATCGAATCCGAAATCAGGAGATCCGTAGACGAAGTAAAGTCACCAAAATAGCCCACCGGATTAGCAAGCTAAAGTGGCAATGGGTAGGCTATATTGCTCGCAGAACAGATGACCGATGGGTTCGAAAAGTATTAGAGTGGAGACCACGGACTAGCAAGCGCAGCGTAGGACGTCCACCAGCAAGGTGGACAGACGTCCTTATAAAGGTCGCCGGAAGACGCTGGATGCAGGTCGCCTCCAACCGGTTTATGTGGAGATCAAAAGGGGAGGCCTATTTTCAGCAGTGGACGTCCTACGGCTGAGATGATGATGATGATGATGAGATCGTTTATCCTTGGTTTTCTAAATATTTCTGCTTTTTAGCTGATTCTTCCTTCAGTTTCAACTTCACAGCTGGCGCTGGTAATGCATCTTTTAATGTAATGCGTTTCTTTTTTGTGATAGAAATATGATTACACGGTTGGCGCACTGAATAAGCGATCATCAACTGTTTCGCTGTCGCAGGTTCAATTCCTTCACCGACCAAATAAATGCACTTAGAATGCAGGAGAAACTCCTAGGGGCAACTAATTTTTGTTATTCTATTTCTTCACTAGAGCGCCAAACAACTGCCAGTCGGGTGCCACCGAAAACCAGCGCTGTGCTGTGGGTCTCTCACAGCGCAGCATTATGCTGAGTGGTCACCTTTCTTTTTACAGTCATGGCATGCAGCTGTCGAATTTTTTTTTTGTTATTATGTCTTTTTATGTTTAGATTAAGTTAACTTTTTAATTTCCCTTTTTATTTTTATTGCATGCATTTCTGTAATAAAAAAAAAACATTTTCTTTCTTCATTCACTGCCAGAGTCACGGAAGTTTCCAACATGATAAACGTTACTCTGGAACGTTTACCGCTATTGTAGAAACATCGTGAATTTTAGTCAGTGGAGATTCTGACAGTCCCTTTTGCTCCACCCAGGGAGGGAAGACTCTTTTGATGATTTTATGACGCTTAACCCGGCAGAACTCGCGCCCTCGAAAGTAACATAGACACTCGCGCATAGAGCATTTTGCTCACACTTTATAAGCAGTCATATTGTAGTATAGGACAATGATGTGACAGATTTTAAGACTAAAATATATTAAAACAATCATATTTAATCAAATGAAATGTTCTTTTATAATTACAAAATGTTTGATATACTTTTAATTTTCAGTAACAAACATAATAGCTAAATTGCCGTTATTTGAACCTACTTTTGATAAAAAAATTATAATAAATAAATGACACAAAAGAATCATATGCAAATGGTACGGTATTAATCCTCATCATGTGCATGAGCTTTACATATATAACATAAAATAAAAACATGTTCGGAACACAAAAAAAAAATAAAAAAAAAATTACAGTAAAACATGTCTTTTTCAATTGCGATTTCACAACAAATCGCGCAGATTACATTGGTTTTCTCAGTCCTAGAAACGCAAGGTTCAAAGGAAAATTTGCTGAATGATATGTGACAGGTTGTGCATGGTGGATCAACGTTATTTTTGGGGTTGTGTTAAATGTAGAACTAATTATTTCAAATATTGTCTCCGGGTGCTAATTTTCTCATCAGAACGTGTTGCTGTAGACAAACCATCTGTAAATATTTTAAACTACATTAATTTATTGATTATTGTATTTTTTAATTATTATTTAATGATATCGGACTATTATTTAATATAAAAATAGCAATAAATGCTTATGTAAATATTTATTTTAAGTAAAAATCATGAAAAAAATGCTTACACTGATACTCGCGCGATGAGCAAAACGCCGCGGGACGCGACCCTGCCGATCAAATCCTTTCCCTCTACTAACAGAAGAGCACTAAACTCATGAAACCGGTATACAGGGGACGAGAGAGGACTAAAAGTCAGCTATAGAGTGAATGAGGTACCTATGCAAATTTTTGACAAAATAACAAGCTTTTTAAAGTTAGCGTGAGGGAAATGCTCATAGCGCGAGTGCTCGCGGGTTAAACCCGGCAGAACTCGCGCCCTCGAAAGTAACATAGACACTCGCGCATAGAGCATTTTGCTCACACTTTATAAGCAGTCATATTGTAGTATAGGACAATGATGTGACAGATTTTAAGACTAAAATATATTAAAACAATCATATTTAATCAAATGAAATGTTCTTTTATAATTACAAAATGTTTGATATACTTTTAATTTTCAGTAACAAACATAATAGCTAAATTGCCGTTATTTGAACCTACTTTTGATAAAAAAATTATAATAAATAAATGACACAAAAGAATCATATGCAAATGGTACGGTATTAATCCTCATCATGTGCATGAGCTTTACATATATAACATAAAATAAAAACATGTTCGGAACACAAAAAAAAATAAAAAAAAAATTACAGTAAAACATGTCTTTTTCAATTGCGATTTCACAACAAATCGCGCAGATTACATTGGTTTTCTCAGTCCTAGAAACGCAAGGTTCAAAGGAAAATTTGCTGAATGATATGTGACAGGTTGTGCATGGTGGATCAACGTTATTTTTGGGGTTGTGTTAAATGTAGAACTAATTATTTCAAATATTGTCTCCGGGTGCTAATTTTCTCATCAGAACGTGTTGCTGTAGACAAACCATCTGTAAATATTTTAAACTACATTAATTTATTGATTATTGTATTTTTTAATTATTATTTAATGATATCGGACTATTATTTAATATAAAAATAGCAATAAATGCTTATGTAAATATTTATTTTAAGTAAAAATCATGAAAAAAATGCTTACACTGATACTCGCGCGATGAGCAAAACGCCGCGGGACGCGACCCTGCCGATCAAATCCTTTCCCTCTACTAACAGAAGAGCACTAAACTCATGAAACCGGTATACAGGGGACGAGAGAGGACTAAAAGTCAGCTATAGAGTGAATGAGGTACCTATGCAAATTTTTGACAAAATAACAAGCTTTTTAAAGTTAGCGTGAGGGAAATGCTCATAGCGCGAGTGCTCGCGGGTTAAAACAAAAAGTCAGTTTCAAATCAAAGAGACTTAAAGCGAAGTTCTTCCCTTAATAAATAATTTAACTTTGTCAATTTCAATAGCAGACTTGTCTGTCTTTAACGTTCGTACAAGCGTTCTTTCATTCACCGTTCAATCATTCATTTATCGTTCATTGTTTTGTCATTCATTCACTTTTGATTTAGACATTCATTTTCTCAATTTCAGTTTTAAATGTTTCAATATGTAAACGTTGACGAATATTTTACACGAATTTTTACGGAGTAACTGTCTATCAGTACCCTTAACATGAATTTTCACCCTTTTACTTTACAGCATCTTTCCAGTATTTACAGCGTTTTTGTGAAAAAATGGAACAGCACCTCTGGTGTGTGGAGAAAGAACTGATTTTGTCCTTGAAAATTTTCAATTTGAAATTGTCAAAGTTCCAGTTTACTTTACGCCTCAAATAGTGAAAGTTCGTGCTAAGGGTACCGATCTCGACAACTGAGTAAAGGGCACAGTCTTAGTAAATAATACAAATGTCAGTCGGAAGCCTCTTCCTCTGGAAGGAGTGGAAGGGACTGTCAGACTCGTACTGACTAAAATCCATCGTGTTCCTTAAATTTTCCTTAACGTTCCAGAGTTTCATAGTTAACGGTGTAAGCAGTCCTGCTAACCCAGCAGGCATTTGCCCCTCTAAGGGGTCCCAGTCAGATTACAGACGGCTCTTAGAGGCACCCCTGTCAGGTTATAAGTAGCCAGTGGTTCCATTACCCGGGGTGGAACGTTAGGAGTGTGTTATTATTATTTCGTTTATGAATTTATGACACATTTCGTTTATGAATTTATGACACAAATCTTTTTAGCGTTTAAATAAAATAGTTATTATAACCACCAGCATCGGGAACAGGGTCCAAGCTGCCGGTGATTAAGCCTCCAGAGAGAGGAACCTCCTCACTATGCGCGCCGTGTCCAAGAGAACTGCTTTCTGCAGTAAGCCCTTGAGCCAGCCGCACAGTGAGAGCCTCTAAAGGTGTTGATCGAGGCTCTTCGCAATTATTCCAGTTAAATAATGATTGCAGAGTTCACGTCCACACCCAAGTAACACAAACGTGTCTAGAAACGTACTACTAGATAGCTTATAGAATTAAATTGAATCGTCTACCATAAGAACAAAATATCTATAAGCAATCTTCTAGAACGCTTATAGACAGAGTTTAGTAAAAGTGGGCACATTCTTGTACTCTCTCTTAAGAATGAGTTAAGAAAACATGACTAGATAGAGTTCAGATCAAATTGACTTAAGAGATGTTTCTAATGTCTCTCTAAACCGTTTATAGACCGCACGTTTATCTAGTAGCGTACTAGTAGATAGTTTATAGATAGAGTTAAGACCTTTAAAGGAATCATTGCTCGTCACGTTTTAAAACCAAATGATCTTAAGACTATCAACTTTAAGTAACATGTTACTAGTGACGCATAATGGCGTGGAACTTACAAGAGTTATTTTACTTACGCCATTTGAATTTTAATAATGGGTAAATAAGCAAATCAACATGCGATTGAAATTCTATCGTTGAATATTATGTAAAACTCTTGTAAAATAAGAGCGCCCGCTGTAAATGTAAGATTTAACTTTTTTTTTTCAAAATATGAATATTATTTGGTATGAGCAAATTTTCGAATTTACATTTTAATGCTCTAAATACTCATTTTATTTAAAATATAGTAATTTAAAACATATCAAATGTCTAATTAGACGTAATCCTACTACTATTATAAAGGCGAAAGTTTGTAAGTATGGATGTATGGATGTTTGTTACTCTTTCCCGCAAAAACCCCTGAACGGATTTGGCTAAAATTTGGTACACAGATAGTTTATAACCTGGATTAACACATAGGATAGTTTTTATCCCGATTTTATGTTCCCGTGGGATAATTTTCGAGTTGTAGCGGGTGAAACCGCTGGCAACAGCTAGTTTAATGATAAAAACATTAAAATACGTAACAAAAATTATTTGAAGCAAAAAATAGGCAATAAAAATGGCGTCCAGATTAAATTTACTAGAAAACCGATTTCTATAGAACAAACAGTCTAGAGATTTTTTTTGTAGTATGGCTCTAGAATAATTTTACTTACTACATACTAAACTATCTAGTGATAGAATAAACAGATTTAAGAGTGGTTTAAAATTATCTAGTAACTGTCACTCTGTATTCCTTTTTATCTTGTCACAGTATTTCTAGACGTTCTTCAGTGAATAGGTTATTTCATGTGTTGTGAACGTAAGACCATTTTATGCAGTAACAAACCAATATAATTAATCAATACAAGAGACCCACCCGAGTAAAAAGTATTTCTGATTTATTTAGGTATAAACAATGTGAGAAATAATAATTACAATTACATTAATACCCTTTCATTTGATACTCACATCATTGGGGTGGATTTCAAACAGCCAGTCCGCCATCTTGAATTTAAGTCACCTGACTATTTTTTTCGTATTCCTGACAGCAAACCTTTTCATTTAATACGCATATCATGGGGGTGTATTTCAAATAGCCTGTCCGCCATATTGGATTTAAGTCACGTGTCATTTTTTCTATTTCTGACAGCAAACCCTTTCATTTGATACCCATATCATTTGGGTGCATTTCAAATAGCCTGTCCGCCATCTTGGATTTAAGTCACGTGACATTTTTTTTCATATTCCTTACAGCAAACCTTTACATTTGGTACCCATATTATGGGGGTGTATTTTATTCATGTGATTTAAGTCATGTGATTTTTTTTTCGTACTCTTGACAGCAAACCTATTCATTTTTGATACCCATATAATTATCATCAACAATTTTCTACGTTTTGGAGGAAGTTAGTCTTCGCTCGACTGTTCTTCATTTTTCATTCTTTCTAATACTTGCGGATTTTTCGACGAAAACCACCATCACCATAGATCTTTTAATTTGTTTCATCTTCTCCATTGCATAAACTCATCCAATTTAAATTTCTAGTACAAATGCATTTAACTAAGCCACTTTTAAGGATAAAAACTCTAAAAACACGACTTCTCTATCAGTTTTCTAGACAAACTTAAAATTATCTAGTAAAGTATTTTATCTAGACTGAAATATCTATAGAAAAAAAAGATAAGAGTACCATTAGCTAAAATAGAATATCTGTAGAAAGTTTTGTCTTCAAACATATCGTTTTATCTATAAAACTACTTCAAAATAGGTGCCTTTAGGCTCTTTTAACTATTTGTAGAGTATTTTATCTAGAAACATTCGTTATAACTATAAACGTACCTACTTAAAATAAGTGTTCTATAGAACAAATGCTCTTAAAATAATAAAGCTTTAGATAAAACACTCTATAAGATTAAATGTTCTTTAACAAAACCATCTTTAGAAAGCCCGTATCTAAAGATTAACCCTGAATAGACAGTCTATAGACAGATTGGTTTTAAAACTTCCAGACTGTGTTACTTGGGCATGTAGACAATCGCGTGTAAAAAAAAAACTTACTTAAAGAACTTACTAGATATTTTCATCATTTTAAGCTTTCAAGAATCTGTCATTATCGTCATGGGGAACAGTGATATCAACAATTATTGTACGGCTCTTCGCCGATCTACCATCACCACAATACCAGGCTAATTAGCTACAATAGTCTTGTAAGTGATAATAGATTGATCCCAATACAATGTGCGGAATTATATACTGCACGGTTGGTACAGTAGCTGAGCGATTGGACTGCTGCTGTGCGTGTAGCGGGTACGATTCCCGCACGGAGCAAATATTTATACCTTTGTGTATGCCAGCTTACATGTAACCATTCTCCAGAAATTTAAGCCACCACGTTGACTAAAATTAGACTGTAACTTGAACCCTTTTTAATACGATAAGTGTACCTATTCGATATTCCCCTGCGCCTTAGGGATTAAGTAAATAGTGTTTGCGTAATTTCTATGAGTTGTTGTCCATTACAAACAATAAGGTCATCGCAAAACTCCCATGAGACTCGTAAACTAGGTTAAAATTACGTAATATGGGTTCAGTCAAAAACTTAATTAAAAAATGTTTTTTTTTGAAGTATCGGATATTTTGACTAAAAAATTCTAATTAGTCTATTGTAAAGACAATTTTGACACGTATTTATTCTTGTTACATAAACGAATATTGACGGAGATACGAACTTTTGGCTAGTGGCTAAATAATTACAGTCGTACAGGCCGATTTTCTCTTCTCGTCTTTGACTGCTGGCCTTTTAGAGAGACTAAGAGTCACTCAACAAGCAATGGAAAGAGCTATGCTCGGAATTTCTTTGCGGAATAAAATCCAGAACATGGATATTCGGCGAAGAACCAGAGTCATTGACATAGCTCATAAAATTTGAAAGTTGAAGTGGCAATAGGCAGGCCACATCGCTCGTAGAACTGACAAGCGATGGGGACGAAAAGTTCTCACGAGTCGGAAGACGCAGCGTAGGCAGGCCTCTTAGGAGGTCTGCCTACGCCGCCTGGTACGAGGCCTACTAGGTGGACCAAAGACATCGTGAGGGTCGCGGGCAGCCGATGGATGCAAGTGGCGAATTGTCGTTGGACGTGGCGGTCTAAAGGGAGGCCTATGTTCAGCAGTGGACGTTTTCCGGCTGATGATGATGATGAACTCGTGGATAAATAATTACACCCGCACAGTCTGACCTTCCAGATTAAAGCCGAGTTTGGTCTGTGGATGGATGAATATCAGTCATAGCGAGTTTCCTCCGTGCCTCAGAAAGCACGTAAAGCCGTTGGTCCCGGCTGTCATTTGTAGATCTTTGATAGTCGTTACTGTTAGTCAGAAGCTCTAAAGCTATTGTCAAACAAAAAGGCGTGGGGAACGCGAAGCGAGGCGTTTTTGTTTTTAATGTGTGGAATTGTTTGAAGCAAGTCACATAGACTATCGAATCGCTTTCGCTTTTCTATGTGACTGGATTCAATCAATTCCATACATTACAAATAAAAACGCCTCGCTTCGCGTTCGTGACGCCTGTCTGTTTGACAATAGCTTTAAGTCTGACAACCAGTCTTACCAAAGGGTATCGAATTACCCAGTAGTATCTAATCGCAAACTTTTTTAATGTAAGTGCCATGGACTGTCACAAATCGATATCCAATACACTGATAAGATTACCTAGTTGCTCTTATCAAACCATTGAGGGTATCGTTCAAGTAATAAAAATATAACATGTCAGTAATCAAGCACATGATTGGAAGTCCGTTGACCCGCATCGGATACATGGATACATATATGAGTTGTATGGATGTGGACAAAAGGAGCAGAGTAGGTGAAAATAACAAGCTTTAAACATAATTATTATCCAATGAGTCCTTCCTTTTTTAGAGTGATAATATCATCAAATGAGTCCTCCCACTCTCCGATTAAAATCCACGGTGTCCTTCAATAGCCCTTTATGTTCCGGAGACACGGTAATGAGATAAGTCCCGCGACCGAGATCTTCCGCCCTAAGTGATTTTATGAACATGGCGGTTGAAACATAATTATATGAAATATTGGAAAACAAAAGAAAGACGGATCGGTGGTGGCCGGATTGAGTGCAGTGGTTGAGTACTCAACCACACAGTTAATAGCTTCATAGCCAACATTGTGGGAGTACTATGTACTTCAGAGCAATCATTGCCTAAAGACCTACGACCTACGTCTTTTACTGACTTGAATTACTCTTGCGGTTGAAACTATGTCAGGCTAACTCAAATGTCTCGATGGCGGCGCGTGTATCGGATCATTTAGTTCCCTTCAAAATGGTTCAGCCAAATGGTGTTGATATATGTGTCATATTCGTGAACAGGCACTGTATGTCGGTATGTAACGAACGGATTCGAACTTTTCATCACTGAGTGAAGACAATCGAGCATCACAATGCGCACCTTGTATCAAATGTATACTAAATGTACACGAATGCTCGTCAGTCAGGGAGGTAGTATTGTAATGTAATGCTCGAAGTCGAATCTAAAATGTTACATTACACGCGAATGCTGCCGTTAAGAGAGCGCCTTTGCAGTCACAGGATTTTGTTTTAGGGTGCTTGTACACGGCGCATGTAACCCGCGCAAGTGCCTCAACATGCTCAAGCTACATGCGCCGTGTGCAAGCACCCATTAAAAACGTGCGGGTCCAGCGACTTGAGCATGTACCAAAGCGAGCTACCCGCGCAACTAACTCAAGCGCTCTGCGGCGCGCGCGGGTCACTCGCGCATGTGCTCATGCATGTTCAGACATACGCACATCAGCTTGCGCAAGTAGCCCGCGTCTTTACTTGCTCCAGTCATTTGCAACATTTACAAGTACACGCGGTTAGCTTGATCAAGTAGCTTGCGCATGTTACTCGCGTGTACTTGACGGTACGTTACGTACGTTACTTGCGGGTAGCCCGCACCTAGGCTTGCGCGGGTTACATGCGCCGCCGTGTAGAAGCACCCTTAGTTACAAACTTCGCGTTCGGGGTTATTTTTCTTCCGTATCTTTGGCTTTTTTCAGTGGCCTACTATAAATAAAGACAATCTATAATCTAAGGTCTTCCTAATATGAAAACAAAAGTTTTCGAAGCTTTTAGCCTGTGGCCAGTATAACATATAGATGCCTATGTATGTACTAGAATTGAGAGAAACAGTTCATTGCCCTCACCTACGAGGGTTTCCGTTGAGTAAATAAGCCAGTCAACCTCGGAGTGACCGCGGTCAACAAAGCGTAGGTGGGTTGGTTTGGGAGTTAACAGACAGTTTTATTTAGAGAATTTTTTTATACGTCAACATCAGTTAAAACAGAAGGTTGGCAATTACGATAAACAGGTAATTTTTATTTTTTATTTCAAATTTTGTTCCTGGAAGAGCTCGTGGCTAAATAATAACAGCCGCACAGGTCGATCTTCCGGGTTTTAAGCGGCGCTTGCCGAAGTTGATCTGTGGTTGGGAGACCATCTGTCATAGCGAGTTTCCTCCGTGCCTCGGAAAGCACGTAAAGCCGTTGGTCCCGGCTGTCATCTGTGGATCAGAAGCTCTAAAATCTGACAACCAGTTTTACTATGGATTATCGTATTACCCAGTTACTGGGTTGTGGAGGTCCGATAGGCAATCGCTCCATGTAAAATACTGATATTCAGCTGCATCCGGTTCGACTGGAAGCCGACCCTAATGTAGTTGGGAAAAGGCTAGGCAGATGATGAGTTCAAGTTTAGTTCCTGATGTAGCGAAATTTGGCGTAATTTCGCTACATCAGGAACTGCATGCATTGAGATTTCTACTCATTTTGATTTCTATGCAAGTTGCTATTAGTAGGCATTTGACTTAAATATTTTTGCACCTCGCGGAGGTGTAAGGATTTACATAATTTGATGAGGAGGGATCTCCTCATTGTTTAGGCTTGAATATTATTTTGTTTTTTATACTTTGTCCCGCACTAGAAATTTCCTGTATCGTGGGTGCGTTTGCAAACATAGATACTCACAAATTATGTTATATACAGGATTAATTTGACTGGAAGCCGACCCCAATATAGGTGGGAAAAGGCAGGCAGATGATGAAGTAAGATTAAAAACCACACATATAGAAACATTAGAAGCATCTTACATAATATTAAACTAAGCCCAGCTTAGTATAATTTAAAAGCTTCTAAATACAAAGAGAAATGTTACAATAAGCCAAAACAGTTCAAATTCTTAGAATTCTCAGTAGATTGATTAAATATGCAAGAGTAAGCTGTCAAAACAAGAAGTTCACTGTCTTTGTAGTCGAGGAGATAGGGGATTACAAAATAACGATACCGGAAGTATCAATTAACGTAAGGGACATTTTGGCGAAAATGAGTTATATATATCATTGGATTCAGAATTTCGAGCTCTATCGATTGGTATTATTAAAAAAAATCTATCTTTAAAAAAATGTCCCTTACAGTACAAAAATTTTGACCGCAATAAACGATTTTGTGAAAAAAAATCATAGCCACATTGTTGATACTGATGTAACAGTCAATAATACTTTTTCTTCTCAAAAAATTGAAGTAAGTCCCTGTAATAAATAATTTACTCCCTTACCTTAGTCAAAAATAAGTCTATTTAAATGACAATGTCCCTTACTTTAAATAAAATGCCTCTTACTTTAAAAACCATGTCCCTTACCGTAAATAAAATGTCTCTCACTGTAAACAACATGTGCCTTACTTTAAAAAATTGTTTGATGATAGCTGAAGTTTATATAAAATGTTAGGGATCGGTGACACTTACGACATAAAAAAATCTGAAGAATTACCTCGAAATAATTTAAATGGAACAGAAAAGGGTAAAGAAATTTGGAAAATTAGGGCATTAGACATAAAAAACAAACTATAGACAACAGAAATCAATCTGCGGGTGAAATTCATCATCATTATAATTTCTAAATATACCTACATAGGCTTCACCCAAGGAACATCACAGTGCACGATCTCCATTCTAAGTCGGAATGAGCTGAAATTACTACAGATGAAATACGTCAAACAGATATTTATTGCTTCATCTTTCACGCAACCCATGCACCTTTTATTCTGTCTTTTCCCCTTACGTCCGCTTTACTCGTCACTTCTACTTTCATTGACATCATACTAATATCATGTTTCGCACAATTACTATGCCTTAATTCATCGACCTTTCGTTTCCATTACATTCATTCAATATCGGCTCTGAAAAAGATAGGTATCCTCTTCAGAGCCGCTACCTACATCATCACTTCTTGCCAGGTGGAAAAAAAGTGGTAGTAAGCAATAAATTCATAGAAAACTTAATTAATGTAATACAATTATAAAGTCAATAAAAGCCGCGTTGACGCGGTCAGAGTGTGCTCGGACCAAGTGGGCTCAAACGAGTAAGTTGCATACAAAGTGTACTCGAATAGTGGTTAATAATGTTAAATATTTTACAGTCAACAAAGAAAAAAAACGAATTTTGTTTTATATAGTATCTGAATTGTCAGAGACATGTTAATCGAAGAGTTAAGACGAGAAAAACATAAGTCTTTTATAGCAAAAGGATAGTAATCTGTGAGAAGGAGAACAATTTGGACTATTCCTTTGATTCAGCGATCACGAAGATCATCGCACATCTAGCAATTTTAACAATGAACACGTAAATCCTGCTTCATAAACATCTAAAACTATAAAGAACTACTCTGAGCCTAGTAACCGAGCTAGCTCGGAGCTGTAGGACGAGGTCCGACTCGAATCAGACTTAAATCTGCAATAGCTAGCAGTAAAACCTGAAACTGAACTCATTTACTCTATAATCTCATTTCCATAGTGCTAAAATAGTATAAATTGTAGTAGATAATCTATTGTTACATTAAATTGCAACGCTGACAAAGTCCTTTACAATAAAATTTCGTATAATTTTCTATTTCTCTTGCTGCTTACACTATGCTCGACGGATTATCTCTAAAATTTCAGTAACGTAACGGTCATCTAAACATTTTTTTCTAATGTAAAGGACATGCTATTTTTGAAACTAATGGGTATTCCTCAATCTTTCATATAAAACAAGAAAGAAGGGAAATTCTAAGAAACTTTGCTCTGAACACCATAAAAATTGGACCAGAAAGTAAAAAGTTATGGACAAAACAAAAAAATAAAAATCGTTTTTTGGCTCTCCTGAAAAGTCGTATTTTGTCCCTTACGTTAATTGATACTTCCGGTGTCGATAATGTTATAGAGAATTAACATTGACAGCCAAAAAAATATTTATGACAAACTGCAGATGCTATGTTTCAAGACTCAGAGTACTCCTGTGGCCTCTCCCTGACCAATTTAGATAAAGATATGTACACAGATCGCCTATAACCTGAATTAACACATAGGATACTTTATATTCCGGTAATACGTGCCTGTGGCAATAGCTAGTAGTGATATAATATAATAATAATAATAATATTCCACAACTATCACACAACGCCATCTGGTCCCAAGCTAAGCAGAGCTTCTGTTATGGGTACTAGACAACTGATAAACATACTTATATATTTCTAAATACTTTTTTATTAATTAATTACTAATTACACTATCACAATTACTAATTACACATACTAATTACAGATAAATTACACCCAGACACAGAACAAATGATCGTGCTCATCACACAAAGATTTGACCTGGGTGGGAATCGAACCCACGATCTCTGGCATAGCAGTCAGGGTCACTAACCACTAGACCAACAGGCCAGTCAATATATATAGTCAGTGTACGAATCATGTACCGTAGGGCACGCGCGCATTCACATTTATTTATTTTATTTATTTATTTATTTAAAATCTTCCTTACCACTATCATTACAGGTTCGTTAGGTACCTAATTCGATAGTGAGGCTTATATCTACTTATTCTTAAATTAATTACAGTAAAATACCAGAAAATAAACAATATTAAAAAAAAAAAAAAAAAAAAAAAACATAACAACAGGAACTTTACCATAAGTTTAACACTAATAGGACATACCTATAAAACACAAGTTACAAATTACAAAACAATATAACAACAATACAAAAATAAAAAACAATCTTCTACTCATTATTATAACATAAAATAAACAACAAAGTCTTTGCGAATTCACTCAAATGACAGGTGTATATGTCAATTTTGATGTGAAGTTCATTTATGAGACGAATTGCACGGGTAAGAGGTGTCTTAGCTAGCAGGTTGGTCCTAGCTGTTGGCACGAGCAGCAGTGGCGGCCGCCGCCGCCTCCACACGTATCGGTCCGGTACACACAAATTTAACCGCTGTAGTACTCCTGGGTTATGCTCAATACCACGCAACAGTTTAACTAGATACGCTACAAGTGTGAATTCCCGTCTTACCTTCACTTGATTATACCCGACCATACCCAGCACAAATAGACTTGGGTACATTAACGGGTAATACGGATACACCCCGTAAAGTTTTTTGTACAAACAGCGAGTAAACTTGTTCTGTACACGTTCTATCATTATTGAGTATTTAGCCTCATGTGGACTCCATATGACCGCACTATGTTCAAGATGGCTCCTGACTAGTGCGTCATACAGGACCCTGACTGTCGCAATGTTGGTAAAATTTTGCGTCTGTCTCAAGACAAACCCTAAAGTTCTGAATGCCTTTTTGCATATATTAGATATATGATCACGGAATAGCAAATCAGGAGTCACAGAAACGCCTAGATCTCGTACTTGTGTGACTCTTTCCATAGGCGCTGCGTCCACCACATACTCGTGAAGTAGAGGAGTACGCGCGCGCGTGAAACTCATCACCGAGCATTTTGATACGTTGAAATGGAGCTTGTTCTTATGACTCCATTCCACTATCCTATCTATATCCTCTTGTAAGCGTTCGCAATCAGATACACCCTTAACCTCGAGTAGCAACTTGAGGTCATCTGCAAACAGTAAACAAGTGCCATGTCGGACGACTTCCGGCAAATCGTTTACCATTATAATAAATTCGAGAGGCCCCAAGTTGCTGCCTTGACTCACACCCGACCAGGTGTAATATGGCTCGGATTCACACCCATTGTAGTCCACATACTGCTGTCTATCTTTCATATAGTTAGCAAAAAACTGCAATAGATGCGGCGTGCAACCAAATTCTGCTAGCTTATTTAATAGAATATCATTGTCGACTGTGTCGAAAGCTTTCCGGAAATCAAAATAGGCAGCGTCGACTTGCACTCCAGCATCTACCGCCGGCACCACTTGTGCCATAAAATTGAGTAGATTGGTGGCAGTACTGCGCTACATCAGTACTTTTACATCTCTTTACTCAAATCGCTCTATAAAGCGACAGAGTACACGTTCAGCACTCATTTACATCGGTACTCACCACATCAAAGTAGATAATTATCATTAGTTACTTGGTAATTAAGTATACAATAAGCGGTTATTCTTTGACTATCACTGATTTCTTCCTATCTAAATCTCAAGTTGTGTGCGCCACTTTCAACAGCGCATACAGTAAGTAACATGAGAAACGTCTAAGTTATGAAAGAAAAAAAAACATAATTAAAAATATTGTTTTATAAAAGTATATCTAGACAGGCATTAACGTCGAATTTTATCGATATTACTATTATTGTGGTCATCTAGGTCGTAAAAAGGATATAAAACCGATAGAAATCCTGTATCACTCTTCAGTAATGATATTTATCGATAGATAGACAAAGTTTTTATAGATAAACTACCTTTTGCTAGAGGTTACACCCGCTACAACTTCAAAATTATCCCACGGGAAGATAAAATGGTTTTATAATATAATTTTGACTGACCTGTTGGTCTAGTGGTTAGTGACCCTGACTATACTATGCCTGAGGTCGTGGATTCGATTCCCAACCAGGACAAATATGTTTGCATGATGAGTATGATCATTTGTTCTGTGTCTGGGTGTACCTAATTTATCTTTAATATGTATGTATTTAGAAATGTATAAGTATGTTTATCAGTTGACTAGTACCCATAACACAAGCTCTGCTTGGGACTAGATGGCGTTGTGTGAAAGTGGTGGAATATTATTCGACCTATCTGAGTTTGACGTATCTTAGTTATACCAAATTTTTCAGGAGAGCGTTTTTTAATAAAATGTACAATTATAAACCGTCGTAACATTTTACCTGATTCTTATATAAAGTTGATAGAATACTCGTTTTGATTAATGGTTACTACAGTATAATGTAATTATTAAATTTACTTTTTTGTGTAAAATAGTTGGCTGTGGAGGTATTCGATTTTTGTTTTTAAAAGTTTTAAATTAAAGGAACAGTAGATAGGGCCCTTCGTTACTACTCATAAGTCATTAAATGCGATTTTGGTTACGCCTTTTCGTTACATGTTAAAACTTAACATCTAGAATTCAATGTTGTAAATAACTCAAAATCATCAAAAATTCGAAGACATGTAGGTAACATCATCAACCCACACTAGCCTCGCGTGTTCTTCAGAATGTCACATATATAATAATAATAATATAATATTCCACAACTATCACACAACGCCATCTAGTCCCAAGCTAAGCAGAGCTTGTATTATGGGTACTAGACAACTGTTAAACATACCTACTTATATATTTCTAAATACATACATAATATAGATAAATTACACCCAGACACAGAACAATTAATGATTGTGCTCATCACACAAACATTTGTCCTGGGTGGGAATCGAACCCACGATACTTATATGTAGAATGAGCCACTATTGCATAATCTTGTCTTTCCACTCGGGAAACGACTTGACTAATTTCGAAAGTCTCTTAATGAAATGAAAACGTGCTAGAAAAAGTAGCTAAAAAGTTTAGCCACAATTTTTTATAAAATTGTAGCTGTCATCACTGAATAATAGCTAGATCTAGCTATAAAGTTGCTGAGTTGGCATCACTGCTGCAGATTTGAAGTTTTGTCAAATCGATCGTACGATAGGCAGTATGGTGTATGGTGTATATGGACGAACTGCCAATTTGAAACAATTGCCAGCGTCATTCCAATTGAACGATCAGCAGTATGGTGTATGGCTGCTTTAATATTGTAATTTACAAATCAAACCAAATCAAATCGTTTATTTCAACTAGGCCAATTACAGGCACTTATGAATTGTCAAAAGACATAAAATAATACAAGTACAAAATAGTTATGGTGCTAATACAGTCCCAGTCACAAGTGTGAACGTCACCGATAGGTGGCTTTTTACACAGGTAACATAAATAGGCTATTATCTTTGTTCTTTTTTGTTTAATCGAAAAAAGAAAAAATAAGTGTCCAATATTTTTTATAATCTAAAATACGGAGTAAATATAATGTAATTATTTTGACCCTGGAAACTACCCTATTGCCAGCATCATTCCGATTGAACTAGGCAGTATGCTGTATGGCTACTTTAATATTGTAATTTAGACCCAAGTTCTGAAAGTTTTCCCGTCCAAATAGGCAATTGGGTAATAAAAATATACATTTTATTCTGACCCGTCTCTTTGCAGACGTTTATTCATATTCTATGACTTTATGATCGGTATTCGAGTAGCCGATATGATTTCAAGAGTACCACATATTTTGTTGATAAATATTATAGTAGGTATCTTTTTGTGGAAGGTAAAAAGGGTCCTTTATAAGGAACAAATGGAGTACCGTAATAACAAAAAAGGAAAAAAAATGGTCAATATATCTGTGTCTTAGAAAAATCCAGCCAAGTGTGAGACGGACTCGCATGCAAGGGTTCCGTACGAATCTCATTTTTGTAGCATGTTAGCTTGCTGATTCTAACTAAAACTGAAAACCATCATTTCCACTACAACATCATAAAATACAATATGAAAATCAATGCCACTTTTCCTTGTAATTTTAAAACTCAAGAACGGGCTCACTTATCCAATCCTTTTGAGGCTTTGTTCGGACTATTTAGTAGATGGGTTATGTGAAGTTTGCAGAAAATCGGTCTATTGGTTCTTCATTTATCACATTTTTTGTAACAAATCATGTACTAGTAGTAGTGTTAGTAGTCGCTACGAAGTTCGCGGGGCAGCTAGTATGACATAAAACGTGCGGTTTTTACGGGTAGATGAAAAACAAAACACGATCGCCACGACGACTTCAAGTCAATCGAATTGCAACATTATATCGTGGTGGCAAGGACGATTTTCATTTTTAGTTAGTAGAAATTGCAAATTGCACGGATTGCGTCATGGGTAAGACATAGATACGTTGTTATCTATGGATAGATGAAAAACAAAACACGATTGCCACGTCGACTTCAAGTCAATCGAATTGCATCATTATTTCTTAGTGGCAAGAACGATTTTCATTTTTAGTTGGTAGAAATTTCAAATCGCAAATGGAAAAGAGGAAATCGGAAAAGTTTCTTTTCTTTCAGACTTTACAGTGTTCGATTTCAATCTGTGCAATCTTAAAGGAGACGTAACTTGTTCAATCTCGTCAATAAAATTATTCTTCAGCGTTTTCTAAGTTTATTTTTTAATTTTCTTCTCTTTTCCGTTTTAAAAACTAGAATTTTCTCAAGTGTCGTGGGTGCATTTACAAACATTTAGACTCACACACACAAGCAGTTAATACTTAAAATCGTCTGTATTATTCATTAATCTAACGCAACAATAACTACTTACCATCTACCCAACAACTACGCAACGTATACGCAATAACTACGCAACGTATACGTAACAACTACGCGAGCCAACGCCTTCACAAAACACAACACGTGACCCGAATCGCTCACCAACTCCCCATAGAATAAAAACCACTATGAAAAACAACTTTTCCCTTTAAAAACGGTGAAACGCAAAACGTTTCTAGTGCCTGACCTCAAAAAAACGTAAAAAACCGTTGGTTTTTCAAATGAAATACTTCGTTTGATAGATTTCGTGTGAACCGCTTACAAAAGCGAAAAAAAAAGCATTTGTTGGAATACGAACTCTTTGGAAAGCGCTGAATGAAAACCGTATTTGTTTGTTTTCAAAGAAGGGTATTGAAAGATCATCGAATCAAAGTTGAGAAGGAATGTGAGGGAGAGGTTATCATGGATGGTTTTTTAGGGTTCTGTAGCCTAATAGAAAAAAATGGAACCCTTATGCATTCGTCATGTCTGGCAGTCCGTTTGTCACAGCCGCTTTTTTCTTGAACTATATAAAAGAACTATACTGTTGAAACTTGATAAGTAGATGTATTTGTGAACCGAATTTAGATTCACACATAATTATATAGAAAAAAAAAACAATAATTTTTGGGGTTTCCATATAGAAATAATCATGATGTCTCATCATCATCATCAGCCGGAGGACGTCCACTGCTGAACATAGGCCTCCCCCTAAGACCGCCACGCCGAACGACAATTCGCCACTTGCATCCATCGGCTGCCTGCGACCCTCACGATGTCGTCGGTCTACCTAGTGGGAGTAGGAGTAGGAGGCCTGCCTACGCTGCGTTTTCCGATCCGTGGTCGCCACTCGAGAATTTTTCTTCCCCATCGGTTGTCAGTTCTACGAGCGATGAGGCCTGCCCATTGCCACTTCAACTTGCTGAGCTATGTCGAAGAACCTGCTATGTCCTTGTTGAAGAACTATAGGCCAATCTCACGAGATTAGATCATGATGACTTATCGTAAATAAATCAAAAGAAAAAACATATATTATAGTATTATCATAATGTCAGATTGTATAAAAGTTATACGACCAAGAAACATTACTACAATTTCTTGCGGCCGGGCTCTTTGCCTATTCGACAAGAATTCACAATTGACTGAAAGGCTTGAAGGGTTGTGTATTGCTAGGCAAATACGACAAGCAGTGAATAATTTCGAAGCCTTGTTTAGATAATCTGTCGAAGGAAAACAGGAGGTTCCTACCCCACTCGTATTATAACGTAGCGCAAAATTTTAGTTTACACTAGCAGACGTCGTGGTTTGATTCCATGGCAGGTGTTCCGTTTTTTGCACGTGTGTATATGCATGTGGACGGGAGGGTGAGTCCTTTGCTGCATGTGTATATGCATGATTGCATAGGGATTGCATCCTGCAACAAGTGGATTTTTGTCGCGGAATTAAAACTAGATATTTCTCATAACATTTAATGTCATGGGTTTCCGTAAAGTAACGCCTGATTCCATAATTTGCCACTCGTATTATAACGTAGCGAACATTTTAGTTTACACTAGCAGACGTCGTGGTTTCATCCTCTCTACTTATCTCCTATTGTACGTAATGTGATGTTATATAACCTATAGCCTGTCTCGATAAAATGACTATAAAACACAAAAATAATTTTGAAATTCGAACCAGTAGTTCCTGAGATTAGCGCGTACTACCAAACAAATAAGTAGACAAATCGGATCATTCTCGAAACGCATGTAGACAGAATCGCAACACGTCAGAACTGCATCTCGTCAAAAACGCAACTCGACAGAAACGCAACTTGTCAGATTTTCAAAGACATAGCTCGAAAAACAATAAAATTAATAAATAGAATTTTGGCAATGAACGTCACATAATATTATTTTAAAAAAAAAAGTAACTGACGAGTTGCGTTTCTGAAAAAGTGCGTTTCTGTCGAGTTACGTTTCTGACAAGTTGCGAGTCCATCCTGGGAGATGACGAGTTGCGAATCTGACGAGTTGCGTTTCTGTCGACATGAGAATGATCTGACAAATCTTTTAGCTGTATAATATTAAGTATAGATACGAGTAATGCGGTAAATAAGTATACCTAGTTCGTGGTTTTGCAATAATCGTCACTCGAAGGAGGCAACCTCATCGCCACACTCCGGCTGCCACGGAAAATGCTCTAAGAGTTGATGCATCCTAGGGCCACCTTAACCTCTTAAATACGAGTATATCCGAATCCCTGGCAGGCCTATTAATTTGGCCCTATCATACCCTGCCCGTCCCCAGCCCCCTTCTATCATCGCACATCTATACGCATGGCAAATTACCATCCTTACCTTATTGCTACACCACCAATTCGCACTAAGCTTTCCCAAACGTCTTTTATAATGCGGACAGCGAAGGAGTGGAACTCTCTGCCTGCGTCTGTGTTTCCGAACGCATACAATCCTAATCTCTTCAAAGTTAGAGTGAACAGGCTTCTTCTGGGTAAGCTCGCTCCATCGTCGACCTTGTCTTAGTCATTCCTGACCAAGACTAAGGTCAGGAGCAAACTCATCTCACATAAAAAAAAAATCCATTGACATTGTATGTTGACAGCTCCATGAAACGCGCAAAAAACACGACGCGCCATTGACTTGGGCATAAGCCTTGATCAGACGGCAAGCTACCTATTACTCGCCGTCCGTAAAACCGCATCAGTGCCTATTCCTTTGGAGAAACTCAGACTTAAAGTGATAAACAATTTCTTTGAAAATAAGTGCGTTCAATCTACCGCACAAAATAAGTCAGAAGTCAGAATTTATTGCAAAACTTTTTCTCATTATTGTTTGGAAACTAGTCGACGTAAACGGGCATCCAATTGTTCAGTGATCATTGAGATTGACGGGAAATTATGCGTTTTTAGGGATTCTTTGCTGCAAAGTAAAAAAATTTCATTGTCAATTTTAGAACTTCACAGTCGACCAGCTATCATCGAGAACGCATCAAGATAACATGACGCGCCATTGGACAAGTGGCATAGTGACCCTGACTGCAGACGGCAGAGACTGGGTTCTATTCCCACCCAGGACAAATGTTTCCGTGATGAACACGCATCAGTGCCTATTCCTGTGTGGAGAAACTCAGACTATCATAAGTGATATTAACAATTTATTTAGAAAAATGTAAGTATGCGTATCAGTTGTCTAGTACCGCACAACATAAGCTCAGCTTAGTGGGACTAGATGAATTGTGTGATAGTTGTGGAAATTATTTTCTTATTATTGTTATTATACCAAAGCGAGATAGTCGACAAAAGCGAACCTATCATTAAAAAAAGAACAAGTTTTTAGTTCAGTGATCCCATTGAGATTGAAATCGGTAACCATTATGTCACTTTGTGGCTTTTTGGGATTGTTTGTAAAACTGTGCTAACACAATTAGAGGCTGTTAAGTCGAACCGCTAGGGGCGGTAGGGTGATGCATGAGGGATTGGAAAAGCTCTTGGACAGAAAGCAGTAAGTTGTGCCCGGATAAACTCTGTGATATTGGCGTGTTTTGTGACGACTTGTATTGGTTTCAGTAGCGTGTGATATACAGTCGGCCAAGAAAGTGGTGTACCACCCTACCGTTGAATATCGCTTGCAGATTCATAGGTGATAAAGATTAGTTTCGCTTGCAGATCGATCTGACAACTTCTATTGCTGTCAAGTTTATCTGATTATTGATAACGACTATTACTGTTTGTAACGTGACTGTTTTAGTTTGAACTTGATGGAACCAATGACGTCGTAAAATCAACGGCGGGGGCTGTAGATTTTGATGACAAAATTGTATCTACAAATTCAGAATTGTAATCAACAAGTTACATAAAATTGTAAAGGCACAAGGCGAATCCACAAACCTACAATTTCTGTAAACTTGTAATTACAATATCAATAAAAAACAAGCTAAAAATAGATTTATCCTTTGTAAATTTTACAATTCAATTTTAAAATACTTATAACAAACAAAAACTGCATATATAGTAATATTTAGAAGATATTGAAAATTTTTAAAAATTAGAAACGGGTAAACCGCCGTGGCCTCTATAACCTCTAAAAGACGAGATCTCATTGAACCAACAAGCCGTGAGCAAATATCGGTTCCCCGCATTTCCTTATTAAGATATAATTACAGTGACTAATAACAGCTTGTTTGGTTCTTTCATTTTCTACCATCGTTGGACCTTACGTCGACAAAGTTTTCTTCGGGTATGAGGTCCGGCCATGCTATGCGTGCCACTGAATTCTGTTACGTCAGTGTGTATCGAAACCAGGTCTTACGATCCTCGCATTATGAATTGAACAATTATCTTGAACAAAATCAAATTGTGGCACTTGGAATTCGTTCTCCGGGTAAACATTACGGACTGTCGGTAGCATTGCATTCTGAACCACGTCGATATAACCTTACAGCCGTCGCTCAAGTCAGGTAGTGAACAGGTTACTTCTAGGCAATCCGCACTTCATCCAGCCAACCACATCTTCGAGATACCTGATTCTCTATTTGGAATTACATGATCATCTTTATACCGTGTTGATCTAGTTATATCGCCAAAGGTGAAGACGTCCATGCTGACTGGATTTAAACGTTTTTTCATCACAAAAACTGTATTAGACCAATCAAACTCTAAGTGCTCTCTGGCGAAGTTCAGACGAGCAAGTCTGTGAGCATCCGTCAAATATATTTTCTTGGCGTAATGCCTGTGGTGCAACCCCATGTAATGTAGATGATTCCTTATTGTTTGGGCACTCACATCGAACATCTCCGCAAAATGTCTTTGTGGGCTTAAAACCATTGATTTCATATTCCCTCTCATGAATTCTCTATCGTTATTGGTCAGTTGGAGTGCAGGCCGGCGACCACTTCTTCTGTGATCCAACAAACTTCCCTCCTCACCTTCAGACGAATCCAAAAGTTTGTGACAGAACGCCTCGATATATTCAAATTCTGGGATATCGCACTGATACTGCTTCCCTCATTAAATTGGGCAATTATTTGTGCTCTTTCGGCAATGGTCAAGTTGGCAGGCATTAAGATGATGTTATATGCAGTTGATCTAGTAAAATAACACGGAAGCTATATCGATTTTTTGCATATATTTGACTAGATGGTCAATTGTCAGTTTGATTTTTCAAATGGAATTCGGTTGTCTATTAAATAGTTTTTATTAAGTGTTTGGAAACATTTCAATTGCTTGGTAAACACGAATGTCCTTATCATTTATACTAAAGGTTAAAAGTTTTTAGTTCAGTACATTCCCATGGTTTGAAATCGTTACCATTTTGTCACTTTGTGGCTAAAAACCTTTTGTTGGTTTGTTTGTGAAGCTGTGCTAACACAATTAGAGGCTGTTACGTCACCGCTAGGGGCTGTAGGGTGACCATAAGGGATTAGGAAAAGTTAGGACAGAAAGCAGCTAAGTTGTGCCCGGATATTAGGATTTTTTTGGTAGATGTCACATGTCTTCGAATTTTTGGTTCTAAGACATGCCGGTTTCCTGACGATGTTTTCCTTCATCGTTTTGAGAGCAGTGGTGATGAAATAAATTACACAACGTAATGCGCCTGGCGGGGTTCGAACCAACGACCTTCAACTCGTAAGTCGGAACCCCACCACTGCTCTCAAAAATCAATCAATTCATCAAAATTAACTTAGCATGAAAGTATAAAATTTAGGCAATTACTATGAAAGTACGAATATATTAAAAGGGAAAATAAAAGTTACCGTAAATTATAAGATACGTCCACACCGACATTGCTGTCAATGGGAACAGTGTGGCCAGAACACTGGCTGTACTGTACAACATGGTAAACGTTGGATGTCATTGCAATGCTGATTCTTTGACCAAGAAATAACATTAATGAAAGAGTTGTATAAACCGTTTTGGTTTGGTACAAATATAACACATCCGTGAAGAAGTCCGGGATAAAAGTAATTTTATACATATTATAAATCATCAACTTCCTGCCCTTATCCCATTTTACTTGGGGTCGGCGCAACACGTTTTCTCTCCTTTTTCATTCGTATCATTCCTTAGACAATCCATCCATCTTTTCTTTGGTCCTCCTCTTCCAATCCATCCATCAAAATTTATACTCATCACTCATAATATTGTATAATAAAGTATAAGTTTCGCGGGGCGTTCAAGACTTTGCCCGTATGGGGGAAGTCGCGGGCAAAAGATAACCCTTTACAAATAATACCTATTGTTACATTACTCAACTCTCTGCATTTCCAGAAACAAATCGTATAAAATACGGTAAAAAATTACGTACAGCGGACAAAAAAAAAGATATCGGGCAAAACACATCCAGAAAAATTTGGATTATATGGTCACCCTGGTCGGGGGTAGCACCACCAAGGGAACGTGGGGCCTTGAGTGATCCAAATATTGTCCTCTCTTTATACTGAGTATCATTATTGAAAATAAATTAGATCTTCGCTTAATTTATTATGTACTACAAATTCTATAAAGAAAATCATTAGATTACATCTAACATGCTTTTGCCAGCACCTTACACAAAATACCGAGATAAACGGTATTTTACGTGTTGTTCCAGACTATCAGCCTCTCTGAGCAAACGCGGGCATGCGGATGCCGCGACATTGGGTGACTCGCTGTCTGGTCATGGAGCAGTGTCAACGGCGCGTCGACAACCCTTGCTCGGAACCCTTTGCACGTGAGTTCGATTTGCACTTGGCCAGTTTTATGTACCCAGTGACACGCTCACGTTTAAGAGGAAACAGCACGGCCGTTTTTCCATACAAACGTAGTCCCCTGTTTTCTCCCTGGATAATGCCAGTAGAGCACATATTTGACTTTTTTATAAAAAAATCTATGACCACTATTGGCATGTCTCTATGTTTTCCTTTTTTCCATAAATTAATTATTAAAAGAGATATGAACATTCAAAATTCTAAAAAAATGGCTAGATTTTCTGCTGTGTTCAAATATCCAGAAAACAAATATGACGAGATTATATAAAAAAAGGAAAACATAGGAACACGGCCAATGCCTTTCTTTATTTTTAAAAGAAAAAAGTAGTGAAATCGGTTAAGTTTTGGAGGAGTAATCAGGGGACTACGAATCGTTGATTTTGTGCCGTTTAATAAGGTATTTTCGGTCCAAGCTGCTGTTGTCTCTATCGCGCTCTGTAACTCTGTTGTGGGCACTGCGCGACAGCAATAGATTTTACAAATACCTATTTTTCAATTCTCCAGCCCTTGCTGTTTCCTCTTAAGGCCGAGACTCCACCAAAGCTGTGCGAGTCGAGACGTGTTTTGAACAACCAATAGAATTGCGTTATTGACACAGCTCCACTCCGGCAACGCAATTCTATTGGCACGGTAACGACACCTCTCAAGTTAAAATCCATCAAGCCGTTTAGGCTGCAGAGCGTGCCAAAGAAATATACCCACATACATACATACACTCTAAAAGCATAACCCTCCTTCCGCCGCAGTCGGGTAAAATGAGACGTGCTGCCCTTCCTATACATGACTGGCCTGTTGGTTTAGTGGTTAGTGACCCTGACTGCTATGCCGGAGGTTGTGGGTTCGATTCCCACCCAGGACAAATGTTTATGTGATGAGCACGATCATTTTTTCTGTGTCGGGGTGTAATTTATCTATAATATGTATGTATTTAGAAACACATAAGTATGTTTATCAGTTGTCTAGTACAACACAAGCTCTGCTTAGCTTGGGACTAGATGACGTTGTGTGATAGTTCTGGAATATTATATTATTATATTATATATATAATATTAAATTATTATATTATATTTAGAATAAAAAAAGACTCTGGCGATACTGACCAGCTGACCCCATGTTTATCATTCCAGTAACATAAAGTAATAAGAAGAAAAATAGCCAACTTCTGCATAACTTTTAAATAAATTGTCATTGGAAAAGTTTTAAAACATCTACAGAGGAACTTGAAACGCGGAGGGCGAGAGTTCTTGAGAATCGAGGACTCATTTTTGTTGAGGACTCTCGCTTTTAAATGAGACTCGGATTTAGAGGCGTTAGTATCATTATTGATCATTACAGAAGTGGCTTAGCTTATACAACGTGTAACGTTAATAGCGCAAAACGTCTCGTGGGGTAACTCAGCCAATGTTACTGAACAATGTTTGTTCTCAGAATTTTGGGAATTCGCTGACGGGCCCAATAAATTTCTCATTTTGCATGAAAAACCATTTCTTTTTTGCGAAATTCCAAAAGTTTTAGCAAACATTGTTCAGTAACATGGGCTGAGTTACCCCACGAGAGGTTTTGCGCTATTGGCGTTACTATTGCCAAATTGTTATTAATTAATGTGAGTTTTTATAATACAGTTTTGTTTGTACAATCGACAAAGTGGAATTATGACCCACCATAAGCTCCATGGTAACGACTTTGATCTTTTTAATTTGACGGATTCAAACGATTTATTGTCAAAATGGGTCATGATTCCATTTTGTCGATTGTACATGGATTCCTTACACTAAAATACACACAAGTACTGTGTAACACCATGGACGCGTGTGTGGCAACATTTTTAATTAAAAATAAATATTTGACTTTTGTTAATCATATGTAATCCCCAACGCTGTCAATGAGTTACTATAATAACAAAAATTGTCGCGTTATCCTACTACTATCATAAAGGCGAAAGTTTGTAAGTATGGATGTATGGATGTTCGTTACTCTTTCACGCAAAAACCACTGAACGGATTAAGCTAAAATTTGGTACACAGATAGTTTATAACCTGGATTAACACATAGGATAGTTTTTATCCCGATTTTATGTTCCTGTGGGATAATTTTCGAGTTGTAGCGGGTGAAGCCGCGGGCAGCAGCTAGTAATGGTATAAAAATAAGAGACGAATCGTCAAATATAATATCTGGGTAAACCCACACACTTTTTACTTCTCCAAAACAATTCTTAATAATCTCCTTCGACAGACATTTTCATTTTCAAAGTTCAATTGCGGTGCTCTGTCAATATGAAAAAACTTTGCGACTTGACTGTAACAAGTTACTTTGAATTTCTTGGGAATTACGAAATGGACTCATTTGGTAGAATCGTGAGGGTCACGAATCATTGGCTGGTTAGAAATGAGGTTAATTTCTGAAGCAAACATTGTAATATTAGAGCCAAAAATAAGGACTGCGAAAACATGGGTGTGTTAGTTCCTTTGTGTATTAAAAACCTATCCTGTCAAATCAAATTAAATCGTTTATTTGAACTAGAACAGGGCAGAAGATCTCCGGTCACCGTAGGCGCGGGCATGCGGGCAGCGAGTAAAGGACGACCATGGACCGTGCCTGGGTCGACGGCGCGTTGTGTCCATTGCGCGCCTCAAGGAGCGTCAGCATAATGACGGGGCCCCCTCTCAGAGGGCCAAAGCCTGCCGCAGTCGCGGGACTTATTCCATCACCGTGACCCCGGAACATAAAGGGCTACTGAAGAACACCGTGGATTTTAGTCAGTACAAGTCTGACGGTAGGGGTGGGAGGACTCATTTGATGATTTTACCCACGTTAAAAAAAAACAGGCCAATTACAGGGACTTTTGAATTGTCAAAAGACATAAAATAAAACTAGTACAAAATAGTTATGGTGATACAATCCCAGTTACAAGACATAAAAACTGTGAAAGTACCGTAGGTGCTCATTCCACAGCGTAGATCTCTATGGAGAAGAATGAGCAAGAAACTCCATGGACACTCTTTTTAAATGTCCTACTCCTACTTTGTGGGAGAGACGGAATGGGAAGCGATCGCCTCCTTCTGCAAAGCAGTCATGCTAGCGAAGGAGGAGACGGAACGCATTAGGAATAGGACAGCGTCCACCTCACGATCCAGTCTCACACTAAAGATTGAACGTGCGACTTTTCAGCATAATAGGAATCTAAGCCTTGGTTTTTAATGCGAGTAAAGCCACGAGAAAAAGCTGTTTAATAAATAAATAAGTATAAATTCTAGAAAGCATAACCCTTATGCTTCAGTGTACCCACAAACTTAGTAACACGCAAATAATTAGGAGCAAAACCTACAGGACTAAATAAATAAACGGATGAAACTCACATAATGCTACCCTAATTAGTTCCAAGGTCAACATGAGACCAACACAAGGTCACACGGGATCAACACAAGGTCACACTGGATCAACACAAGGTCAATTATTTACTATCCTTGTTAGATAAGCCTTAATAGAGTAGATTACGGACGTGGGAATCTTATTAAGAGAAAGGGTCGTGTATTTTATTCTATTAAGAGAAAACTTCTATATCCAGTCTGTTATGAGGAGAAAGTTTCGAACGGTTTGAGGGTTGTAGTACACATATCAAAACGGAAAGGGATCGTCACCGTATCAACTCGAGTGGTTCAGTATTATTTGTATGAAACTCTTTACTGAAACGCACACTAATCGGAATCGTATCGTAATTATGTGTGTTACGACCCTAAGGCTGGCCTTACACGAACTACTTGAAGTACAATAAAAATCAATCAAAAAAAGAAAAAGGTTTTTATCGTGGTAAAATCATCCTACGAGTCCTCCTACCCAGCGCGGGGCGAGTGGGACTATCAGACATGTTAAGACAAAAATCCACTAAGATCCTTCAATAGGCCTTTACGTTCCAGAGTCGCGGTATCCTGATGAGACAGTCCCGCTACCCTGGCAGACTTTGGGCCCCCTCAGATAGCTGACAGGCTTTTGAGGAGCATGCGGACCACGACACGCCGTCGACCATGATCGGACGACAAGTCAACCATTACTCGTCACCTGCGTGCCCGCGCTTACGCTGTCTTCCTCTATTTGCGCGACCCATTGCTGTGGGCGTCTCCTTCTACGGCTGGGTCGCTAAGCTATCATCTCCTTCACGCGTCCCGCCTCCTCCTTGTCTAGCATGACTGCTTCGCAGAAGGAGGTGGTTACTTCCCATTCATTAGACGGTCCCGCAATCCCTGCCGTAAAGGTGCGTACAGACTATTATGTGTATAACATAACATGTTATACAACATTGTTATATAACGTGTTTCAGATAGTGTGGACACAAACTGTTTTATAACATTGCTATAAAACATGTTTCAGATGATGTGGACACAGAATGTTATATACAACATGTAACTTAATTAACGCACACCCTCAGACACCCCAATTAGAATGTTATGTTAAAATCATAATACATATATTGAATTTTTAATTTAACATGTAAATGCATTGTTATTAACTAAATTAGTCATTTTTCTGTAAGCTTTATTTTTCTTTATTTTTGTTTTGAATGACGGAAATTGTATAAATACAAATAAAATTGCACTTTTAAGACTTGATGCCTTGATTTACGGTCTATCTTAGTTTGTTTTGACTGTATAGAGGTATAGGGGGAATTTTCGTAGATTTAATTATTTTTGAAAAAAAAAATTACCCATATTAAAAATTATAGAAATAGATTCAGTAAACGATTCTGAACAAACTAATTTCAGGATGTGCGTTAATTATGTTACATGTTGTATATTGTGGATAGCACTGAAGAATGACAAACGACAATTGTTATATAACCTTGTCACACATTAGTATGTGTATGGTATTGTTTGATGTTGCAAAGTTATGTAACAATGTTACATGGTGTGGATGTGTCATATAACAATGTTATATAACATTGTTACATGCTCTGTACGCACCTTTAAGAAAAATATCGACAACTCAAACTTTAAAGCGCCATTTAGACGGGGAGAGTTTTTCGAACGTTTCCTTTCGAGAATGTCTAAGCAATTATCGCAAGCAATAATCGCCATAACATAATCGTATCAAACTGTTTACACACAGACAAGAACTAAAATCTCGTCTACGATTATATCATACGAGATTCGCATATGACATTATCGTAGGCGATAATGTCTATGTTTGTTTACACGGCGATATTATTGTAAGAAGATTCTCGCATACAAGAAACACGACTTGTCTAAACACGATCTCGTATGACATTTTTTCTCGTTCATACGAGTATCGTACAAATCAGTTTGAACCGTTTTGTTTTGTTATGTCACTCATGTTAGCAACTATCATAAAAACTCGAAATGCGATTATTGCTTTGACGTTCTGTTTAGACGGACACTTTCCCCTACGAGAAATCTTCCTATTCGAGGCGATTATCGCCCAAGTCAACGGGCGATGTTTAGACGAAGACAATATTTTATATTCCTTCGATTATTGTATGTTCGAGTCGTGAAACTCTCCCCGTCTAAATGGCCCTTAAAATAATTACTGCGATCCTTCATTTTGCTAGCCATACAACGTTTAGCATAAATGCATAGCTTTTGTCACCGCTTGAACGAGCTGATAGCGCTTTAAAGCGCCACAGCGGCTGCCGGATCGATAGCACGCCGTTGATGTATTATATTATGTCGCTTTTTGTACTTTTAAAGCTCGATTCTCGATTTAATAGTATCTGTTGTTAGATTTTAGTACCATCAAAATCTGCCTGCCTTTTCCCAACTATATTGGGGTCGGCTTCCAGTCGAACCAGATGCAGCTGAATATCAGTATTTTATATTGAGCGACTGACTATCGGACCTCCACAACCCAGTAACGTAATACAATGAAGACTGGTCAAAAATCAAATTTACATAATACTCGTATAATATATAATATTCCACAACTATCATACAACGCCATCTAGTCCCAAGCTACGCAGAGCTTGTGTTATGGGTACTAGACAACTGATAAACATATTTCTAAATACATACATATTACAGATAAATTACACCTAAAATCTTATGCGAATGACAACGAGTACTTTCCCTCCAGGTAGCATTACAAAATTCCACCCTGTATAATACGAAAACAAGATGGCCCCCAAAAAGTTTTACGTATTGCGTCCATTTTAAATCGCACCACAAAATCTCCCTTGTCGCATACACCCTTTATCTTCTAAATCACCAATACTCATGAAATAGGACAGCGATAAAGTTTACGATTCAACCTGTAAAACCTTTTAGAGATAGTAGATTTAGTTTAGGACACAATGTAAGTATGTACAATTTGAGGTTTATACCGTTCCTTTGTTTTTTCCAAATATGTTGTGGTTGGGGTGCTATGACAGGAAACCTCCACGTGCGCCCGTGGACTGGAGTTCCCTCTCGGATACGTCCAGGGGGAAGACCAGTTTTTCGGGCCGGTGCACCCTGGGATGCGGGCAAAAACTCTTCCTTGGGCACTGTGTGCCCAAGTGGTCTCTTTGCCCGTATGCAAATAGCCTGTCGTGTGGATGCTCCAACGCGTGTCCCTCTGATCAGCAGAGGGCACAGCGGCGGAGCGGGCTTGCGGACGGTGAGTGATGGGTAGCTCGCCGTCCGACAAAGGACCAAGCCCGGGTCGGTGGCGCGTCGTGTTTCGCGCCAAATGCCTGCTGGGCTCGCGGGTTTTTTCTTAACCCAGGTTACCGTGACCCCGGAACATAAAGGGCATAGGAAGGAACACGGGTGGATTTTAGTCAGTAAGAGTCTGACAGTCCCTTCCGCCCCACCCAGGGCGGGAGGACTCATTTGATGATTTTACCACCTAAAAAAAAAAAAAAAAAAAAAAAATATGTTGTGGTTACCTTTTTTTTTTGTAAGTTTTTAAATTTTGGTAAAGTGAAAACTTGTTCAATACTTCTTTAATTATCTCTAAACACGGAAACGATAATGCCTGTGCAAAAGTAGTTTTGAACGAATTTAGACGTTTAAAGCTATCGTCGAACAGACAGGCGAACTAGCGGCCCGTCCTCCCAGCTTCGCACGGGTGTCCATGATGATTTTCGTCTTCTATAAGATTATAGAGGACGAAAATCATCATTTTACGAAGTCGGTTAAAAATTAAAAAACATATTATCTTTGTTAGTCTGCAAGCTTTAAAAGCAAATTAAAATAAAAACATCTGTTTCTCTGTGCTTCTTTTTTTGCTATACAACCATTAGTACATAAGCAACCAAGTCAATGAACTTATCCTACACAGGGCAAATACCAACCTTAACATTGAAGCAAAAAGTTGAAATTCAAACAGCACGTTATTTCAATTTCAACACACAGTTTTCAAGTGGGTAGATAAGTGAATATGCACTTTCGAGTGTTTCAGATAAGGTTTAAAACACTTTGGGAATTGTTATTCTTTGTAGGGGTTGCAAAATGATTGTCACGCGATTTAGAGATACAGAGCTTTAGTACGTTTTAGCACGCGCTTTGTCTGTTTGTGAGAAAAGTTCCTAATTACATATGTTTCAATCCGCACACGAGGTGCTAGGCAACTAGGTTTCTCCCGGTTGTAATGTCCCTTTGTGCCTATTGGCTTTGTTTTGTTCTGTCTCCTGCTTGCATGGAGGCAAGTGGAAACGTATTTTTCCTACTCCTCCACTATTCTTTTCTTATTAATTTCGTTGCAGGATCATCAGAAATTCATTCTCCGGGACACGTCGAGCTTCATTTTTCCGGCGCTTTTCTGGTGGTTGCCACTGTTGATTCTGGCTTTCAGTGGTTTGGGAATAGTGTGGTGGGTTTGTCTCAAAAAAATTAAAGAAATGTAAAGGGTTATTGAAGGACACCGACGATTTTAGTCAGTACGAGTCTGACAGTCCCTCCCGCCCTGCCCTGGGTTGAGGATTAATTTGATGACACAAACAGTGAGCTAAAAATAAAAACTACTGAACCAAACTAAATGAAAATTATATGGGACCAAATGGATGATATAATGTAAAAAAAAAATCATCGAAATCGGACCCTTGGAGTAATCGGTGTAGACAACGCTGAAAACGTTTAGGTTTTTGTTGATTCTTCAAAAAGTGCTACACCGATTTCGATAAAATTTTAATGGGACCATTCGGGAAGTACCTATACCCTTTCCAACAAAAAAATATTTTTTTCAAATCTTTTGGTAAACGACGAAGCTATGCCCAAACAAACATAAAAAAAACCGGCCAAGTGCGTGTCGGGCCACGCACATTGTAGGCTTCCGTAGTTGCCCATCAAAATACTTATGCGAACTATCTAAACTAATTCACTGAATTTAATTTTAAAAAGAAGAATTTTCAAAATCGGTCCAGGAGTCTTTGAGATATCAGGGAAAATACATAAGAAAAAAGATTACGACGAATTTCCTCCTTTTTTTGAAGTTAGTTAAAAATAGTTGACGATAAAAACCTACCTATCCCCAAACAACATACCCGTATAAGCCCCATAAAAGCTGTAAAAAAAAAGTTGACAAACTTACATTTGCAGTTGAAGAGCATGTTCTCCGATACATTTTGTTTAAGAAAATATGTTATCCAAGTACATTTTTTAAGTTGGTCGACTATTACTCGTAAAGTTGTAAAGTCTACTTAGTCATGATAATTTTCTTTCAAATTTCGTTAAGTATATATACTACTATTGTGATTTTTTTCACACCCCCAAACATAACCGTTTAGCTGGTAGAGGGGGGGGACACTCGAGTCGAGCAAAATTAAGCACTTTAAAGCTTAATATTTCACAAACGAATTTTTTTATTAAAAATATGTTAATGAAATCTCACATTATTTTTTAAAGACCTATTTAATGATACCCCACAATAAGGGGTACGCGGGAAAGAAAAAAAACATTCTCACTTTACGTGTACAGGAGGTACCCTAAAAAAAATATTTTTCGAGATTTTATTTAACCACTTTTTCGGCACAACAAATCCGTATATTTGCACCAAATTACAGCTCTCTAGTACCGTGCGTGTCTGAGCTAAACTGCGGACAGACGGACGGACGGACGGACGGACGGACGGACATGGTGAAACTATAAGGGTTCCTTGTTGACTACGGAACCCTAAAAAACATCCGAATTGAGAATCTCCTTTTGGAAGGCGGTTAAAAAAAACGACGTTGTGACGTTATGGCAATTTTTAAAATGGTGTACCGCGAAATGAGCATGTTTTTGAACGGACAACCAGGTATATATACAAGCTTATAACTTTGTGATATTTTATGATACGGTTTTAAAATTTTGTACATAGATTCTTTACACAAAAATATTGGACAGGTGTATCGGGTTTCGCGTAAACAAAAAATAATGTTGTATTTTAAATATGATAACCAACATGGTGGGCAGACGATGTTATGAAGGCCGCAGGATCACGCTGGATGCGAGCCACTTCCTACCGGTCCTATTGAAAGTCTAGGGGAAGCCTATGTTCAGCAGTGGACGTCTTACGGCCGATTAGATGATGATGATGAATCATAGACTGGATTTGCCTAACCGAGTCTTAGAGATTTCCAATTAGAAGCACCATCAAATACAAAGAACAAAAATGTCGAAGACACTACAAAAATAGACAAAATTAATAGACTTTTGTTACAACAATTGTTGTTTTTATCTTAGTATATCTGAGAAACGTGATGCTTGTTGTTTCCCACGTTTTTTTTTTTGGTTTCGCAAATGGTAAAACGTGTAGCCTATTACAGAAACTTCGTTGGCCGTCTGTCTATATGTCTAACCGTCTGTCACCAGCTTATTTATCATAAACCGTGATAGTTATCATTCATCATCAGCCTATTAATGTTCCCACTGCTGGGACACAGGCCTCCTCTCTGTGTGAGGGGGTGGGCCATAATCCACCACGCGGGCCCAGTGCGGATTGGTGGATGTCACATGTCTTCGAATTTTTGGTTCTAGGACATGCCGGTTTCCTCACGATGTTTTCCTTCACCGTTTTGAGAGCAGTGGTGATGAAATAAATTACACAAAGTAATGCGCCTGCCGGGATTCGAACCCACGACTTACAACTCGTAAGTCGGGGCCGATACCACTGCGCCACCACTGCTCCCAACATATACAACTGAAATTTTCCACTATAACAACAGATAATTGCATTGTATAGTCAATCTATCTGGTATTATATAACTTCATAGCCAGCATTGTGTGAGAGCTATCATTGACTAGATACCTACGTCTTTATTGACTTGAATGACTCTTGCGGTTGAGAGTATGTCATGCTCACTCAAAAGTCTCGCTGATGGTGGCGTGTGTGTCGGATCATTTAGTTCCCTTCAAAATGGTTAAGCTGAATGGTGTTGATATATGTGTCATGTTCGTGAACGGGCGCTGTCAGTTGGGACTGATCATCTCTTAGCTGCCACGGTCTATTTTAATTATTAATAACTTTATTTTTGAATTGTCTTTTTTATATTTACTATGGACACCAATAACTTGCCACATCGTTCTCACATAATGTACCATCTGATGATGAATGATGTAACAAAAGATCTGTAATAATTTTGGCGATTGAAAAAGAGTGTCCATGGAGTTTCATGCTCATTCTTCTCCATAGAGATCTACGTTTTGGAATGAGCACCTACGGTACTTTCACAGTTTTTATGTCTTGTGACTGGGACTGTAGCACAATAACTATTTTTAGTACTAGTTTTTATTTTATGTCTCTTGACAATTCAAAAGTGCCTGTAATTGGCTTAGTTGAAATAAATGATTTGATTGATTGATACTTATAAAAACCAGAATAAAGTACCTAAATATTTAAGATGACTTCACGGGATATCAATTATATTGATGTTTACCAAAACCTTCTCCAGAAGTATGAACAAAAAAATTGTGGAAACCGCATCAAAATTGGTTCAGCTAAACGTGAGATAATCGCGGACAAACATACATAATAATCCTACCTCCATTTTTTTGAAGTCAATGGAGTAATGATGCAGTTGGCATTATGTTTTATTCGCCATTGTCTGCATTATAATTATGCAACAATTTCAAATAATATTATTTTTAATGTTTTGTAGCAATTATGTTTCTTAATTTTGTTCAAATTAATGAATGCAAATTAGTAACTAAACATGTAATATGTATTAACAGTGAGCGTTGAATCAACGAACTAGTTGAATCAACCGTTGATCTCCTGTCAACGTATTAACGTTAACTGAATATGAATCAACTAGTTGAATTCGTCAACGACGTTTATGAGTTGAACTCGAGTCGAGTCGAGTCGAACGAGTCGTTGAATTAACGAGATTCAACTCGTTGAATTAACGAGAACGAACGAACGAACGAGTTCAAGGAACAAACGTCGTTGACGAATTCAACTAGTTGATTCATATTCAGTTTCAGAACGCAAACGTTATCTTCAACGTTGACTTTTATGGTTCGATATTGTTAAAGTCATAGATTGCGAGCGATTGAATGAGTTGATTTTCGAAATATTTATTTAAAGAATAGTACATAAACATTGGTGGAGTTTGTTTAATTATCTCAATGTATTATTTGAAAAGTACTATTTTTTGAGACGCACGAGGTATAGCGAACAGCCCTCTGTGAAAAACGTAATAATAATATTTTTATTTCACACAATTTAAGATGTTAGTTTGTACATAAAACGTTTCCAATACAAAATTTGAATCAAATTATTTCTTAAATAAAACGCGCAATCGTTGATTATAAACCGTTTAATGAATCAACGGTTTACGTTGCAAGTTGACAGTTAAATTCGTCAAAGAGATGAACACAGTCGTTAACTCATTCAACTCGTTGACGAATTTAACTAGTTGATTAACTAGTTGACAAACGTGAATCAACGTTAACGTTTCGTTGACGGAAAAACCGTCAACGACCCATCGCTAATTAACAGATATAATATGTGTTTTACCTTTTTTCTACAGATATAAATGCAATGTTTCTAAGTGATTTGCATTGAGTCAAGTCAGTCCGTCAGTAACCTATCAAGGAAGAAGTGTCTTCGCTAAGTTAGTAAGTAAAGTTGAATAAAATTGATGTAAGCATTCATGAGCAGTGGTGGCCCTGTCCTGTGGTATCGGTCCCGACTTACGACTTGTAGGTCGTGGGTTCGAACCCCGCCAGGCGCATTACTTTGTGTAATTTATTTCATCACCACTGCTCTTAAAACGGTGAAGGAAAATATCGTGAGGAAACCGGCATGTCCTAGAACCAAAAATTTGAAGACATGTGACAACTGCCAACACGCACTGGGCCCGCGTGGTGGATTATGGCCCACTCCCTCTCACAAGAGAGGAGGCCTGTGTCCCAGCAGTGGGAACATTATAGGCTGATGATGATGAAGATGATGAAGCATTCATATAATTATAATAATAAGTTACTGAGATACCACTACAACATTATATCAACTTGTAATGATTAATCGTGTTTTTTTTTATATGGCCCCGGTATGTAAAGGGCTAGTGATTTAAGTGGACTTTCTGCAGAACCAAATGACTCATTTGATGATGTTACCACGATAAAAAAGCTACTTTAAACTATCTTCCATTAAATCCATAATCGATATAATAAGCTTTTCTATTTTCAGTAAAAAAATGGAGTCTTCTCAGAGATCGGAAACAATGATCATTACAAAAAATATGAAAGAAGAAAACCAGTATAATGATGAGAATCTAACCGTAGCAGGGCCATTTAAAAAAGTATACATATTACAGAATATACTTTTCTTTACATACGTGCATGTAGCTGGACTATATGGACTATATCTATTGATTACTTCTGCTAAATGGACGAGCATTATTGTCAGTAAGTTATTTTTTTCTTACTTTTTTTTAAATATTTTGCACTAATAAAAAAATGAGTGATATACGGTACAGTGTAGTTACCCAGTGGCGTAGTGAGACCGAAACTATGAGGGGGGAAAGATGCAACTGCGAGGCCCCTTCCTTTCACGACGAAAGATATAAATTACCTTACTTATTATTTACATTATTCAAAAATAAGGGACACCTATTTTTTCATTTGTAAATTAGACCAAAAATGACAAAGATATAGCGTATTAAAGTTACGTGGGACGTCACTCCGCGTGGCATTTTTTCGCGCAGGATGACGTCACACGTAACTTTAATGGGCTATATCTTTGTTATTTTTTGTTTAATACAAAAAAGAAAAAAATACTTGTCCAATATTTTTTTATAATCTAAAATACGGACTAAATATAATGTAATTATTTTGACCCTGGAAACTACCCTAAGGTGATGTTCATTTTGAGTAGAATTTAAGTTGTATTGCTTTACTAACTCTACGTCAGAAACTTCACAGTTTAGTCAATATTCTTAAAAAGAATCCGCATGCAAAATTTGAAACTCCTAGTACTTGTAGCAAAAAAGTTTCATACAAACTGTCAACCCCAAAAACAACCCCTTAGGGGCGTAATATCGCAAAATCCGTTCTTAGCGGGTACCTACGTCCTAAAAAGAACCCCTGTGCAAAATTTTGAACCCTTAGCACTGGTAGTTTCCGAGCTTTCGTGTCCTATGAGTGAGTGACCTTTTGCTTTTATATATATAGATACATAACTTATATGTTTCAATTTAATTTAGACTGATAAATGCAAACAAAAACTAAAAGTACCTAGTAAAATAAAATAAATATAAAAAAAAAACAAAAAACCTTGGGAAGATTTGATTGGTATAATTTGATTGGGCCCCGACTGTGTGTGTGATGGAGTGAATTCTAAACTACTGGGCTTGTTTCTTTCTTTTTAGTTTTTTTTCGCAGTCGGGTTTTTTGTTTTTTTTTTTTATATTTATTTTTTAGAAAAGTGTTCAACAGAGGTAAGTTTTTGTAGTAAGGCTGATTGTGTCGTTGTCGTGTATTCCAATTGTAATATCATCGTGTATACAAAGCCTTATTTGAATTTCTTTTTCAGCAACGGTAACCTACTTTTTGACGATGCTCGGCATTACTGCTGGGGCCCATCGTTTATTCTCCCACAAATCCTACAAAGCGAGGACACCTCTCCTGATCTTCCTCATGTTATGCCAGTGTCTTTCTTATCAAAGAACCCTGGTGACCTGGATCAGGGACCATCGTCTCCACCATAAGTACAGCGACACAGATGCTGATCCTCATAATATAAGTAGGGGATTTTTCTTCGCACATATTGGTTGGCTATTAGTTGAGTATCACCCAGAAGTTCAGAAGAGAAAAGGAAGTGTGGATATGAGAGACGCTTATAGTAATAAAGTTGTCATGTTTCAGAAGAGGTAAGCTATAATAATATCATGTGTATTAGTCCGAAAGATACGATTATCTTTTGATCTTAAATTATTAACACTAACTGGTATGTATTTGTTTGAGGTATCGGTGTTTGTAAGGAAACATAGTGAATTTTTTCGATTCAAAGGTGACAATTATACTAAGCAAAGACCGAGAGATCCCACCAAGATTTTAGTACCATTTTGTAATACAACGCTAAGCAAAAAAAAATGTGTTTCATATGTGTATCACTATTTTTAATAAGTTACCCAGAAACATAAGAGAACTACCATTTAAATATTTAAAAAAAATAAACTTCGTTTCTGGTTAATTGAGAATTGTTTCTACAGTTTACAGGAATTTTTAGAACATAGATTTAAATGACATTGTGTTGTACTTACTTTAAAAATCTCAACATTAGCATAAGAACACCTTATTGTAACTCTAAATTTTAAAACATTATGTACCTTATTAAATGTGAAATTTGCATGCCCTAAACAGGCAAAATATGGTTTGTGCCTAAACCACCATTATAACAACTGGTAGTACCTATATTTTAAGCAAATAAATGATTCTTATTCTTATTCTATTAACGATATAAAGTAATATTAACGAAAACGATGAAAAAACAGTCTACGCATATTTCCGTTAACAAAAACTTTGTATTTTTTACAGAAACAAACGGTGGCTGCTACCCCTGATGGCCTTCATCGTACCCACGCTCATATCCTGGCTTCTCGGGGACACCTTCTCCAACTCCTGGAACCTGAACATCTTCAGATGTATGCTGACATACAATATAACGTTTTTGACCAACAGCGCAGCCCATTCTTGGGGGTATAAGCCCTATGACAATACAATGAAAGCTTGTCAAAATCGTTCCCTAATGCTAACTCCAATGGGTGAAGGTTTTCACAATTACCACCATGCATTTCCCTATGATTATCGGTCAGCAGAACTGGGAAATAATGGTTGGAATAGCATAACGAAAGCTATTGATTTTTTTGGAACAGTGGGCTTGGCCTATGATCTGAAGATGGCTAATCAGGAGACGATCCAAGCTAGGATAACGAGAACTGGTGACGGCACTGATTTGCGGAGTCACGAGATTAAAGAAAGAAGAGTAAATGTGCGAGTTCATAGTTAAAGGCAGACATCACAGTAGTTAACGTTACAGGTTGCAGTGCATATTAAGGCCGCATATTCTGAAAGTTGGCAACGTCGCAAAAAGCTGTCAAACATTTACAAGTTTTAATTAATTTGGCAAATTTTCTGTATCAAAACAAAAAATATCGCTGTGTGGTGCACTAAAAAAATGATACCTATAGGAATGCAATTAAAACACTGAATTTGATGTTGTTACCGTTTCATGTACATAAAAGGCATTTGGAAAGCTTCCAAATGCTTTTACATTTAAAACTATATATTCGGTGTTATGATATTAATTATTGCATTCCCTTATCATTTTTAGTGCACTACAGAGCCACATTTCTTATTTTCATACAGTAACAATGCTAAATTAATTAAAAAGAACTTGTTAATATTTGACAACCATTTGCGACGTTGCCAGCTTTTGGAATATACGCTCTTAAGTTTTTGTAGTAAGGCTTACGATGTAATAGCAAGTAGGTTATAACAACACTTTCACACATCTTTTCATAATACTAGGAGAGGCCGGTGTTTCGTACTCGACTACTCTGAAAAGAAACAGCCGAAACAAACTAAGAGGCCACTGTCTCTTTTAAAGGTCATTATATTTGATCAGGATATACGAGGACCAAGCAGTTTAGTGCCTGAAATGGCCTTTTGAAGAGAGAACACACAAATTCAACTGGACCTATCCAGTTAGTGCAAGCATTTGTCATTTATCGTGTAGCTCGACATCGCTCTGCGGGTCATCATCATCATCATCATCAGCCGGAAGACGTCCACTGCTCTTATGTTCATAGGTCACAAGTCCCTTAGATTACAACGCCGAATGAAAACTGCGCTTCACATAGCGTTAACAATGTATTGTATACTTCAAATTCAAATTCAAATATCTTTATTGCGAACTAAGTGTAGGTATACAATGTTTGAAGGTGTTAATCACATAAGTAGGTTCTTTGAACTTAGTTGCCCGTTAAGGCATTGCAATTTATAATTATATTATATTACAACTTATAATTATATTATATTACAATTTATAATTATATTATATCATAATTTATAATTAAACAATAGAATTTAAGCAATGTTATGTTAAAAATACATTTACTAAAGGTTTATTACATTTATTATATTAATTATTTAGGTATTAAGCATATTCTTGATACATTGTAAATGTCAAAAATCAAAATTAAATTATTTTTCTTCTAGGAACTCATTTACCGAGTAATAAGCCTTTTTTATAAGAAAGTCTTTTAGTTTCTTTTTAAAAATAACTATTGAATTAATGTTTTTTATGTCTAGAGGTAACTTATTATATATTTTTATGCCCATACAAAAAATACTATTGCTGTACACTGCAGTGTGGGATGCTTTATTGCGTAGTGTATTTTTATGTCTACTGCTTATTAACGTGTCATAGCTACTGATGTTAGTTCTAACGAATATTGAGGCCTCGTAGATATACAGAGCAGGGAGGGTTAATATCTTAAGGTTTATGAAATGAGGTTTACATGAATCAGTTTGGTGTATTCCACATATAGATCTAATACACTTTTTTTGTGCTTTGAATGCAGTTTCTCTATCAGTTGAATATCCCCAGAATAGTATCCCATAAGAAAGAGTAGATCCTACATAAGCATGATATGCACTAAGTAGTGTGGTTTGGTTAGACACTTTTTTGAGCATATAGAGAGCGTAAGAAAACTGATTTAATTTGCTACATACACTAATGACATGTGTTTTCCATAACATATTTGAATCTATATGGATACCTAGAAATTTTGTACTGGTGACCTCAGATACATTAGCATTTTTATACTGGATAGCTAATGGAATTGTTTTTGCGTTTTTATTTTTGAAGTTCATGTAATGGGTTTTTGTAAGATTTATTTGCAGGTTATTTATTGTCAGCCAGTCTATTAATTTAGATAGGGAGTCATTTATTTCTTGTTCATGATTTTCGTTTTTGTTATTTGTGAAAAGAGCCGTACTGTCATCTGCAAATAGAACCATAGGTTGACAAATAGCGCTTGGAAAGTCATTTATATAAATGAGGAACAACGGTGGTCCCAGTATCGTCCCTTGAGGTACACCATATTTAATAAATCTTGGGCTTGATGTGTGTTTAGTTTCTGTTTTTGTGAATGGACATAATTGTGTTATTTCGGTGATCTGAATTCTGTTGCAAAGATAAGACTTGATTATTTCTAGTGCTTTTTAGGGTTCCGTAGTCAACAAGGAACCCTTATAGTTTCGCCATGTCCGTCCGTCCGTCCGTCCGTCCGTCTGTCCGCAGTTTAGCTCAGAGACGCACAGTACTAGAGAGCTATAATTTGGTGTAAATATACGGATTTGTTGTGCCGAAAAAGTGGTAAAATAAAATCTCGTAAAATATTTTTTTTTAGGGTACCTCCAGTACTTACACGTAAAGTGAGGAATTTTTTTTTCTCGCGTACCCCTTAGTGTGGGGTATCATTAAATAGGCCTTTAAAAAATAATGATAGTTTCCACTAACAATTTTTTGATAAAAAAATTCGTTTGTTAAATATTAAGCTTTAAAGTGCTAAATTTTGTTCGATTCGAGTGTCCCCCCCCTCTACCAGCTAAACGGTTATGTTTGGGGGTGTGAAAAAATTCACAATAGTAGTATATATAACGAAGTATAAGAACGAAGAAGAAAATTATCATGACTACGTAGGCTTTACAACTTTACGAGTAATAGTCGACCAACTTATAAAATGTACTTGGATATCTTATTTTCTTAAACAAAATGTATCGGAGACAACTGCAAATTTAAGTTTGTCAACTTTATTTTTACAGCTTTATTTTGGGGATAGGTAGGTTTTTATCGTTAACTATTTTTAACCGACTTCAAAAAAAGGAGGAGGTTATCAATGTTTGTTACCTCATAACTTGCGACTGGGTGAACCGATTTTCATGATTCTTTTTTTATTCGAAAGCTGGTGCTTCCCGTGTAGTCCCATTGTCACCGTTTCAGGATCTGATGATTGGAACTTGGAGAAATCGAGGGCAACCCTCAAATTTTATTGGCTGACACATAGTTTTTCGCAAATCTTATGATGTAATTCAAGTACTTGCGTATGGAAATCATCATCTCATGTAGCTGAGCTGATGATGGAAGGTACAACTCCTCAAGTAAGAAAATTTTATTTGTCTTCGCATATCTCCGGAACTGCAAGTCCGATTTAAGTAATTCTTTTTTTGTTGTACTGGGTATCGTTCAACTAAGGAAATACTGCAAGTTTCATCAAATTCGGTTCAGTAGTTTTTGAGATAGGGAATGAAGAGATGTTAACGATGTTATTACCGGTGCTACGGATTACAAAATTCTAGTGCACATGTAAGAATGATGTATTTGACAAGAATTTTGGTTGAATATTTAAACTAAAAAGAGTAAAATAAAAACTTTTTCCAAAAAAATGTGACCGCCTTCAAAAACAACCACAAAAAAGTGTAAAATAACCTAAAAAACTTTTCTTTCGGAAGTCGGTGGCAAATGAGACAATGAAATTAATAAAAAAAGTCACCGACTTCCGAAAGAAAAGTTTTTTAGGTTATTTTACACTTTTTTGTGGTTGTTTTTGAAGGCGGTTACATTTTTTTGGAAAAAGTTTTTTTAACTAAATTAAAAAAAAAGGAGGAGGTTCTAAATTCGTTGTAATCTTTTTTCTTATGTATTTTCGCCGATTTCTCAAAGACTCCTGGACCGATTTTGAAAATTCTTCTTTTTAAAATTAAATTCAGCGAATCAGTTTAGTTAGTTCGCATAAGTATTTTGATGGGCAACTACGGAACCCTACACTGTGCGTGGCCCGACACGCACTTGGCCGGTTTTTTTCTAACTTATGCAGCAATAGTTCGTGGTCAACATAATCGAAGGCTTTAGTCATGTCCATGTATAATGCTGTGACCTGATTTTTTTTATCTAATTCAGTTATAATTTTATGTAAAAATTGATGCATTGCTGTATTAACCGATTTACCTTTTCTGAATCCAGCTTGATTATCGATAATTATTTTATTTTTTTCGAAATACTCAATAAGATTATTATAAAGAACTCTTACAAATATTTTTGCCATTATGGGAATAAGAGCGATGGGTCTATAACATCGGACATCCTCTTTGTTGTCTTTTTTGAACATTGGTGTAATTACAGTAGTTTTTAAACATGTAGGAAAAATTCCTTCTTCAAGACACTGATTTATTATATAGGCGATGATTGGAGCAATTTCGTATACTACACGTTTAATTATTTTTGTGGAGATTCCATCATAGCCTGTACTGTTAGTGTTTTTTAATGACATAATTATTTTGACAATATCGTAAGGAGTAATTGGTGATAGAAAGCAGGAGTTTGGTTTATTAAAAGTAAAATTCGTAGCGTAATTTATTGTATTATCTGATAGTTTTTTAATATCATCAATAAAAAAGTTGTTGAATGTTTGTGCTATAGAATCAGGGTCAGTAATAATTTGGTTATTATATTTTATCTGATTTATTTTTTCAGGGGGGTTATTGTTTTTGTATTTATTGATTATTTGCCACACTGCTTTAGACTTATTTGTAGCTTTTTGGATATGATAGTTGTTTTGTGACTTTTGGGTGAGTTTTATGATAGTTTTTAACTTTTTTGCATATTTTTTAAAATCATTCTTATCTTTATTTTTACCTGATTGTCGATATATTTTAAGTAACATTCTTTTACGGAGGGAACATATTTTTAGACCTTTACTGAGCCATTTTGTATTTCGTACGATTGGAACTTTAATTTTTACGTTTGGAAAACACAGATCATAAAAAAGTTTAAATAGTTTATGGAATTCCTCAAAAGCAACATTGGGGTCCTTTTTTTCATAGCAATCACTAAAAGTAAGGGCTTTTAAACAATTAGTAAATTTTCCGATATTTTCGTTGCTGTAGTCTCTTCTAAATTTATACCAGTGAGTTATTGAGTAGGTTTTCCTAACGGGACAAGAAAGTATTTGTGCTGTATGATCTGACAGAGCTAGGTCTAGGACATATTGTTTACAGCCTCTTATATTGTGAGCTATGTTATCAATGCACGTTTTGCTTTGTAAACGGGTAGGTACATTTATTGCAAGTTTTAAGTTAAAGCTCCTTAACAAATCTTCAAACTCTCTCGAAACTGGAGTATCTTTTAGTCGATCAATATTATAATCCCCACATATAACAATTTTCTTACCTTTGTTGCACAATTTAACAAGCATAGTCGTTAAACGGTCAAAAAATATTTTTATATTTTCACTTTTAGTTTTCGGAGGTCTATATACACATATGATTATTAATTTATGCTCTAACAATTCAATAGCCGAACATTCTATGACGTTGGATATACTTACAAGCCTTGCTTCGTGTACAGTTTTAAATTT